>JALGPY010000074.1:0-292747 GCA_023055425.1 Linanthus parryae | reverse complement strand
AGAATGATATTCGCTTGTCTGGTTCGAAGAATGCTTTTTTGTGAGAGTCGTGCTCAATATATACTCAAATTAGCGTTGCCTAGTACTCTATGGATTTATTATCAGGTAGAATTTTGTAGGAAATCATACATAAGAAAAGGTAGGGGTAAAGAAGTGAATTAGTTGATGAAATTATGAGTTAGAGAGTAATGATATCAAAAGACTTGGGTCTATGTGTGAAAACATTAGGGATTGCCAAAATCAACAATCTGGATTGCGAACGATCCCGAATTGGGGTCGCGCAATCTGGATCGTAGATCGCACCCCGTTAAGCGATTTCTGGTAACTCTGGTCTCAACATGATTTAAGAAACACACCACCAATGATGACTGTGGTGGTGATGGTGATGGGGGGTAGTGGTTTGGGAGGAAGAAGGGGGCAATTAATATTAAAATGTGATTATTGTTGGATTTTGTTGAGTTTTCTTCAAATATGCAACTATTTTTCATTGGCTAAACTTCTAAAATCATACCTGTAGGTTATCCAGAATAAAATTTGCACACGTGGTCCATTTTTAATCTTGCATACCTGTGCTTTAGAGGTATGTTTCCATCCACTTTCCTAAACTACCCGACTCTCCGAGCGGAGGGGTTGGCTCGCCACGCCCTGTCACAGTTGGTAACGAAATTGCACATATCACCACGTGACTTGCAGTGGTGAGTGGTTACCCATTCCAGATCACTCTCTCCTTGACGAATATCCCGTAGTTGAACATTAGTGCAAGAAATTATCTATTTACCGTCAATCAATTCTCAGAGACCCAAGCTTGTATTCACAAGCTAGCTGAGAGAATACGGAGAATGGGGGATCAAAATGAACTGGTGCTACAGGCCACTGCTTATCAGCGGCATATACCAAATTCCTTAGCTGGGTGGCCCAAATGAATGTTTGCTCAATATGAACCTTCTGCAAGAACTCTTTCTTGTTGGGCCAATCCAAGGCAATCTAGGGATGAAGTGTGGGGGGCCACTTTAAGGCAATTGAACAAAAGGACAGGAAGAAAAGAAAACTCAAGGTTGCTGATGGATAGTTATCCACTCGTATGTTTTGTGGAACTGGTTAATGATTTGCTTTTATAGGCACATGGATTTTGTCTTTTTGCTTTTAACCTTATAATATTACAATTCGCTGCATCGGCCCCTGACCATCCACATGTACGGTTAAGGCTGAAATAGACATTAAGTTGTTGTGAAAAACGAAATATACAGAAAGAAAGAACCAAACACACAGATTTACGTGGTTTGGCAAAACAGCCTACGTCCACGGAGTTGCAGAGATTTCACTAAAACAGACGAATCATCTCAGAGAGAATTACAAGCGAAATCAGAACGCTCAACATAACATGCTACGAACCCTAAGAACTCTATAAATAGACGACCTATTAAACCGGGCCGGATCCAAGCCCAAACGGGTCGATTCATAAAACGGGTCGCCCCATGAACCAGGGCTCCAACCCAACAAAGAAGCACATACCAAAACTAAAGATAACAAAGAATATTTTTATATTCAATCATACTAATTTTGGTCTCATCAAAAGGTTCCCTTACCTTGTCCATAATTGACAAATCTGTTTTTATTACTTATCCCTCTAGATAGGTAGTTCACTAGCCAAGTCGATGAAATTATTCAAACTACATGGATATTCGTTAGGTGGAGAGTGGTCTGGAATGGGTAGGCATTCAGTAGGCCTGCCATTCAGATCACGTTGGTGATTTGTGTTACGAGCTTCATAATAATAACAGGTCGCTAACTAATGAACCACCAACTATTACAGATGTGAGCAAATTCAGTTACTTCTAAATATTGCTTTATGATTTTTCTTAATTTATCAACTAGTAACTTGTAACATATACAATTTACGGAAATACTATATACTATCACATCTTATTCTACTCCATATGCTTTCAACCCTTTTAGTTCCCCTACTAGCATTGTCACCACCACCATAAACAGCACCATACCACCACCACCAGGTCACCAACACGTCACATCAACTAATTATCATGTGTTATTATGAATTCCACCAAACCATTTTAGCTAGTTTCTTTAGACCACTCTTCTCCTCAACCACTACAAATCCCGTCATTCGCAGAGAGTTGTCACAATCGAATTTTGTTTCAAACCTAACTCGCCAAAGTCACAATTAAAAGCCAAAATCAGCAAATGGGTTTGATTTTCGGGAGTTTGAATGTTGTGTTTTTTCTCATTTTTTGTTCTAATTTTTGGGGATTCCTGGGTTGATTTTTAGCAATTGCAGGTGGAGCAAGTCACTCTATAATGTTTCAATTTTTGCCTAATTGGGTTTGGTAATATCTCATGAATTGGTGGGTTTCTTTGAATTAAAGCAAAGAAGGGAAGATACAATACCAAGCTATAAATTAAGGTGAAGCTAAGCTTGAGTCATAATTCGCTGTCAATTAGGAGGTTGGGGTTTCTTCAGTGAGTTATCAATCAGGGTTGCCCTTTTCGATTTGGGAATTTCTGAAAACAAGGGTGTGGTGGTGGTGTATAAGAAGAAAAAAGAACATACAAAGTGGTTGGTGTGATGTGTTGTGTTAATGGTAGTGGCCATGGTGCAGCTGGCGGTGGGGTGGGGGTGGGGATGCCGTGATGGTGGGGGTAGTATGGTAGGATATTGCAAGGGAGTTCACAGGATACACACTCCCTGTATAATTGCAACTTTCTAGGAAAGCCTGGCCCAACAAAAGGACTTCTGGGTTTCACTCAACATAGACAAGACACGTTATTTAGAAGTTTATGTAGTTTCTATGATACCTTGCATTACCAAGAGATCAGATTTGTAACTCTCCGTAGTATGAGACATTGAGACATACTTCCTTCTAATTATCCTCTTATCTGCTGTGGACAACGTCCCACACACCAGGTGGCTGAGTCGCTGACGCAGTTTCATAGCCCAAACTGAAGAGACACTAATACATAGCTAAAGATGTCACTAACATCAAAAGATCTGATAATACTAACTTGACTTGCCTGAACAGTGCTCAATAACTATTGAAAACATACTCAGTCGAATACTTTACTCTGCAGGAATGGCAATTGTCCAGTAATCGAGGGAAAACAAACACCTCCACTACTTGGACACCATGAGGTCACACTCACACAGAACGGTCTTTCTTATCTCACAGATCACTTTCAGGAGTGCTTACGATGCTGAAATTACATTACGGAATTGCGTGTTACAAACTTATTCTACAAGATTTAGGCTGATGGGATATTCATGTTCACAGTAAATTTTTCAGTGGATTCGTAAGAGATGTATCTAATCAAGTCCGTCAAAGAATGCCCTTCTAAAAGAGACAGTGCCCCTTTCGCTGCCTGTGCCATGCTTCTCAGAGGCTACCCAATAAATGTGTAATTTAGATTATTGAATGAATAATATTATAACAACCAATGATCCGAGGTTTTGTTTTACTGACGTGTCCTTCAAAACATTCTCCATCGGTGCCTCCAAATTTTGCTCTGAATCCACAGACCACTACAGGCTCGGATACCATATCAACAGCTCGTGGAACCTCACTCTCAGATAAAGGAAGGGGAAGTGATTCTTACAGAGCTAAAATTGATCCTTACAAAGCCACTTGTGAACTTCTAGTGCTTAAAATTATAATTTTAGCCTCTTCACCACCTATGAATTCTAACTTTGACCCATTCCACATTCTCTCGCTCCACAACGTCATTCAATCCATCCTTTGATCAGCCCCAAGATTTCCTTCTACTCTGACCCAATACCATGTTTTTCACATGGGTTGTTTTACGTCAAATTCAATCCTCCTCCCCTGTTTCCCCAATTCTCGCCGGAAAATAAAGTCCGTTTGTTTTATTACGGTTATACTCCGCCGTCGTCGGTTTATTTCGGTCCTAGCATAGTGGAAGCAGTAGTGATGATGTCTTGAAAAATGTAGGGGTTGATTTATGATATTACAAATTTAAGAATTTAAATACCTCCAGAACAAACCCAATTTACGCACCTTTAGATTCCAACTGCACTACTAGGTACAATCCAACTTTTGGGATTCAATGAGATGAATTTGATTTCTTTTCTTTCTGGTGACACATTGACTTTCGATAGAAGTTTTCATACTCTGGGTAAGTGTTGGAGATAGTGTTGGTTGTTGGTGCAGCGACCGAAAGTGGCTCCGACCATCGGTGTGGGTGCTGGTGGAGATGGTAGCCGGTTGATAATGGTAGTAGGAGTCAACGGTGGTTGTGGTGGTGGCAGAACCTATGTTACCAGAAACGGGGAAAGCTGGGGTACGTGGGACGGGGACGGGAACGGGAACGGGAAACGCGGTAGGTCTCGGTACGGGGTACGCTGGGGGTAGGCTTCTCCGGAACGCTGTCCGGGACGAGAAACGATTAATAGGAACGAAACGCTAATTGGGACGATTTATCCTACATTTAACTAATAATAATAATAATAATAATAATAATAATAATAATAATAATAATAATAATAATAATAATAACAATAATAATAATATTAATAATCTATGTGCGTTAATACTTGAATTCTCAGTACCAATAAGGTAGCCATTTCTGGAATTATCTGTGTATTTTTATATATATTATATGTTGATAAGTAATTCTTGTCTTTAATCTGTTGATAAGTAATTTTTCTTCATGTAATCCGTTGCAGTCTCCTAAGACTGCAGTTATTTCATTAAATTGGACTCTTGGAAACCTGTGATTTTGTTTCCTTTTAAAAAAAAAAAATTATATTTATTGATTTACTTTACCAATTATTTAACAGTTTTTGGAAATATGGAATACATTTTTAATATATGTAGTAATAAATAACGTAGTAGCAGAATCGTACCACAACTCTTCCAGTTAAAGCATAGAGTATCTCCTAACCTGGACTCTAGACCGGAAATACGAACAGACGTCAATAACAGAGATAAAGAGGACTGAGAAAACAGATTAAAACTAGAGAAAAAGAAGGAGAAGATGAATCTGATAGATACGGACGATGAACAGATAAGTTCTTCCCTTGTCTGAATATTTCTTCCCTTGTCTGAATATTTGGGGACGCTGGGTTTAGCGATCTGGGTCGAAATCGTACCGCGTTTCAGTACGAACGACCCCGATCGAAAAACGCGGCAGTTTCCACGTTTCTGGTAACATAGGGCAGAACTAAGAACTGATGCTGCAGAAATTCATGGAACTCCAACCCAGAACTAAGAAGTAAATGTAGAACTTGTTTTTACTTGTTTGAGAAGAGATGTCACAATTTTTAAGAGGTTACATTTTTCATTCTTTACCCAATTAGTTAGTGGCTTTGCAAGGATCAAACTTTGCTCTGTAAGAATCAGCTCCCTGTGTGTACGTGTGTGATATTTTTGGGACTCACACATAAGAATCTGACATGCTAATGCTAGCTACTGAAAGACTTGTAGAGTATAAGCAGATAAACAGTGAGCTATACCAGTTTGTTAATAACTAGATTTCAAGCACAGATACAGATACCACCAATTCACTAAATTTAGTTACCTTTCGCTTTTTGAATTTCTTCTCACCACTACTGCCAGGGAGCATGTCAGACATTTGCTCACTGTCCCCCAGTGGTAAGCTTTTGATGACATCATTGAAGTCATCAGTCAGGCCATGCAACCTGATAAAGAACATTGAGCGAAGTAATTAGGGACCACATAATAAATAACGATTTCTTTCCGAAAGAACATATATTAGCTAACTTGACAGATGCAAGAAAAGTATACAGGATTAACAGATTCAAACAATTAATATCAAACTAAATAAGAACTCAAAGAGACAATATATAAACATTATATTTGATAGAGCTTACCCATTTCTAGACTTCTCCATGTGCTTCATTTTCTTCTTCTCAATCCTCGTCAGAGGTGCCCGAGTGAAAAGCTCTTCTTCCCTCCTAGCGCGATCGTCCAACTTAGCCTTAAACCTCTGAACTTCATTACTTTCAGCTCCAATAGTATCCATAACCTGTATAATTAACCATGTTAGATGAAGTAAATGACGAGACATTCTGGAGTTATCGAAATACTAGGATAATGGAAACCACATCTCACCTCTTCAGGCCTGCCCTCAAAATCAGCCAAGAGGTCTTTCATGTCTTGATTCTGTTTAGAGCGTCGCAGCATGTTGCTCTCCTTTCTATCTCTCTGTCTTTCTTGTTTTGAGGTCTTCACCTCTTCCATAGCTGTAGGAGCGATTTTGGGGGGTCGATACACACCTGCACCATCCTACAGTTCAAACTAATAGTTAGTAAGACCAAAAGGGGAGTTGATACGACAACGATGCTAGCCTTTTTGGGAAACCTAGCAAGAACTCTATCGAACTTTCTCATCAAACTCAAGTCCCACCTAAAACAGATTAAATGTATGTATATATATACATATGTATATATATATATATGTATATATACATATATGTATATATATATGTATACATACATATATATATACATATATGTATATATACAGGAAAATGGAACATAAAAAAAGAGCTCAAAAACCCAGTACTAACCTCGGAATCTATATCCACTTTGCTAACAAGCAAATCTGGGTTAGGGCGATATTTTAAAGGATCCTCTGCATTTTGAGTAGAGTGTTCTTCATTCTCAGTCAAGCCTACTTGATTCCCAGTACCAGATGCAGCCCTTGATAGCTTCTGAATTTGGTACTCTAGCTTTTTGTCAATTGGACGGATCTGTGGGAAAAAAAAATGAAAATTTGAGGTATTTCAAAATATGACGAAACATACAAAGATGAATAATGAGAGCACATCAAACCTTCTCCAGAAATAATCTTATCTCACAGAGGCTTCTTGTAACAGGATGTCCTTCAATTGATAAACCTTTAGCTTTGCGGAGCAAATAATACACAAGGGACTGACAATAGTTCAGAAGAAGTAAATGTTTTGCCTCAAGGTAATCTATCCCATCTGCGGTTGGAAGTTGATTCGATTTCACCTAAAAGGTAGTATAAACATCGAGTTAGCAAGACTTTGAGTAGTAATTCAGATAAAAGCAGGAAGAGTACGTTTACAGGAAACTTCTTGCAAACTAAATTGTGTTCCTTCACCTTCCAGAATTCCTTTACTTTCTCCAGAACTCCCATAACACAGTTCTAAAGCCTAAAACTTCTCATAACTACAACACCTTATACATCCAGTGTTACTCTCCATAACTGCCCTTGCAATTCAAATATAATCCATACCCAAAAACAGGAATATCAATAGAGCGAAGATGTGAGGAGTGGCATTTATTTCTTAAACGACAAGTTGTGTAATTTAGCGGAACATACATAACGTGTGATATCTACTTAATGATGGCAACTCCACATTATTTTTCTTAGGATGAGATCATGAAATGTCAATATATGTCACATTTTATTTTCTTGTATGATTTTCACTTCCTCCTGCAATGCTATCCCGTGTGTGTTATAAAAGCTATATAGACCACATATTTGTTTCTCTGCATCTTACTACTAGGAACCAAGAAAACAATTAGCAAAACAAAACTAAAAGTGGTAATACCAAAAGATTAAGGCCATCAAACTATTGTAACTCTTTTGTTAGGTGTTTATGCTATTCCTGCTTCAAATAACTACTCCATCTAATCCAACAAATTGTCCCAAATTATCAAAGAGCAATCACTAGCTTTTGTTTCCCTTCCTCACTGTGCATTAACAATCAGTAAACTAAAGAGAGAGAACCCCTTACCTTTGAAGTTAAAGATTGCACTTTGTTCCTCACAGTATCCAATCCCTCCTTCATTTCCTTCAATATTGCAGTGAGCTGTGGAGTTTCTCTGGAGAGAAGAACAAAAACCCATATTAAATCAATAGATGAAAGAACAACAATTCAGCAATCCCTAGATTCTAACATAACCAATTGAGCTTACTTGCTCAATCTCTGCTGATAAATCTCTGAAATTTCGGCATCCTCCATTGACTTCGACGCTAGTAGTGTTTGTATAGAGTCAATCTATTTCAAATTTGATCAACTGTGAGAGAGAGAGCTCAGGGACGATTCGCCGGAATATGCGTTTTTCGGAGTGAGAGAAGAGAGAAAACGGCGACGGACGAGGCCTAGGGCAAAAAAAGTTTATTTAGCGCGAGTTCTTTGTTTACTACGTCTGGCCCCGATATTATATTATTATTACGGAGAGACCCCTAGTGAAGTTATAACCTCTGAATAATACCCATATTGTTCACTTTATGTATTTCATCTACCACTCTCTTCTTCTCTTTCACGTCATTTGACTTTTGACCGGGTCATTTGGATAGTAAAATTATGCAACTCGTTGATAATTTTTTCGCTGTGTTATATAACAACTTTTACTCTACAACACCATGAAGAAATTATCAAAAAAATGCATCATTTTGCTATCCAAATCACCGGGTCAAAGTGTGGGAAAAAGTCAAGTGGGGTGAAAGAGAAGAAGCAGAGTGGTATTAGGCATGGGCTATGGTGCGTCTTGGGCCTACCAAAAGAAACCGAAACAGCCCGTTATTCCCTGTTATTACAGTTTCATCTTAAGTTTGAGACAATGTAGAAGAGCCGAAAACAACTTTTCCTGGTAAGGGTTATCAGTTTTGTAGCAAAACAAATCTCAAAAGAAGGTAGAGTGCGGCACGGCGCGTGCCGGACCCTAATTTCGAAAAGCAACATTGATATCTCTTTTTGATGTAACATTACAGTAATGTCACTACTAAAACTATGAAAATGCTCCACTTTTATTTTAGACTCGGGATTGTGCCCTAGTATTTCCCATGAAAAAAGTTATTTCATTACCAACTCTTCAATTAAGCTTTCTTCCAGCTTTTGAATTTTCCTGTTTGACCCCACAGCAAACACATCATATATCCTTGCTAGATATGAACTTATTGAACTTCACATACCAATTTCACATTCTTTTTTTTTTTGATGATGTGGGAGCCCGCAGTCCCTACCCTTCGAGTGTGCTCTGTAAACTCTCGTTCTAGTGCAATAGCACGCAAACCACATCAGAGAGGTAAAACACCCTGAGAAAATCCGGACTGACCAAATCATAGGTGAGAAGACCAATAGGCAAGCATTGGGCTACCTCAAGGTTTGAACGCAAGACCTCTAATGCCCAAAACCTTAAGAATGGGAATCTAGAGAGTAGAGAGAGGTTGTCTCCCTGCTCTTCTTGCTCTGAGTCGCACTCGCTGAGTGACGACGAGTCCAGTTTTTTTGCTGGTTTTGCTCTATTTCTTCGTCCTTTCCAGACAATTTTCTCTCTATTTCTCGATCTGTGTTAGATTTGTGAATACTCTAAGATGACAGAGTCAGCGGAATCTACAAAATCTCTGATCACTCTATCATGACATGACGGGGGAGGCTCCATTAAGGCACTGAATAATCGTTGTTTATTTGGTAAAGTTCTTGATAAGAGAGAGAGGTGAGGCCTCAACGATTTATTCAATTTTCAGGGCGGTTTGGAAGAGTAAAGCTGTTTTCGCGGTAGTAGCTCATGGTGAGAACCTTTTCTTCTTTGATTTTGAAGACGAAGAGGATTGTGCTAGGGTGTGGGATGGTACGCCCTAGGCAGTTAAAAATAATTTGTTGGTAATGAGGTGGTTCCAAAGCGAGACGAACCCAGAGATCCTCTGTTTTAAGGATTGCGATTTCTGGTTCATGTTCATCAGCTACCATTGGAGAAGCTGGTAGTGAAGAACGCAAGGAAGATAGGAGTGTTATCGGTGAAGTCATAGGGATTGATGCGGTTAATGAATAGAACGAAGAAGAAACGGTAATGTCGCCGATGAGGCTGAGGATTCGAGTAGATACTTCGAAACCCCTGGAAAGAAGATTTTATCTACAGCTCAAGAATGGCTCATCCATCTGGGTTCCCTTCCAACACGAGAAACTGATGAAATTTTGCTACCGATGCGGTAGAATAGGCCATGAGAAGGAAAAATGCAAGCATCTTTCATAGGAAGAAGGACTGAAATCAGGATATGGTCCTCGTCTTAGAGCAAAAGATGGGAAACAATGGGGATTTGGAAGTATAAAGGCCAGACAGCTGAACGGAAAATTGATTAGTGGCAGTCGCAAAAATGCAGAGAGGTTGGTGGAGGATAGAACCGGCGGTGCGTGAGCCAAATTAGGGGATAGGGAAACTCGTGGAATTCAGAGGAGGACGTGTCCAGGTGGAAAAGGACAATGCACAAAAATCGGTGAGAATAACGGAAATGTCAGAGAATACCAGCGATTGATGATAGAAGAGAACATATTGGTAAGATTTTCGTACGGAACGATGATCTGGAGGAACGAAATTGCAGCGAATGAGGGAGTATTGCTGGTAGGGTTTTGAAGGAAGAAGGAAATAAGAATTACACTCAAAAAATTGGGCCAAAGTCTACAATTGGGCGAAGTATGGAAGTTGGGCCAATGGTGGTTAATTATAATATTTCAATTAGCCCAAGCGTTGACCCAACAAAAATAAAACCTAGCTACCAACAACCTTTGGACCAAGTCCAATGTTTAGGGGAAGTGTTAGCCCAAATCACTAACCCAAATGGAAGAAGCGAAAGAGATTCGAGTAACTCAGTGTCGTTTGGAAAAAAAAGGATCGTCATCGATAATGTATTCTAGGGTTGAGAAAATTGAAGAAGAAGAACTGAGAGATGAGGAAAATCAGTTGAAATAAGAGATTCACAGGAAATTACAAGGTGGGGTCAAGACGAAGACGCTGGATATGGATGCTTTCAAGATGGACTCCAGGCATATGGTGGTTAATAAGCTTATGGCGGAAGATTTTAGTACCAAGGTGCAACTTAAAAGAGAACAGCGAACACAGAAGCCAATAAGGGGAAGAAAAAAAACAAAAGTGATATATGGGGAAGGTGGGAGCAATGAAGTTGAAGATATGGAATCTATAGAGGTCCCATTTGTGGACGAGGGAAAAGGGAATAGCTGCACTCCGTGAAATTACTACCGGTGAGAAGAATGATTACAAGAGGAGCTGATGGTGTATTCCGGAGTCTGATGGTGTATTCTGGAGTCAAGAAAGAAACAGGTTGATGAAAGAACAAGAGGGAACCTACATGGCTGAGGAGGCCGGCCTTATCACGCCCCCACCCCCAAATGAGAGGATGAACGTGGAATTGCTGAGGGTTGGGACTGACCCCGGCAATTCGACAGGTGAAGTCCCTAATAAGGCAAGAGGATTTAAGCTGGTGCTTCTTGTCAGAAACAAAAATCAAATCCAGCCAGTGTGTTAATCAGTTTTCTCGTTTGGGTTTTGATAATTTTGAAGGTAGTGATCATGTTGGAAAAAAGTTGTGGTATTATGTTTATGTGCAAGAAAAAGGAACAGTTAGAGGTTGTTTTCAAAAGTAGATGGCTTATTATTATTTTAGTCCACAGTAAAGAAGACAAGGCTCCTTGGATCGTTAATTGCATTTATGATCCTTGCCATGAGGGAGCAAGAAACAATTTGTGGAAACAAACTGCTATGATTCATAACATTTGTTTTTTGCAAATGGTTGTAATTGGGGACTTCAATGAAGTCATGAGTTAGGTTGACAAGTTTGGGGGTAGGACAGTGGCTAGTTCATCTAAAGGAGGTCTTAACAAGATGGTGCAAGATTTAGGGCTTATTGATATGGGTTATATTGGCTTAAAGTTCACATGGTGTAATGGGTGGGAGAAAAGGACTATCAAACAAAGATTGGATAGGGGTTTATGTGATAGTGAATGGAGGAAAATGTACCCTAGAGCTGTAATCATTCATCACACAGCCAATACTTCAGATCATGTACCATTATTGCGGGATTTGGAGCCTAGAAGAAGGAGGTTCTCTAGACCTTTTAGGTTCGAGGCAATGTGGGTTAGAGATGATGGGTGTAGAGATGTCATTGGGAATCATTGGAGAAGTGGCAATGATAGGAGTGTTGTTGATAACTCGAACTCAAACATCATAGAAACTAAGCTGCTCTTCTGAAATGGAATAGAGAAAGTTTTGGCAACCTTCATCATAATCTAAAGCAGACACAAGATGATATTTTGAAGACTCAACAGTGCAACAAAATGAGTACAGCTGCTGAAGAGAGAAGGTTAAAGAATCAACTTAAGGAGCTCCTTAGAAGACATGATATTATTTGGAAGCAAAAAGGTAGGGTGCAGTGGCTTAAAGATGGTGACTGTAATACAAAATTCTTCCATACTACTGTAGCTATAAGGGGCCACAAAACACAATCAACATAGTCGTTAAAGATAATGGTGAGTATGCACATTCTAATGCCGATATTGAAAAAGAGTCTTGCAATTTTTATAGAAATTTGTTCTAAGCCAAAGATATCAATATACCAGCTCGGATGGAAGATTTGTTTCCTAATAAGATCAATGAAGAACAGTGGCTTGACTTGTGTGCTATCCCCTCTGATGATGAAATTTATGATAGTCTTTTTCAAATCGGAATCTTTAAGGCCCATGGGCCCGATGGATTGATTATTCAACATCAACTCCAACCCCTTTAATAGCTCAAGCTGCTAGCATCCAGTTTTCCTCATTTCTTACCACAAATCCAGCTATAAAATACCCATTTTTAACTCCAGCATCACAATTAATTTAATCAGACCTGGACCTAGGGAAGTTTACAAAATAGACTCAGTCCCGGGATCAACTCTGGTCCTAACAAGCTTCAAGTTCGGAGAGTGCTCCCACCATTCTCTATCAATGTCAGCAAGGAGGTTGGAGCAAGACCGTTTGTGCTCTCTGATGATGGCATTTATGGGTAACCAGATCTTTTCCATTATCATAGCTCACAGGCGTTTCAACCATTCTTTGTGCTCTAATGCCTTGTTTAGCTCTTCATTTGGGTCCATAACCTTGTTTAACCAATCTTTTATGCTTCCATCAGGGTATGCATCCACTCTAATGTGTCCAAAGTGGAACCACAATCCCTAGCCACCTCACAAGTAAAGAACAAATGGACATAATTCGCAATGCACTGCTCAAAAAGAGGGCACATACCTTCACTACTTCCTCTTGCTTTGAAAGGGAGAAGATCACTAGCCACTCTCCAAAGCATAAATTTCAATCTATTGTGTAGTCTTCCTTTCCAGATCCATTTCCATATTTTATCCTCATTTGTGGTTTATCTCTAAGCTCTTTAGGCTAAATAGGCTGATTTTGTGGTTACACTGTCATTTCTTTCTTTCATCCACACCCAATACATTGAATATCCTTTTGTTCTTCTTCAGTAAACCATCTTTGCAACAAGTCACTATTCCACCTTTTCAAATACCAAGCAATTAGGTCCTCCGTAATCTTTGGAGCTCTCCACACATCATCAGGGGCTTTGGGTCAACTCCAAGTTTTGAACCCAAGGGTCCTCCCATATAGTAATGTTGTTACGATCACCCCCTCTCCAGATAGCACTAGGCTCAATGATTTCTCTAGCTCTAAGGACCCCTTCCCAGAAGTAGGAGGCAGTCTTCTTCTCATCAATTCTATTGAACTCAATCCTTGAGCAGTATTTCTCCAGCAGCAGCTTTACCCACAAGGATTCCTTTCCAGTCCACAATTGCCAAGCAAGCTTAGCTAAAAGAGCCTCATTATGATTGCTCATAATTCTGAAACCCATACCACCCTCTCTATTTGGCCTACACGGAGTCTCCCAGCTGCTCGGGTGGATTTCTTTCTCCTATTTGTAGATCCCCACCAAAAGTTAGCACAATTTGCATCCATCTTATGAACCAATCTAATAGGAAGCTTGTAAACAGACATGGCATAGGATGGCATGGAATTGAGTACAGTTTCAATAAGAGTGTATCTACCCCCATATGAGAGGGTAGAAGCCTTCCAACCAGCCACTTTTCTAGTTAGATTTTCCATGGGAGTTTGGAAATCATCCCTCCCGGCTTAATCAAGAACATAGGAAGTCCCACGTAGATGGCCTTGTTGTCCCCTTTCTGCAGGTGAGTGGACTCGCTAATAGCTCTTTTCACGGAGGTGCTAGTATTTTTTCTAAAAAAATTTGAGGAATTACCTTTATTCACCCTCTGGCCTGAGATGTCTTCATAAAGCTTAAGACAAAGATTGAGATTTTGAGCCTCCTTTAGATTTGCTCTTCCAAAAAGACCAAATCATCAGCAAACATAAGGTGCTCCGCATGATCACACTTTTTAGCTAACTTAATGCCATTAATCAGGTTATCCTCAAGAGAAAATGCAGAATTCTGGGCAGCACTTCAGAGCACATAATGAAAAGACTAGGGGACAGGGGGTGTACCTGTCTTATGCCACAAGATGGATTAAACTTGACAGAGGGGGAGCCATTAATGATGATGGATAAGGACACTGTTTGCACACACTTTTCAATCACACCCTCTAAACTTCATAGGGAAGCCATCCCATTTCAGCACTGAGGAAATGAAGCTCCACTCAAGTCTGTCATAAGCCTTCTCCATATCTATTTTGATAGCTGTAGATAGTGCTTTCTGAGCTGACAGATCTTGGCCACGTGGCAACCATCCAGCACACCATATTGTGCTCCACACACACTGGATCACCAGCCGAGCTGATCCATGTGGGGGCTGCGAGACAGAGCCCTCGCATACCACTGCACGGGACTTGTAGGGACTTTGTGGTTTGGAGGCTAGAGTAAGCCCTGTCGCGTGCGAGCCAAGCCCGCACGCGACCTTTAGTAACTGTTTTGAGAGATTTATGGCACGAGCTCCATAAACCCGGTCAATCCGGTCAAACCCGGTCAACCTCGTAACGGTTCCGGTATTCGCGCACCACGTGCTGTAACGGTCCCTATATACTCGGACGAACGTGCCGTTATGGTTAAGCTAATTAAGCCGCCATTAATGGGCGCATTAACCACACTACAACGGTCACGTTCTCCAGTATATATAGATCGTCAACCTTTCCATACAAAGGAGAACACACTTGCCATACGCGGAAGCTCTGCCAAACATCTGTCTCTCTCTCAGACATTGCTACTGCCTTACTCTCTCCCTACACACAACCCCTCTCTTCCTGTGCGATCCTTGATCCACTACATACGGTGTACACAGAGGTCTCCCCGCCGGAATCTCTTGTGCACATTTTGGTGAACCCGACGTGAACTTACCAACAAAAGCAACCATGTCTCAGGAGGATGATGTCAGCAACAGATCGCCTTCCACTGAAGCACCATCGGGAGACGAGACCCGCCGTACTCCTACGACTCCCGGCGAGACACCCACGCTAGAGTCTTTGGATGCCACTGTTCAGAGTCAGGCGAAAGCTCTCAAGGCTCAGTCTGCGCAATTAGAACGGATCTTGGCCGTTCTGGGCACCCTTGCACCAAACCCTTCGCCAGCCACCGCTGCCCCTCAAGGAGGAGGAGCCCCTACCGCTCCAGGATTGGGAGTGTCAACCACACCTCCCAACCCCAATCTGCAGACTCCACCGGCGACTACGCAGCTGCCTTCGGTTCAGGGGTCAACGGCCCAGATGCTGCCTCTCGCTGCTCACACTCCTCAGCCCTCGGCTTTGGCGTCTAACCCAACTCTGCAGTACCCTTTGCCTCCCCCAACGGCGATCTGGGGGAATACGGGTAGTCAGTATGCTCCCAACCCTCCGGCGGCGTATGTGTCGCCACCGCCTACGGCAACCCCTCCATCAACTACCGAGGGGAGCATTCCAGAATGCATGACGTCTCTGCAGAAGCGCGTAGACACTATTCTGGCTCATCAGTCATTTGCGGATACCATTATCCCGAAGTTAGACAACGATCCACCTATTTCACGAGAGATCTATCTCATGCCTAACCCGGCGGGGTACAAGGCTCCTAAATGGGATAAGTTCGAAGACGTCAATGGAAACGCTCATGAGCATGTCATGCGTTTCATTGATGTCATGGGCCCGCACGGAGCTGATCCCAAGCTGCTGATGCGAGAGTTCCCAAAATCTCTAGGGAACGTAGCATACAAATGGTACCGAACATTGGAAGCCGGATCCGTGAAGACTTGGGACGACATGGTCCAGAAGTTCTATACCAAGTTCTTCCAGATGGAAGAAAAGGTGACGATGATCCATCTCTCGCGGATGTATCAGAAGCGCGAGGAGGACGGAATCACTTTCATCAAGAAATTCAGGGCGAAATCCTTGGAGTGCAAAGATCCAATGCCCGAAAGCCGACTCGTAGAGATATGCCTGCAATGCATGCGAGATGAATACAAAGGTATGCTCATCAATTTGCAAACACCTACGTTTTCAAAGCTAATCGAATGCACGAAGAACATCGAGCCTATAGTCGAGAGACAGAAAAAGAAGAGCGCTCCGGAGCGACCTTCGAGCGGCGCTACATACAAGATCGGGAGATTTAGCTACAAGAGGGGACGCGAAGCTGAGGTCAATACAGTTTCGCCCCAGAAGCAAGCGAAGGTTGTGAACTTCGATGTACCGCCTCTGCCATGCTCAGTAGAGGAAGCAAGCGACCTCTGCAGACAGTGGCGCAAGGACGGCGTCCTGCCACCGCTCGAGAAAACACCCTCCAAGGAGATGGTGAGGGACCCTAAGTGGTGCGAGTACCATGGCAAGGTCATGCACCCCACGGCGGAATGTAAAAAGCTCAGGTTTACATTCGATCAGAAGATGAAGAACGGCGAGCTAATCGTCAGCGATCACAGAAAGGACGTGCGCAACAACCCACTTCCTGCTCACGCGGAGCAGGGCCCGAAAGGCAAAGAGGTCGCCATGATCTCGATTGTTAACTTGGAAGAAGTCGCAGAGGATGGTCTACCCATCGTTGCCGAGGTCCATGAAGACGACGACTACAGCATGGACACGGAGGATGAACGTGCCGACCGCATGAAAGGGTCGCATGGCTTCAGCAGATTCTTCGATGAGATGAACTTCTCCGAGAAGTGCCGGACAGATATGACGACAGCAATCTTGAGAATAGCAGAGGACTACGAGGAGGACCTCGTAGTCTCCAATGGGAAAGTCATCAGGGCATCCCGCTCTACAGAAAAGATTATGACCTTTTCTGCCAGCGACATGAAGACGGAGGCGAGCCACCAAAGACCTCTGTACGTGACCGCCATCATCAATGGCGTCGAGTTCAAACGAGCGTTCGTCGATGGAGGAGCAGCGGTCAATGTCGTTTCGCTCCACACACTGAAGCTAGCAGGGATCCCCGAGCACAAAATCGTCAGACGTCCATCTCCGCTTATGGGATTCGGAAGCGACTCTAGAATGACGATCGGATGGATCCGCCTGGGCGTTCAGATTGGCAAAATCAAGTGCTCAGCGAAGCTCTATGTCATAGACGCGAACACCACGTACCACATGATTATAGGTCGAGCCTGGATTCATCGCTTCGACGCAGTTCCTTCACGGCTCACCAGGTTATGAAAGCTATCTGGAACGACAGAATAGTCGAGATACCGGCTTCGACGAACCCATTCAACCTGGACGAAGCACATCTCAGTGAAGCGGTGTGGTTCAATGAGATGGCGGACGAGCAAACACCAGGACCATTCAACCCTACTCCTTTGCCCCTCTGGGAGGACATCAAGGATCAGTCACCTGCGGGAGTAATGGTGACAAGGGAAGATGCCAAGGAAAAGCCGTCTACACGCGAAGAGGCGTCGCGTATCGCATATCATCGAAAGAACGTGTATACTCTTAAGAGGATCGCAAAGCATGACCCCGAGGGCAAGGAGATAGAGAGCTTCTACGCCAATGGGAAGAAATGCTATCGCATATGAAGGTGCGCGGGGATGTCCTCACGCGGGCATGGGGATATCCCTGGGCAAATCAATCAAATCGAGCAAATTGCGCTGACGGAAGAGCCAACACAGGGCGCGCTAGACGAGAAACTCAAAGAAGCACCTGAATGCATGGAAGACAGGCCCAGACCACAAAAGCAAGAGCTAAAGGAAGTGTTCCTCAGCCCGAACGAGGAAAAGAAAAGGCCAGTCTTTCTAAGTGCGGACCTCACAAGCGAAGAGGAGCAAGGACTGCTACAACTCCTAACTGAATACAAGGATGTGTTCGCATGGGAGTACGACGAAATGCCAGGCCTGGATACAAGCATCACCATGCACCGTTTAGACATTATCCCAGGGTCTAAACCGGTAAAACAGAGTACGAGGAGCTTCAGACCGGAGCTTAACGTGAAAATCAAGCAGGAGATTGTCAAACTCCTGGATGCCAAATTCATAGAGCCGAATCATCATCCCACATGGTTGGCCAATATCGTGCCAGTAGTGAAAAAGAACGGACAGCTCCGCATCTGCGTGGACTTCCGAGATCTCAATCGCTTATGCCCCAAGGACGATTTCCCACTGCCCAACATCGATTTGCTTATCGATTCAACAGCGGGCCATCGCATGTTCAGTTTCATGGACGGCTTCAGCGGGTACAATCAAATCAAGATGGATCCCGAAGATGCGCGGAAAACTGCATTCATCACTCCGGTGGGGGTGTGCAATTACACCGTAATGCCATTCGGTCTCAAAAATGCGGGTGCAACCTATCAGCGGGCCATGATGGCTCTGTTTCACGACATGATGCATAAAGAAGTGGAATTCTATGTGGATGACTTGGTTGTCAAATCCAAGCACGAAGCAGATCACCTCGTAGATCTACGAAAGGTGTTCAATAGATGCAGATGTTTTCAACTGAAAATGAATCCCATGAAGTGCGCGTTCGGGGTAACATCAGGGAAATTCTTGGGATGCGTGGTTCATCGCCAAGGGATCGAGCCTGACCCTGCGAAAGTATCAGCTATCACCAGCATGACACCACCCCATAACCAGAGTACCTTGAAAACATTCTTGGGAAAGCTATCATATCTGCGAAGATTCATCCCAGCGATTGCGGAAATCACCTGCTGTTTTAGTGCTCTCCTCAAGAAAGACGTTGTGTACAACTGGGCTTCAGAGCACGAAGCCGCATTCGAGAAGCTGAAGGATTTACTCACGTCCTCAAAAATAATGATCGCACCTCAACTGGGATCGCCGCTCCTGCTATATCTGACATCAACAAGGAGATCTATAGGAGCGCTCTTGGCTCAGGAGTATGAAGGCCAAGAGAGGCCTATCTACTACATCTCTCGCATCGTGCAGCCTGCTGAATCAAGGTACACAGACATCGAACGTCATTGCCTTGCCTTATTCTTTGTGATAGAGAAGTTGAAACACTATTTTGCATCGCACAAAGTAGTAGTGGTCACCAAGAGCGACCCTATACGGTATTTGCTAACTCACACTACTCCGGGCGGGAGATTGGCGAAATGGTACATGACCATTTCCCAATACGATATCACATGCGTGCGACCGCGAGCGATTAAGTCGCAGGCGGTAGCAGATCTGTTGGCACAGTTCCCTGACAACAGCCACGAGCCCGTGATCGAGGAAGATCTCGAAGGCCCTGAGATCTACGCAATCGACGTGCCCTATTGGACGCTCCACTTTGACGGCTCGTCCACAAGGAAAGGTGGAGGCATTGGGATAGTCTTGACAAAGCCAGACGGGGAAGTCATACAGATGTCCGCAAAGCTCAACTTCGCAGTCACAAACAACGAAGCGGAATATGAGGCTCTCATCGCAGGGCTCCGTGCAGCGAAATCTTTGGAAGTAAGCAACTTAACGGTCATGGGAGATTCCAAGCTGATCGTTAAGCAAGCCTCGGGCGAGTATGGTTTGAAGGAGATCAATCTCCTGTCTTACCGCACCCTAGTACAAAAGCTGATGCAGCAATTCTGCGATGTGAAGTACGAGCACAAGCTCCGAGCAGACAACCGGCACGCGGACGCGTTAGCAACCTTGGGATCTAAGGTCAGCATTGACAAGTGTCCCGCAAAGATATCTATTGAAGTGCGAACATCGTCAGCATTGACAGAGGATGCGTGCGACGACGAACACATGGATGATGCAGACTGGCGGAAAGCAATCCTGCAAGCTATTGCGGAAGGCACAAGCAGCGAAAGCTGGGCACTCACAAAAGGGTACTGCATACATGACAACACCCTCTACTACAAGGGTCCTGGCGGAATACTCATGCGATGCGTCTCCGAGCGAGAGGGACAACTTTTGTTAGAAAAGATTCACCAACACGCTTGCGGAGAAAGCGAGGTGTCAATCTACAGGAAGGCTCAGAGATATGGCATTCATTGGCCAGACATGTCAACAGCCGCAGCCCTGATACAAGGAAAGTGCGAGAGTTGCGCACTAATCAAAGATTCTTTACTCATCGCCCTAACCGATGACGACACGGACTGGAGGAAGCCACTATTCGATTTCCTCACCCAGGGCACCGTGCCCGAGTCAAGAAAAGAAGCCGAGAAATTGAAAAGGAAAGCGTCTCGATACGTGGTACAGGAAAACCTACTTTGGCGAAGAGGCCATGAAGGCAACTTGCTGCGATGTCTAGACGGCAGAGAAGCACAATAAGTCATGGACCTTTCCCATCAAGTAGAGCATCAAGGAGGTGCGAAATTGTGCAGACAGCTCCTCTCAATCGGGTATTTCCGGCCCACGATGGAGGTCGATTGCCGCACCAAAGTGCGACGCTGCCAGGAGTGCCAATTCAAAGGGAACCTAGTGCACGCTCCCGCCGTGGATCTGCATGCATTAGGGACGCCATGGCCATTTCACACATGGGCTCTGGACTTCATCGGTCCCATCCGACCGACGTCGCACGGGAACCATTTCATTCTCACCGCGACTGAGCTGTTCACCAAGTGGGTGGAAGCAATACCACTGAAGACGGCAAATGCGCTGGCTGTGGTCAATTTCATCCAGGAAAGCATCATATGCAAGTTCGGAATCCCAAACACCATTCTTTCAGATAATGGTACTCCTTTTGTTAATCGCCAGGTAGCTGCGAATATCAGGCAGATTTGTTCTACCCCTTATTACCCAAAGGGAAATGGACAAGCCGAAGCGACCAACAAAACGCTGTTGAGAATTTTGAGCAAGATGGTCGCGGATGACCACAAGAAGTGGGCCGACTCTCTAAGCATAGCTCTGTGGGCCTACCGAACTTCTCCAAGGACACCCACGGGGGCCTCGCCATTTCTACTATGTTATGGGGCCGAAGCTGTAGTACCTGCGGAGGTTAGAGTCAATTCGGCAAGGCTAGCCTTCCATGCACTCTATGAAAATCAACGCGATCACGACTTAGTCTTGCTGGAGGAAAAGCGAGAACAAGCCAAAAGAACCAACAAGCGGTACCAGGAAAGAATCGCTCGCGCCTACAATAAGACGGTCCAGCGAAGAGATTTCGCAGTCGGAGACTTGGTCTTGCGCGCATCTGACCACTGTATGCGAGAAGCAACTCACCCGAAGTTCGCAGCCAACTGGGAGGGACCCTTTGAAGTCACAGAAGTCTTCGACAGTGGCTACTGCAGCATCCGAAGGTTGCACGGCACAACCTCAACCCCGAGTTCAGTCAACATGCGCTGGATTAAGAAGTACTATCCCTGACTTCTCTCATTTCATGCGTTTTATTATAACGTCGCTTGATATCTCGTATGGCTACGATTTACACAATCTCCTCTCCCATATGAGAGGATTGTAATCCCATCTCTCCCATATGAGAGCATTATAATAAAAGAATTCTCCCAGATGAGAAGTTCACATTTCTAGCTGTTTATGATGCTTTATTCAGTTGTTATTACTGTTAACAATGGTTTATTCGCCGCAATAGCAATCTGTACAACTACGATCTTAATCGATCATCATCATAAGCCTATCATCATGCGATCTTAATTGATCATTTAAGCCTATATGTTATGATAGCAGCCCGCGCAAATACGATCTTAACTGATCATCTAAGCCTATCTGTTACGATAGCAGCAAATGCGAAATGCGATCTTAACTGATCATCTAAGCCTATCTGTTATGATAGCAGCCCGCGCAAATACGATCTTAACTGATCATCTAAGCCTATCTGTTACGATAGCAGCAAATGCGAAATGCGATCTTAACTGATCATCTAAGCCTATCTGTTACGATAGCAGCAAATGCGAAATGCGATCTTAACTGATCATCTAAGCCTATCTGTTACGATAGCAGCAAATGCGAAATGCGATCTTAACTGATCATCTAAGCCTATCTGTTATGATAGCAGCCTACACAAATGCGATCTTAATTGATCTTCTAAAGCCTATCTGTCACGATAGCAACACATACAAATGCGATCTTAATTGATCTTTAAAGCCTATCTTTCACGGTAGGGGCCTATACAAATGCGATCTTAATTGATCTTCTAAAGCCTATCTGTCACGATAGCAACACATACAAATGCGATCTTAATTGATCTTTAAAGCCTATCTATTATGATAGTAACTCATGCGCAAAATGATCTTGTTTGATCTTCTAAAAGCCTGTCTGCCACGATAGCAACTCGCACGATTTAACGATCTTAATTGATCTACTAAAGACTATCTGCTACGATAGCAATATTGCAAAAATGATCTTAAATGATCCACAAAGGCCAATCACAAATCCATCTGCCAAGATGGCACAGCTGCGAAAATACGATCTCGAACGATCTAGTAAAACATCTGCGAATTCATATAGCAGATCGCAAATGCAAAACCATTACGTAGCATTATGCAAGGCGAAATATGCCGAAACGCATGCGAAGTTGTATTTTGTTGTAAAGAGACAGCAGATAATACAAAAAGCTATTTATCATTATAAGTCAAAAGACTTGCAATTTATCTGTCTAGATAGCAGCTTACAAGCCAAAAAGCTCGAATCTAACTACGCAGCCAACATGGCTTACAATACATTCGAAAAGTAGCTGACAAGCCAGAGACACACTAGGGGAATCCCGACTGAAAAAAAAAGGGTGAACCTAACGGTCCTAACACCAGCTATACAATACGCAAATCTGCGGGTGAACATCTGTCGCAGCTGGGATCTTGCTCCAAAGAGCCACATGAAGCCATACGTTCAAGATCCCAGTATTTGACAAGACCCTTGTCAGATCTGCACCCCATAACATTTGCCCAAGGAACCACCGGTTCCGGCGATCAACAGGCAAGCAGAAGCTCCAAAGGGCAAGGGCTCCTTGTAGACGGGGATGAACACAGCGGTCCGCAGCCCTGAGTTCAAGAACGAAGAGGCAAGAAATCCTCCTCCGGGGATGCTGGAGGAGAATTCCACCGTTCATTACGAGACGGTAGCACGGTCACCTCGGCGCTGCACCTCGCCGGGAGGCGGCCGGAAACATGACCTGCACACATAATACACGAAGAAATTTCTTCGAACACACATGAGATATTATCTGCATATTCTTTATGGTGGTTAAAAAGAGCAATAAGCCTCATAAAGTGGATCTTGGAAACTATTTCTAAAGCACAAAGCGCAAACTCAGGATTCACAACTTGAAGTTGCCACGAATCAACGGAAAATAAGCGTTGAAGCCAGCAGTCGTAAGGACTCACGGCAAAGCACATTTTTGGGATAAAGAACCCAAATAGCAAAGACAGGGTTTATATAGACCCTGTGGAGACTCTTCAGTTGCCAAAGATGAGTCAGCAGAATTCAAAAAGAGGGTAAGTTCAATCACTTACGCCTTGAAAAGCGGTAACCATCAATTACCCTACTAAAGGCTACGACCTTAGTCACCTAAAACCTCTCGAAGGGGCATCGCTCCCGCTCCCAAACCTCGCTCTGGCGCTTTCGAGTCCAAACCTCGCTCTAAAGGCGCTCCAGAAAATAGAGAGCTCGTTTTCGTAGACGAATTACTTTTTAAAGCCAATTTACCACTAGTTTGGACTATACTTGATGATTAATCTCAACTTATTACATGTCAGTTTGATAATTCAACTGTTTAACATTATTTTTCCTTATTGAAGCAACCTATTTGACAGATGAATACTGACAACCCCTTTAATAAAAAATATTCTCGTGTGTAAAATCACATTATTATATGTAAATATTAGTTTTTTTCATAAAATTATAGTAAATAAATATTATATATAGACGCTCTCGCGACGCTCTCAAATGCAATCCTTCTGAAATTAGACGTTTTCCCGCTCCCGCTCTAGTTCGCGCTCCCGCTTCGCTCCCGCTCTAGGTGACTTAGGCTACGACGATTCAGTTGCGTATCCTAATAAATGACGGACGGTCATGATTCGGATGGACTTCCCAACGAAAGCGTGTTTATCTGCCGAGAAATTAGCGCGAAATCAAGCAGAGTATCAATTGCTGATGTCATAATTGTATATGCACAGAAACATCCAATCAAATCCCGGGAAAGGGCAAAACGGGCAAATTTATTGTTTGTTGTTAAAAAAAAAGGGGGAGAAACCCTAGCAACATTACATTAATGTTTCAAACATTACATTAATGTTTCAGCTATTTCCCTGCTATTTTTTCAAAATTCGAAAAGTCAAAGCAAATTTTTGATCAAGGAGTCTTGGGGCTCGAACTGATGGCTCAGCTTCTCTACTTGTTCCACTTCTTGCTTCAGCAGCTCGCACCTGGCATTCATCTCATGATAGAGCTTCAGAGCTTCATCAACCTTTAGCTTTTGCTGCTCCACCTTCTGCTTCTCAGCTGCGAGGTTCTGGTGGCCGAGTTTCAAAGTTACGGCTGCGCGAATCAGCGTGACTCTGTTCATAAGAAATTTGAAACCCAGTTTGCCCTGGACTTTGGTCACGAGATTTTGGCACATGCCACATAGCAATTCAGCACTCTGGACCGAAATGGTCGCAGGCGTAGCCACAGACAGCTGCTCCAAAATCCAAATGGCTTCAGAAAGAAACAGCCTCCTGTCGAAGGGCCCTATCTCCAGAGATCTCACAAACGATTGGGGGTAGGCGAGGCGCATTCGAACCACCCAGTCTACATCGGTTTGCTTCAAACCTGAAGAGACGTCAAAACTTAGTTATGATGTCAAACTCGCAAGAAAATAATGCAAAATGCGAACAGTAAAGCTTTGCTTACCAGTTCCTTCCAGAATCTCATGAAGGGAAGGAATGCGCGCTGCCGGGGTAGTCGAAGACTGTCCTCGCTCCATAGCTCTCCTATCAGCTGCGAGCTCCAATCTCTCGTAGTCAGGAGGAAGAGTGTAGGCCGCACCAGCTGCGACTACATTCCCAACCTGCGAGCCCCAAAAGCTCCACGCAGGAATAGGTGCCTCTGACTCAGTCATCGCCGGAGGCGAAGGGACAGCCGAAGTCGCTTGGCGAAGAACGCTCTCAGATGCGAAAGCATTAGCAGCACTTGTCCTTACTTCTTCAGCACCAGCATGGACATTTTCATCCATCAGCACAGCATCTGCTTCAGCATCATCGGAAAGTTCGATGATGTCCTTGAGAGGCTCACTTGCATGTTCAGCAGCTGCGACAGGCTTCTCGGTATGGGAGCTTGGAATCGGGACATAGGACGCAGAAGGCTGACTTCTCCGCTCCAGCACAGGTTCCTCAGCATGACCTACAATATTAAATGCGATGATATGAGGTAACTTGCGCTATAAGTTATTTTGATATCTTTACTAAAGCTAAGAGTAAGCACCTCCACGCGAAGGTGGGATTGAGGTATCTTCATCATACACTAAGGACGTGGAACCATGTCCTATTAGTGTGTCCTCACTAAGCAGGTCTTTAAGAGAAGCGTGACCTGGGATGCGAATAAACCAGTCATGATTCTGTCTCAAGTTGCTAAAGCCTAGCACATGCGTATCACTCAAATAGTTACCTGAGGGTTCTCCGCATTTGCCTACTAACCAACGGCGAATGTCAGCCTTTGACACACCATGCTTTAACGCACCCACAATAACATCTCTATAAGTTACTGCGAGATTGAAGATCTCACCTTTATCGCCGCCTGCGATTTCTTCAAAGTCCGCTTGAACTTGCTCCAGCGCTGCTGCATCCTCTTCCGGAACCGCATCTTCTTCCTCTGCCTGGGGAACCACTTCTTCGGGAAGCTCATCTTCCTCGCTAGCTGGACGCACTAAGTCGTCAACATGCTGCTGTTCGAGGCTCCGCTGTCTCACACGCTCGAGTTCCTCCTCTTCTCGCTGCCTTCTTCTTTCAGCAGCTTCCGCGGCTGTCTTCCTGGACTCAGCAAGAATGTCCTCGCTTATGGGATCGTCTGGAATGCTAGAATGGGTATCTCTCTTTTGCCTCTTGGCGAAAAGGCCACCAATGGTCTCATCATCATCATCTGCGAAGATATGACTGGTTTAAGAAAAGAAGTGCAAAGAAGTTACGATAATGGGAAAGGAAATGCGACGGAGGTACCTCTTGATTCTTCCTCATGCATCACAACTGTTGCTTCTTCTTCTTCATCACTTTCTTGGGGCTCCTGCCTCTCCTCCTCTTCCTCCTGGTTGAACGGGACGAAAGACTCAACTGCGAGCTCTTTCCGCACCTTGCTGGGCATGCGACCTTTGCCTTTGTCCTTGATAGAAAGGGACCTCACTGGAGGAGAAGCTGGAGCACTTCTAGGGGAAGAAATCGTAATTCCCTTTTGCCTAGGTATCTTCACTCTTGGCGCCGCAGTCGCTGGAGGAGACGGGTCATCTCCAGGAGGAGACGGAGCCGGAGGATTGTCTATCAGCGAGTCAGCAAAAGCATTCATGACTGCGCGGATCTTTGTTTCGAGCTCAGGATCCATCCTCCACGCTAGCCGGAACGACTGCTTTTGTCTTCTGGTGGCAACAATGGCGTTAACCAATGACTTGGAGCGATCACCAGATGCGAATCGGCGCACATGACACTACAACAGTACAGAATAAAGATGTCAGCATAAGGAAATCAAGAAGCTTAACGCACGCGAAGAAATTTCTTACCTCAGCAAATGCCTTGCTATATCTGACGACATGCGTATCGCCCTTCTTAATTGTGGCGACTTGCTCCTTCAGAATGACATCAGGGCACAAATGGTTCTCACGATCCCACAGTGAGTAGCAACCATACTCAGACTCGCTTAGACTGCAAGTGGGGCGAAACGGAAAAGAGTTTCTTTTGATCAAGGGAGCTCTGCTTGACTGCGCGGCCGACTCCGTCTCAATCCTCGTTTGCTGGGCAACCCAGTACGCGAGCCAGTTTTGGGAACAACCACCCTCGCGGGTTCCCGCAGGCTGCTCAAAGGGAAGATTGTTCATGAAGACCGTCTTGCACTCCTTTGTTAGCAAGCGCTTGTAGCATCCTCTGATAATGGACTGGGCCAGATTGATGGGGCCACCGCATCAAAACCAAACTGAGGAGAAACTCGAGTGGGGTCAACGTCCACGGTAAGCTTTTCATACCTCGGCGCGAGCTCACGAATATGGTCTGCAAGGGCAGGAAGGGAACCTCGCAGACACCAGCAAAAGAACTCGCGATAGCGCTCATGGAAATGCGGTCCCTCTTCAAAGAGAAGCTCTTCTGAGAAGACCATACCTTTAGAGGGGTACAGCTTTGGAAACCATCGCACATTCTCAATGCGCGTGGCATAGGGCCTGGCAGTAAACTCCTTCCGTTTGTCGCATATCAAACTCCAAACGCACTTGGTGTTGCTTGCTCCGAACCATCTCGCAGCTCTTCCGCTGTTGCGCGCTTCCGTCTCGCCTGGGGGACACCACTTGTCAAGTTTGAGAGCAGTTGGAGAATAAGACGGCCATCGCTCGAAAACCCACATTGTCAAAAAGGAAATATTGACAAAAGTCAGTACATCGAGACGGCCACGCGACTCCTTCATGGCTAGAACCAACTGATCAAGCCTATAGTACAGCGTGCCCAAGACCAAGGGTCCGAGTGCGACTCTCTGGCCAAGGGCGAGCCTCACAGCAAGTGGCAATACATGGTAGAAGACTCCGTCATGGGGGTGACCATCAATCAGATACCTCGACAGCCAAGCACAGAGAAAAGCACAAAGGGTCAAATGATAGCCTTTACCCTCTACGTAATTCTCGGCCTCTGGGTCCTCACTCAAAAGTTTCTTAGTGATGCTGCTGTTCGCATAGTCTCGGAAGAAGTACTGCAACCATTTGTTCCAGGTATTCTTCGCAGACGTATCGACCAACTGCCAGTTCGGAAGAGGCTTTGTAGTGGTCCACCGGGTGGAGATTTTCTTTACCTCTGCTAGGCATTCCTCCATCTGCGTGTATAAAGCAATCTCCGCAGATGTCCTCAAGGGACTCAAAGGGTCCACTTCGCCCATGGGGGAAAGCTCGTACAGCATTTGAACGTCCTCGAGTGTGGGGGCAGCCTCGAACTCAGCAAAATGAAACGTATGAGTCGCAGGCGAGTAACGGGACAGAAGGTCTAGAAGCATGGACTGATCCAGCTTCACGGCAGCACCCTTCATAGCACGGATAGCAAAGTATACGCCGGCTTCATTAAGAGTCACGGCGTGATGGTCCAACACGTGGTCAATCCACTCATCCATATAGTCCAATTTCTGGACGAACGCCTGAGTAGAAATCTCAGTATATGGGAAGTGCCCGTTCTCGATCCCCAATCGAACCACATCCTCGGAACCGATCAACTCGAGCAAGGCTGAGTTGACTGGGCGAGTCAGTGTCAGCAATCGCTCGACTGGGACAGGATCAGGCATCCTCTTCGCCTTAACTCTCGCATGGTAAAAATCTTTGCCGCCTAAATAGGGGGCTTTTCGCCACAGAGTCGGCGGAAGGTTGGGTATCTCTTCATCTTCCTTGACGGGTCTGGTTACTCTTGTCTTGGCCATTCCTGCGGAAGAGCAAGAAAAAGGGGGGAGAAATACCACACTTCAGTTTGAATTTTGAAATTCAAGATCTATGCAAAGGAAGACGAACAGTTTCTGGTATCAATTTCAGAAATCAGGGAGT
Organism: Linanthus parryae; assembly: GCA_023055425.1. NCBI lineage: Eukaryota > Viridiplantae > Streptophyta > Magnoliopsida > Ericales > Polemoniaceae > Linanthus > Linanthus parryae. The sequence continues at coordinate 263,921 of JALGPY010000074.1, read as the reverse complement.
TGCAAGATCTCATATTGTTGAGGGATTAAAGCAAAGTGGGTTCAAAGATCAAAGCCTCTTCACAAATTTTATGGGTTTACAGATTCAACGCAGTTCAAGGCAAACACTGGTATCTTAAATCAAAATTAAACAAGGCCAACCTTGTCTTCTTGAAGCCTGCTTGGATATGCACAATTGAAGAATACGATTTGCAGTTCTGAACTGGTGATTGATTATCTGAATCTGCTCTCGAAGATCTCCGGGTACCATTCACTTTAAGAGAGAAGTGATGCTTTGCAATAATGGGGGATACAAGGTATTTATCCAAAACAATGAAGGGTTGCGTCCTTTCGGTAGTCTAATCGCAACCGTCACCGTCGAATCGCGCAATCACAGGACAAGCTGACGTCACGCCTAAAACCCTAAAGGTCAGACGGCACGACTCTAGGGGTTTTAGGTCATAATGACACGCACGGGGGCTGAACTTACCCGTATTTGAATTGGTGCGTGGCAGCGACGCGTATGTTGGTTTCCGCGCATGGAAGTCTATACAGCTATGAGTCTTCACGCGCAGAAAGGGGGCTAATGTACATAGTGCTTTCTGAGCTGACAGATCTTGGCCACGTGGCAACCATCCAGCACACCATATTGTGCTCCACACACACTGGATCACCAGCCGAGCTGATCCATGTGGGGGCTGCGAGACAGAGCCCTCGCATACCACTGCACGGGACTTGTAGGGACTTTGTGGTTTGGAGGCTAGAGTAAGCCCTGTCGCGTGCGAGCCAAGCCCGCACGCGACCTTTAGTAACTGTTTTGAGAGATTTATGGCACGAGCTCCATAAACCCGGTCAATCCGGTCAAACCCGGTCAAACTCGTAACGGTTCCGGTATTCGCGCACCACGTGCTGTAACGGTCCCTATATACTCGGACGAACGTGCCGTTATGGTTAAGCTAATTAAGCCGCCATTAATGGGCGCATTAACCACACTACAACGGTCACGTTCTCCAGTATATATAGATCGTCAACCTTTCCATACAAAGGAGAACACACTTGCCATACGCGGAAGCTCTGCCAAACCTCTGTCTCTCTCTCAGACATTGCTACTGCCTTACTCTCTCCCTACACACAACCCCTCTCTTCCTGTGCGATCCTTGATCCACTACATACGGTGTACACAGAGGTCTCCCCGCCGGAATCTCTTGTGCACAATAGCCATCAAGCCTTGCTTTCCTTGCTACCTCTTCGTAGTGTGAAGACTCTCATGCAGCAGAATCACATTCTGTTGGATTACCCTTCCTTTTACAAAGACAGCTTGTTTTGGGATTGATAAGGGAAGGCAATATAGTAAAAATTCTATTAGCTATGATCTTAGAAATCACTTTGTACACAATGTTGCAGAGGCTTATGGCCATAAATTGATTCACCTTGATAGCTTCAAGGTATTTATGGATTAGCACAATAAAAAACTCATTAATATCACCCATTATTTTTCCTTCTCTGAAGAAGCCTTGCAGAATGTCGCAAAAATCTTTCTTGATAATGTCCCATTAGGAAGGTTGGAAGCAGGTTTGTGTGAAACTGACTATGTTGGTTGCAAACTCGTTCAGAATTAAAGGTTCAGGAGCTTGGGTCTGGGAAGCTAGAAGAAGGGCTCGTCTGCAGGTGCTCAGCTCCACTCAAAGTACAGTCACCTTCATCCCAAGAACTGCAAATTGTATTGCTCATAGGCTAGTGAACTGGAGTAGAAGTTTTGGTTGTTTTGAATGCTTAGACTCTGATAAGTTCACAGTTTTTTGTATTTCAGTTGATCTGCTTTTAGGGAGTGATCACCCCACTTAATTTGCCTTTATTTATAAAATGTCACTTTTCATCAAAAAAAAAACCCTTTAGAATGCAAGTCTGACCAACTCAACTACACCTGGAAGGGTAAATTTGTACATATAGAAAAGCTAAGAAACAGTATAATCTGATTTTGTTCATATAGACATAATAAAAATAATAATCCACTACTTTCTTTTAAATTCGTCGTTCTTTGGAAATAATTGGATCGAGAGTGGTTGTTTTTATTATTTCTAGTTAGAATTGCATACTATAAGAACTCATGCCAGAGAAGCATGTGAAAAACAATGTGTATTTGCGTTAGCCACTCTACAAATTTGTTGTCATGTCAATTTATATTTTGAGATTGAGAGCTCCAAATTTCAAATACTAGTAGATAATAAGAATGAGACATTTTTTCCACTAAACATTTACCATTTAACATTCTAACTATCATAGTAGAACATGTTTGTGTACATAATACGTACAGAACTAATCTAGGCTCAATTCAGGGCTAGCTCTATAGGTAGGTATTTAAAGCGGCCGCATTAGGCTCTAAGTTAATTATATATATCTTAATGCATGACTGCAAATATTGTATACTAGTTTAGCGTTAATTTATATTGTTACCACAGGCTTGACCAAAATTTTGTTGATGACGTATGTGAAGATTTTAGTTTGTTACCAAAATTTGTAAGGTCAGTGACCATTAATAGAAGTTAACATAATCTATTCTATAAAAATTAACCAAATGTAATACACACAATTTCATGCAATGGAGTTGTTCAAGGAAATATCAAACGTTAAAGGGGCCTCAGAAAATATTACCCCTTGTCTCCCTTTATTTTATTTTTTTAGGGAAAATTGGGTCTGTATTAGGGATCTATGCCCAATAAATCATGATCCAGTACATTGTTGGCCCACATTGACTTTTCTGGTAAAATACTACTGCTACCTGGTACAAGTGCATTTTTTGCAAATAAATCAGCCACTACATTAAGTTCTCTATGAATTACTTTCAACTCGAACTTAGTGAAAGATTGGAGCATTGTGCTACATCTATCGGCTATGAGGGAGGCCTCGGTCCAAATTTCCCCCTGTCAAAACCAAAATCTGCATGGCTTTTGCTTTGGTGCTCAATCTCATTCTGTAACTCTTTAATTGCAGCAGTAGAGTCACTTGCTACAACTATTTTATTGAAACGATATAGTTGTGCAAGTAACAGACCTTCCTCAATCACCGTTAATTCGACCTCCAAAGGAGATCGTACTCTCCGTGAATGTTTCAAAACTCCGGCGATATAGAGGCCCTTGTTATCTCGTAACATTACTCCTGCTCCCCCCTGTCTAGATAGGTCACAAAAAGCTCCATCTGTGTTGATCATCACTGAACCCACTAAAGGAGGACGCCATTTACCTGGGGCTGCTACCTTATCTTCCTCGCGATTTGGAGATAATCCAAGGAAGTGTTTATACGAGGCTAAATAGTTCATGGCTTGGCTGAAAATTTCTGAGCGTTTCCTTTGTAACTGTGGAACCAGTGTTGATTACGCTGCTTCCAAAGTGCCCACATAATCGTCACCCATTTCTCACAATCAGACACTGACATGGTTGTGAGAATTTCTTCTACCCAACTGTAGAAGGAATTAGTGAACCTATTTAGAAAATTTCCACCAAAGCAAAGGGTCCAAACTTCTTTTGCAAGCTCGCAATCCATAAAAAATATTCTTTATGTTTCCTCTTCTTCACTACACCATAGACACTGGAGTGGTACTTTGACTCCTCTGTGATGTAGATTTGTTGCAACCGGTAAAGTTTTGGACCAAGCTCTCCAAACTGGGTATATGAACTTCTTTGGAATTTTAGCTTCCAAAGCTTTGTGAGCCATTTTTTCCGCATATTAGGATTCGAAGAGCCCACATGTAACACCCCGTCTTTTTCTAAGTATAATTGACATCACTCACGTATAGTTTACGTATTTATTTTCAAAATATATAGCTAGTGGGGAGGTAGTTGTAATTAGATAATACTAAATAGTTATGGTTGTGGGTTATTTGTGAAGTTATGGGAAATAGGAGGGGGTGTAATTGTATTTACCTAGAAACTTACTTAGGAAACCCAAATTGAGTTTCCCCAACTCCATCTTTTCTCTCTCTCTCTCTCTCTCTCTCTCTCTCTCTCTCTCTCTCCCCGTACGTCTCACTCCCTCTCCCTATATCTTCTCCTTCTTCTCTTCGGGCACAAGTACCACCACCCCCAAATCCACCTTCATCTATTCTCTCCTCACTTGCTATCTCTCTCTCTCTCTCTCTCTTCTCTCTGTTCTGACCGACGAAGGAGCAGCAGCGCAGCAGCGGCAACAATGGCCGCTGCCATCCCCGACGGAAACCCACCGGCGACCACCACCTGACCTTTCCACCTTTGTATCTCTCTCTATCTCTTTAATATCCTCCTCGCGACCAGAATCAGAGGAAGAAGCAGAACAGTAGCAGCAGAAACAGCAGCCCAAAAAGTGGTCGCAAGCCACTCCAACGCCGGCGAACCACCATGGATTCCGGCGAGAACTTTGCCGGAGCTCAACCAAGGCGACCCACGCCTCTAAACCAACTCCTTTCAACTCATAAAGGTCCGACCAATCTTAGAGAAGGCTCAGCCGCACCTGGAACTTACCGGAGAAAGCCCCCATCGTCCATCAGTGCCGAGCTCCACGACGACAAGTTCTACCCGTCTCGTCTTTCGTCTGTTTCTCGTGATTCTTTGACTCGGTATGCTCAAAATCTTCCCCTAAGTTGTTTTCAGTAATAAAAATTGAGTTTTAGGACATTGAATCCATGTTTTGATCGGTTAGTTTGAATGTTCTTGGTTGGGGGGTTAAATTGCTAATTTCAGAAAGTATTTTTTTGGGGGGGGGGTTATTCTGCAGTTTCAGAAACTTAAGGGGATGCAGATGACTTTTTCTAAACTTTTGGGGTACTAAGTGTAGTTTTCAATTTCTGTTTCACTAATAAACTTAGTATGCTCAATTTGTTATTTATAAGTAACAACTATATTTTGGGGGTAAATATTATAGAAGAAAATATATTTTTGGGTTCATAAATAAGTTAAATTAATATTTTCTTGAGAAATATAAAATGAGCTAGAAAATATATTAGAATAGTTTGTTGGTTGAGAGTTTATTGAGTTAGAAGCTCCAATTTGTAGTTGATTGTTTCGTAGACGAGAACTACATATAGGACGCGCTTTTGGATTTCGGTATGTTAATATGCCTAGCCTTGTGTGCCTTTCATTCTTTCGGGTATCGCGTGTGTTATTGTGAACTACTACTATACATGTTTTATTTGAGTTGTTACTTTCTTTTGAAAAACTCTACTTTGGAAGTAATGCATGAAATTGGTAATCCAAATCCAAAATAACGAATCCGAAAGAAGAACATCTAAATCTTATTGCGAAATGAAAAAGTACCGTTCCAATCACGACTACCAAATTATGCTGTGTTTACCTAGTTCACGGGCCACGATTATCAATAGTAGCACACCGCTCACTTATTTGTCAAATCTGAATATCTTTCACAATCATACATCAATTATTATGTTACTTGCCACACCGGCTTTACTTGGAGCTCCCGATTCACACTTGTAAGATTGTAAAAAGAAAAAGTCTTAATGACGTAAAGTGGAAGCTGTTGTGCGTGGGTTTGTGCCATATCCCTGATACGATACTTTTCAAATTTTGATTGAGATTGTGATTGAGATTGGTTATGATATGGTTATGAGGCGCTATGATGCGAACCTCCTGTGATTGAGTTATGGTTATGGTAGTGCGTTTGCACTTTTTATGAGATAGTGGATGTGGATTGAATAGGGTCACGTCTCGTATCAACTAGTTGGTAAAAATGAACACCTGGACTCGATTATATTATCATTGAGAAAATAGATTGCTATCATCTTGAGATTAAAGTGATATTGCAAAATGTTTTTAAAAGTGATGCCCAAGATGGTCCACGTCATTGGGTTGGAATACGAAATTTGAAATATATCTTGTTAACAGTGATTCCCCAAGATGGACCACATCTTTGGGTTGGATATACGAAATTCCCAATCGATACGAATTTTGATACATCAAATCAAAGAGAACGCTATCCCCACACATATCTGATCTTTATTACTTAACGAACATGTTATTCCTGTTACATGCCTCATAATCTGTTTACGTGCTATGGGTGTTACCTTACTCAGCCGTTTACTAATCATTTTCTGTAAAACTGTTCGACAAAATCCCAAGTATAGGATATCGTCTCAAGTAATACAATCCGGTAAGTCCGGAGTCGAATCCACAAGGAGAGGAGGTTTAGACAATGACTTGCAAAACTAGAAAACGACGAACTAAAGCAAGAAACACAAACTCTCAATGGCTTTAAAGCTTGCCAAGCTATTCAAATCCACCAAAATCAATTGATGGAGCAAGTTTGAGGTTTGATTTTAAGAACAAAGTAAACGACTACTAGAGCTACGATTCAAGAAACTAAGCGAAATACCAAGTAATGAGGGCTAGGGATCATCGGTTTCTCTAGTGACCAATCCTCCTATTAGATTCAAGCCCGGTTCTCAATTCGCATGTGTCAATCCACAAGACAAGTATCTCAAGAAGTGATTGCTCATACAATCCAACTCGCGACAAGAGAAGTGTGTAAATCCAACATGCTAATTAAGCACTAATGAGGCTATTCAAATGAGATTCTCCAAATTTGAAGTGTTTCAAGCATCAACCATATGTAAACACACATAGGTGTTTCCACATGAAAGATCAAGCAACAAATGAGATTTGTAAATTCTCACTCAAATCACCTAAATAGAACTCGATTTCTCAAAGTTAGGATTGATGAGTTCCTCTCACTCAAATGCAACTTCAAATCAAACACGTCAAAAGTATTCGCACATCTACCTATTCAATGCATCAAATACTTCAACAAGAGAAATCAAAACATTGTACTAAGTATTCAAGTGAACCCAATTCAACGCATTCATCCTTGAAGTTCAACTTGAATCAATAAGAGAATTAGGGCACTAGATAGTCCCAAATCACCCAAGCAAGTGAAATAGCTAAACATGAGTATAAATTCAAGAAAAGTAAAGAAAGTTATCATTTCATTCATCATACTTGAATCCAACACAAGTTATCACAAATTCAACCGCAATACTTGATAGAGACTACACAAAACTAAGAGCAAAATAGCCAAAAACACAAGGCTATGCTATCATCACTACCAAACTCAACTTCTAATAGTTAAGCTACTACCCAAATCAAGCTGCTGCTGCTATGCTATAGGGAAGAACACAGCAGCAGCAGCACCAAGAACAGAGCACTAATGGAGCAATGCAACAGCCACACAACAGACCCAAAATTCGTCCAGAAACGTCTCCTCCTCTCTCCCCCTCTTCCTCTTTCTATGTTCTAGCTCTCAGAGAGATCAAGAACAACCCCAAAAAGGGCAAAATCAGAGAGAGAGAGAAGAAAAATAGAGGTGCGGAACAGAGCACTGTGAACCCGTCGGGTCTGTCCAGAGGTTCCAAAATTTCTTCGTGCCTTGGTTTATATAGACTCCAGAGATGTGTTTCGTAGCCTCCAAGGATCAATCTATACCCTCCAATTGACCTCCCCAATCTCTCAATCGTCGATTTTGGCTTTGTCTCAAGAACCCTAGAGATTTAGGGCTTTTTCCTCTCTCCTTTTCTGGGCCGAATTGAGTGGATATGTGGGTTCATATTGGGTTGGGGAGAGATTTGAGACGGATTTGGTTCGGTTTGGCTTCGATTTGGGGCTGGGATGAGCTTCGTCCGTGCTTCTGCGTGCTTCCATGGAGCTTCCTGCCTCTGTGGCGTCGCGAGGAAGGAAGAAAGACGCGTCTGGTTTATAAAAGATGGAGAAAAGGCAATTCGGCCCCCCTTAGTTTGCTGGGGGCTTTAAAAGGCCCCCAGCCCTTCTTAACAAGTTCTGGAAAATAGCAAAATCCACCCCCATTTCGTTAGGGATTCTTCAAATCAGCCATTAAAACGTTTGGAATCTTGCACTTTAGCCCCAAGTCCGTTATAATCTTATCTATTATGCCCTTGACTTCACTTTTGACTTGCAATCTAGCCTTTAACTTGTATTTTCTTCAATTTTTGGCATCTTTTCCACTTGATTTCTTCAATATAAGCCCATCTAAATCCTTCTTCACTTCTCTTGGCCCTCCAAAGCCTCTCAATACCTCATTCAAGCTCTCCCAACTAGCCTTTTGCGTTCTAAATCACGTCTTTGCCTACAAAATAAGATAAAAACAACCAAAACTACAAAGACAAGCATAAGTCTAGAAAGAGAGATAAAATAGCTAAATTATACATATTAGCAAGTTATGAATAGTTCATTAACATACTAAAAATGAAATTTTATGTCGTTAACACACTCCCCAACTAGCCTTTTGCTCGTCCTCGAGCAAAGAGAGCGATATTAGTAGAAATTTAGTGAACAACCAATCATGAGAGACACACACTCAACTAGACAAGGCTTGACTCAATCCTAAGCTAGACTCAACTATTTACAAATACACTCACACATTATCTATCCTAAGTGAGAACTCAAAGAAAATAAAATCCTAAAGATTACTAGCTAATTTTATTTTTTTTTGTGCGGGAAAAAGAAGAATGCATAAATGGCTCCTCAAATAAATTCTCAAAGTCCAAGAAGATAGAGAAAGAAGCCTATGGACGTCTAAGCATATACTCATACAAATGTGGGCGGTGTTTGGTAGAAGGTGACTCATGCGAACCACAAAACTTGTTAATTAAGTCCAATTCGCAAGAAAGTATGCCTTCAAAAATAAGGATCACAAGAAACTAGACATTCTCATACTTATTCAAAAGCACCCATGTAGGATGGACTTCCAAAGCTTTGAAAAAAATTTTTTTAAAGAAGGGGGATGTGGTTGTGGGCTTGTATGATCCTTTTGTGGATTTTTGGTAGATTGTGCGATTTATCATGATTTTTTTCTAACCTTAAATCCAAAACTCTCCAAGACCCACAACAAAAAGAGGAATATACAAGCGAGTGGGCTTTTTAAGCTAAACCAAGGGAGCTATCTAGGTGGTGACGTAACATTATCCCCGGACACCCCTCTATTTCTTAGACATCGCATGGGGTGTCATTGGTAACCACCACTCCAATGGGCTACAAGTTTCCACCGCAAAAACGAATAGAATAAAATCTTTTTGTGAAGTTCAAATAGCTTTAGAAAATGCACCCTTTATCAAAAGTAGAAGACGTCAAAGTTCATGTGATCAACTTAGCTTGAAGGACTTAAACATGAAACGTAAATTTAGTGTGTCGCTTTGTGAGAACGCATGATGTCGCGGAATGTGGGATATTGGTGTAGATGTATTGAGTATAAGCAAAGAATTACTTTCTAAAATAAAAATAAAAAGAACATGGACTAAGATATTTCATTCTTTGAAAACATCTAGCTTTCCAAAATTTCCCCTTTTCAGTTTTTTTATTTTTTTTCATAATTTTTTTCAAATAAGTGACTCAATTACGACTTTCTAAGACTCAATAAATCTATCAAAGAAGAAAATAAGAATCTAGACTCAAGATGAAAGGTTAAAATAAATAAAACTACCAAAGAAAGAAGAAAAAAAATCTATGGTTTGACACGGGGAAAGAGTGATGCTTCTCATGAACGGTTCACACACATTTTTTCAAAATTTTCAATTTTTTAATTTTTATGATTTTTTTCTTCAATTTTTTTTTCATTTTTTTTGTATTTTTCATGTAAATCACTAATGAGGAAAAAGCATGCTTGTAACCATTTAAGCAAGAAATAAAATCTACTCCACCCCCAACTAAAATATCACATTGTCCTCAATGTGTGAGATCAATGGAAGAGCATACAAATTCATATAAGAGACAAGGGATAGATGGACCTCATTTTTCGCTTTCTTGGCCACCAAGCATAAATTCTCCTCCAAGAGCAACCTACAAAATGGGAAAATAAAAGAAAATGCAAGAAATATAGATAAACTAATTTATTTATGTACAACTAGGGAGGTGGAACAAAGAAAATGATGCTATCCCACCCCCAATCTTGGAAATTTCTTTCCATGCCATGCCCCAACTTCATTCTTAGAAAAGTACTTCTCCTTTAAAAAGTTGGATTCATCAATTAGAATAGATAGGAGACGTAGGGGCAAGACACAAAAGATGAATAAGAGATGCAAGAAAAATCTAACGATAAAGTTAGAGCAAGTTGTTAAATCATGCATCATCTTACGAAAAGGGTTTGAAATCCTCAAATGACATGAATCATAGAATGGGTCTTCATAAGTATCCATTTTTTCATTTGAAACCACAATTTGATAGATATGGGCAACTTGTGAATCCTCAATCTCATCACTTTTAAATAAATTATATGGATTTGGGGATGGGGCTTCACAAGTGGGAGTTAAAATAATTTGAGAACTTGAAGCCTCATCCAAACCCTTAGGCACATCTTCCATAATGATAGAATCCAAGGGAGCATTCAAGCAAAATTCAATTTCGTCACAAATACGAGCATAGCTCCCCGGATCTTCATTAGACATATCAATACTAACCGGAGTACCTCCCAATAAAACTTCAATTTCGTCACAATCAAGATCATAGGAACTCCGGTAAGTATTAGGCTCTTCTAGAGCACAAGACAAGACTACATTCCCTTCACTAGTGGTAGCATCAAATTTGACCTCTAACTCATCACATGAGTGATTTTCATTTTGCGACTCCTCCTCACAAGTGTCACTATGTGAGTCATCCAAAATGGCTTCACTCATGTCATGGGTCGAAGAGTCATCATCAAAAATATCAATCTCACTACTAATATCACTATCACATGATTCTTTAGATTGTGCAAATGAGAAATGAATACAATCACCTATCCTAGTGGCAACAACTCCATCATCAAACACATCATCCAAAATTTGATCTTGAGCAAGCTCGCGATGTGTGTGAATAGGAACTTGAGACTCATATGATGGCGAGTCTTGTGAAAAGTGAGTACTATATGCAAGAGACTCATCATCTTGAGATTGTGAATTTAAGGATTCAACTTTGTCAACCAAGTGAGAAAATGATTCTACTTCTCTAAATGATCCTTCAAGTTTACTTTGTGATTCTCTTAGTTCTCTTATTGAATCTCTTAGTTCTTTTGTGCCTTGTAGATATTTTTGAAATGTCTCCTCTAGAGAATCACTTATAGGCCTCTCTAGTTCCTCATTCACAAGTGATTCCCTCTCAAAATGATTAACTTCTCTTGATTCACACATCATATCATTATATTGATAAGTGCAAGAATCATGAGAGTTCAAAAACATGTAAGTGTTTGAGGGAGGTGATTGTGCACAAGAAGTTTGAGATGTGTAATCTAGTGTCCTACTATCATGCCAAGAATAATCATTCTTAGGAAAATAATCACCATTATTGTAAGCACGCTCACGTTTGGAACGCATTGATTCCTTAGAATGATTTTCATGTCTAGTAAATGCATAGTAGTAAGGATGTGAATGGACGTTAGGCCTCTCACCAAGTCCAAAATGTTCATAAGATATTTTTTTTCAAGAAAGTAGATGAGAGGTACTTGATGAATTTCACAAGCCCTCTTGAATCTCACAAGCTTTAAGTAACCAAAAGCAACTAGAGAAAATGTCAAGAAAAATACAAAAAAAAAAGCAAATCAAACCTAAAACCTACCCTCACCCCGGCAACGGCGCCAAAAACTTGTTCGACAAAATCCCAAGTATAGGATATCGTCTCAAGTAATACAATCCGGTAAGTCCGGAGTCGAATCCACAAGGAGAGGAGGTTTAGACAATGACTTGCAAAACTAGAAAACGACGAACTAAAGCAAGAAACACAAACTCTCAATGGCTTTAAACCTTGCCAAGCTATTCAAATCCACCAAAATCAATTGATGGAGCAAGTTTGAGGTTTGAGTTTAAGAACAAAGTAAACGACTACTAGAGCTACGATTCAAGAAACTAAGCGAAATACCAAGTAATGAGGGCTAGGGATCATCGGTTTCTCTAGTGACCAATCCTCCTATTAGATTCAAGCCCGGTTCTCAATTCGCATGTGTCAATCCACAAGACAAGTATCTCAAGAAGTGATTGCTCATACAATCCAACTCGCGACGAGAGAAGTGTGTAAATCTAACACGCTAATCAAGCACTAATGAGGCTATTCAAATGAGATTCTCCAAATTTGAAGTGTTTCAAGAATCAACCATATGTAAACACACATAGGTGTTTCCACATGAAAGATCAAGCAACAAATGAGATTTGTAAATTCTCACTCAAATCACCTAAATAGAACTCGATTTCTCAAAGTTAGGATTGATGAGTTCCTCTCACTCAAATGCAACTTCAAATCAAACACGTCAAAAGTATTCACACATCTACCTATTCAATGCATCAAATACTTCAACAAGAGAAATCCAAACATTGTACTAAGTATTCAAGTGAACCCAATTCAACCCATTTATCCTTGAAGTTCAACTTGAATCAATAAGAGGATTAGGGCACTAGATAGTCCCAAATCACCCAAGCAAGTGAATTAGCTAAACATGAGTATAAATTCAAGAGAAGTAAAGAAAATTATCATTTCATTCATCATACTTGAATCCAACACAAGTTATCACAAATTCAACCGCAATACTTGATAGAAACTACACAAACTAAGAGCAAAATAGCCAAAAAAACAAGGCTATGCTATCATCAATACCAAACTAAGCTTCTAATAGTGAAGCTACTACCCAAATCAAGCTGCTGCTGCTATGCTATAGGGAAGAACACATCAGCAGCAGCACCAAGAACAGAGCACTAATGGAGCACTGCAACAGCCACACAACAGACCCAAAATTCGTCCAGAAATGTCTCCTCCTTTCTCTCCCTCTTCCTCTTTCATTTTTTCTAGCTCTCAGAGAGCTCAAGAACAACCCCAAAAAAGGGCGAAATCAGAGAGAGAGAGAAGAAAAACAGAGGTGCAGAACAGAGCACTGTGAACCCGTCGGGTCTGTCCAGAGGTTCCGAAATTTCTTCGTGCCTTGGTTTATATAGACTCCAGAGATGTGTTTCGTAGCCTACAAGGATCAATCTATACCCTCCAATTGACCTCCCCAATCTCTCAATCGTCGATTTTGGCTTTATCTCAAGAACCCTAGAGATTTAGGGCTTTTTCCTCTCTCCTTTTCTGGGCCGAATTGAGTGGATATGTGGGTTCATATTGGGTTGGGGAGAGATTTGAGACGGATTTGGTTCGGTTTGGCTTCGATTTGGGGCTGGGATGAGCTTCGTCCGTGCTTCTGCGTGCTTCCATGGAACTTCCTGCCTCTATGGCGTCGCGAGGAAGGAAGAAAGACGCGTCTGGTTTATAAAAGATGGAGAAAAGGCAATTCGGCCCCCCTTAGTTTGCTGGGGGCTTTAAAAGGCCCCCAGCCCTTCTTAACAAGTTCTGAAAAATAGCAAATTCACCCCCATTCCGTTAGGGATTCTTCAAATCAGCCACTAAAACGTTTAGAGTCTTGCACTTTAGCCCCAAGTCCATTATAATCTTATCTATTATGCCATTGACTTCACTTTTGACTTGCAATCTAGCCTTTAACTTGTATTTTCTTCAATTTTTGGCATCTTTTCCACTTGATTTCTTCAATATAAGCCCATCTAAATCCTTCTTCACTTCTCTTGGCCATCCAAAGCCTCTCAATTCCTCATTCAAGCTCTCCCAACTAGCCTTTTGCATTCTAAATCACGTCTTTCGCCATTTTAAAACCGCAGGTTGGCTTTCGAAGTGGGGGACGTCCACGACACCGCTGGTAGAGAAGCTTGATGCTTAGATCATCGATCACATAGTGTATCACTGAAAAATTTATTTAGATCTTTTCAAATGCTATCACTGTTTATCTTGAACTTATAATAAGATATGTTTTGAATTATCGATGTTTGTACTAGCTATGAACCGACGATCCTTATCCGTTCCCAATGAGGCTCATCACCTCGGGCCGAGGCATTCCCTCGTGAATAAGGGGGGTTTCGCACCACACCTTTATCTTCAAGTTTGGATTGCACTTTATAGCCTGTTGCAACCGTATATTCACCTCGTTCTCCATAGTACCAAACCAAGCGATCTTCTTGATCACCGAGTGGTATTGGGATTGACTTTATTTCCTCTGCGTCTAGAGGAAGGAAAAGATTGTCAACCATCTCACTATCCCACTGTCCTCCTTCCCGAATCAAACTTGCAACTTGAATCTCAAGGGCATATGCCGTAGTGGCATTTTTGAAACCCATGGGGTCTTGGGATCCACTTGTCTTCGTACACTTTAACTTTGCGACAATTTCCAATCCGTCAGTAGAGACCTTTGGACAATAGATCTCTGCCAGGTAGAATACTTTTCATAGCATATGAAGCAGCATATTTGGGATTAAAAGAAAGAAAATCACAGTTGTGAAAATTCTTAGCTTTTAAAATCCGACTAAGAAGACTGTTAGGATGTTGTAGGATCTGTCACGCTTGCTTCGCCAAAAGTGCTAAATTGAAATCTTTGAAGTCCTTGAAACCAAGTCCGCGTTCCGCCTTTGGTTTAGACAAGACGTACCATGTGACCCAGTGCATAGCTTTCTTCTCTTTTTCATCCCCTACCATAAATTTCTTACGAGCTTCTCCATCTCATAGCATGTCCCTACAGGTAGCAAAAAAAGCTCATAGCGTAGTTGGGAATCGCTTGAGCTACTGATTTGATAAGAACCACTTTTCCTGCTGCCGAGAGAGTCTTCAGCTTCCATCCTTTCAGCTTTGCTACTATCCTTTCAATTAGCTTTGCAAAAGTGATCTTATTCTGTCTCCCCATAGTGGTTGGGAGTCACACGCATTGTCAGCAGCCGTCCAACAAAAACATTGCATGTCATGCAACTCCAAGGAGAGGCCCTTTGTTCTTCCCTCTTTTCTACGCAGATGAAAACATGATACTTACACTTGGTAATGCTACAAAAACTAGAGGCTTACACGAAATCTTACAAAAATACTAAGCCGCATCGGGCCAAAAGATAAATCTATCTAAGTCTATTCTATTTCATCAGAAGAGAAAGAAAAAAAAACGATGAATAGAAGGAAACAGAAAAATGGATATTTCATTAGTGATTTCTCAAAGAGAAAAATACACTTCTGCAAAAGCTTATACACGAAGAAGAGTGACAAAACAACTAATGGTCAAGTGACAAGTGTCACCAATCACAGCAAAAAGAAAGAAACGGTTACAAGAGTTCACAGCTGGATCCTATAATGAAACATTGACGTTCCATCAGCTACTGCAATGCCAATACCTATCTTTTATTATTATAATTAATCTCCTCTTCTCTTTATTACAATAAGACACCAAAATAATAAAACAAAACCTATACTCCCCCTAAAATTCAATACTCCCCCTCAAGTTGGAGAGTGAAAAACTTGTCACTCCCAACTTGTTGATTGGAAATTGAAAATGGGGAGTTGGTAAAGCCTTTGTAAGAACATCTGCCAACCGAAGATCACTTGAAACATGTTGAAGGAGAATGGCATGATCTTGGACCAGATCTCTCACAAGGTGACAGTCCATTCCAATATGCTTTGTTTCTCATGAAGAGTTGGATTATGAGCAATGTGAATTGTGGCACAAAGTAATGACTGGAGCAGATGGTACCTGTATGTGAAGTTCTTGAAGAAGAGATTCTAACCACTTCAGCTCCCAAACTGTCATGGCCAGAGCTCTAAACTCTGCCTCAGCAGAGCTTCTGGACACTACCTTTTGCTTCTTGGATCTCCATGAGATAAGTTAATTTCTTATATACAAGAGCTACCCTGTTGTGGATCTTCTGGTATCCAAACAACCTCCCCGATCTGCATCATAATAGGCTTGTAGCTACAGAGATGACTTGGAGGAAAACAAAATACCATAATTAGGAGTTCCTTTGAGATACCTCAGTACATGATGTGATGCTATCATATGGTCTTTTGTAGGTTTTGACATAAACTGTCTAAGCCTGTTTACTGAATATGTGATGTCAGGCCTGGAGTTACTGAGATATAGCAGTTTGCCAATAAATTTTTTGTACAATGTAGTGGAGGGTTCATCAAGGTGTTGTCCAAGAGTCAAGCTCAATTTGGTATGTGGGGTAGTTGGAGTGTTGCAGGGCTTGCAATTAAGATATCCCACAGACTGCAGTAGTTCAATGATGAATTTCTTTTGACTCATGAAGATGCCTTCACTGTCTCTTAAGAATTCAAGACCAAGGAAGAAATGTAGCTCACCTAGGTCCTTGAGCTTAAAGTCCTTATTCATCAAAAGCTTGAAATCATCAAGGACTGTGAGACTATTGCTGATGAGCAAAATATCATCTACATAATAAAAACAAGAAGTAGGACTTGGAGTCACTTTTGCACTGAGAGAAACCCTTCTTTAGCAGAGTGTTTGATAATTTATGAAACCACTGTCTTGAAGCTTGCTTTAGACCACATATAGCTTTCTTCAACTTGCACACAAACTTTACACTGGAATTTGAAGGTACATGGTAATCTTGAGGTAGCTCCATATAGACTTCTTCAAATAGATCACCATGGAGAAAGGCATTGTTGACATCTAGTTGAACTAGATGCTAACCAAGATTTCCTGGCAAAACTAGTAAACATGTAAGAGTTCCAAGTTTAGCTACTGGTGAGAAGGTTTCAAACTAGTATTTACATTCAACTTGGGTGTATCCTTTGGCAACAAGTCTGGATTTGTGCATTTCTATTGTTCCATTTGCCTTAAGCTCTGTGTTGTATACCCATTTACTGCCCACCACTTTGGCTCCTTGTGGTAAGAGAGTAATACACCAAGTGTTGTTGTCTTCTAAAGCTTGTATTTCTTCTTTCATATCGTTGACCCATTCTATATTGTTTGAAGCTTCTTGGAAGGAGTGTAGCTCAATAGGACAAGTAGTGGTGTAAGTAAAATGTGATGCAGCTACACATTTGCCAATGGGGTAAGTGTAGGCAGAGGAATTCCCTCTATGTGTAGCAGAGACTATGAAATCTCTTAGATAAAAAGGAGGTTTTCTGATTCTTTGTGAACTTCTGGAAGTTATGTTTGGAGATGGACTTGGTGGTGTTGAATGTGCAATGTCATCTATGGATATCATAAGAAGATTCGAGGGTTCTACAACTTTATTGGGTATAACAAAGCTGTCAAAAGAGTTTGTTGGGTTGAGCTCTGAATTGGAGAAACGAAAGATGTTTTCATAGAAGATCACATTTCTGGAACAATAATATTGTTTTTCTCCATTACATACAGTTTGAATCCTTTGACTCCTTGAACATAGCCAATGAAAGCACACTTAGATGCTCTAGGATCAAACTTAGACCTTCCTGCCTCCAAAGTAGTGGCAACTCAACCAAAAAAATTTAAGGAGTAATTAGGGAGCTTCCCATGCAGTATCTGAAGTGGAAATCTGTTTTGCAGTCTTGTAGAAGGAATCCTATTGGTGATGAAGGCAGCAGTGAGCAAACAATCACCCCAGAATCTGACATGTATGTTGCTTTGAAATTTCTAAGATCTTGCAACATTTAAAAGATGTAGCTGTTTCCTTTCCACATCTGAGTTTTGTTGAGGGTGTCTACACAGCTGAGTTCATGAATGACACCATTTTCTCCATAGAATTTGCTTAATTCCAAGTCAGGTGCACTGTCACTTCTCAACCTCTTTAACTTGGAGTTGAATTGAGTGTGAGCCATTGTACAAAAATTGGTATTATCTCTGTTGCATATGACTTTGACTTCATCAAATAGACCCATGTGGTTCTTGATCCATCATCTACAATATTAAGGAAATATATGTGCCCTTGATAAGTAGGTACTCTTCATGGCCCCCATGTATCACAGTAGCTGGAAAGGAGTAGTGCATACGTGATTCTTGTTGGGAAATGACTCCTTTTGTTTGGCAAGAGGAAAATAGTGCAGCATGCGTCCAGATCTACACGTTTGAAATTCAGCCTTGTAGATAGGAGATTCAGCTTCTTAAAAGATGGGTGTCCCATTTGTTGTGCCACAATTCAGAAAATGGTATTTTTACATTGGAAATAAGTGTATCAGAGAAATGCTTTATTGTATGAAATAAGTACAAACCCCATGTGTAGCTGCAGATGCCAGACAATGTTCTTGACTTTGTCATAAATTTCACACTTGTCTTGATCACACATCATGACACAATTCTTGTGCTTGGTCAGTTTAGAGATTGCAACAAAATTGAATTTTAATTCAGGTACTAATAAAACTTCATCCAGAATGAGATATTTTGAGAGTTGTACCTTTCCAATATGTGTGACTTGTGCAATTTTGCCATTTGTTAAGTGCACATGAGTGTCTTGAACTGGGTGAGCTTCCATAAATAGATAACTCTGAGAGCACATATGATATGTGGCTTCTGTATCCAATATCCAAGAATGTGGATCTAACTTAGCTCCATCCAAAATGGAATTAAGAGAATAATTGCTGATGACCCCTGCCATAAAATTTAAATTCATGTTGTTGTCACTCCTTGATGGTTGATGCACAATACTGTCATAATTGTTTACAGCTGCTGAAGCTGAATCATAAGGTGTTACTGAACCACACTCACTCTTGGGGCTTAACTTAGTGTTTTTGATATTAGAAGATATCATGGATTCTATTTGTTGAACTTGAGCTGCAGATAACTCAATGCCACAAGCATTACAAAAATATACAAGAGGAGATTAAGATGCTTCAATATAGTTGGTGGAGATGGTGTTGTGAGCATAATATTTGGCTCTTGGTTTGAAGTTAGGTGCATACCCATGCAGTTTCCAACATTTCTCTATTGTGTTTCCTATGCCATTACAATGAGTACATACTAATTTGGCTTTGACATTTTTGGAAACCCCATGATGAGATTGATAATTTGTTGTGATGTGCATTGTTGAACTGTCCTCCAACAAAATTGGCTTTGTTCACATTTCCAAAAAAATGTCGTGGAGCTGACATATGTGATAGCATAGCCATGCTTAGATTTGAAATAACTCATGAGAACCAAATGACAGCTCAATCTGACTTTCTTGCTGAACAACTTTTGCAAAAACATTGTTCATTGTAGGCAGAGGCTCCATAAGGAGTATTTGATCTCTAACTGTCCTGTAGGACTCATTTAGACCCATTAAAAACTGCATAACCCTATGCTCTTCTTGCATCTGAGTAAAAGAGTGCAAATGCCCACAAGTGCAACCAGGCAGAGATGTATAATTTGACAATTCACTCAAAAGGATTCTTAATTTAGTAATATAGACTGTCACACTCAGATCAGCCTGCTTAAGTGAAGAAGTCTGCAAGTTTGATTGGAAGATCCTCGGCTTGTTGCCTTGTGAGAACATTTCAGACAAATCAATCCAAATTCTTTTTATGTTGAACGATGCACAACACTACAACTTATATCGTTGGAGTCTGAATTTAAGAGGCAAGATATTACCATTGAATCACACATAGTCCATAGTGAGAAGGTGTCATAAGTGACTTCTGGAGCTGGGAGTGAGCCATCCACAAAACCCAATTTGTTCTTAGCCATGACATCCACTCTCATAGATCTCTGCCGGGGGTAAAAAAATTATCACCTCCTGTGAGAATTTGACTGACCAAGAGTTGACACGGATTATCCGAGCTAGAGAGGAAATAGGGAGAAGAAGGATCTACGCCTCGAAAAACCAAGTGCCCTTGATCTTTTCTGGAATTTGCCATCGCAGATCTGAAAGGAAAATTGAAGAGGTAACGAAAAACAGATCCAATCTCTCGTGAAATCAATGGCAAAACAAAATTGAAGAGCAACCAGGCTGTGATACCATATTCGATTTCATCATCAGTGAAAGAAGAAAAAACTATGAAGATAAGGAAGAAAAATGGAGATTTCACTAATGATTTCTTAAAGATAAAAACTACATTTCTGCAAAACGAAGAAGAGTGAAAAAACAACTAAAGGTCAAGTGACAAGTTTCACCAATCACAACAAAAAGAAAGAAACGGTTACAAGCATTCACAGCTGGATCCTATGATGAAACGGTGACGTTCCATTAGGGAGTGCAGTGCAAATACCTATCTTTTTTTTTTCTTATAATTATGCTCCACTCCTCTTCTCTCTATTACAATAAGACCCCAAAATAACAAAACAAAACCAATTTTCTTCCTGAAATTCAATAAAGTCTACTATTGTGTTCTCTTCTAATGTCAATTAGCAGGATAATGAAGCCTTGAGCTAATTGTTGAGTGTGAAAGTCGCGGCCAACCATGAAATATATCTGGAATCTCAACTGCAATGGGAGAAATTAAATGACGAGTTTTTCTGATCTAGTCTCTAAAGTTGCAAACAAGTTAATAAACGAGAAACGATCGTCTTTATTTTATTACAGAGCATTTTAATCAAAACGGTTGAACAATCAGTCCAGTTTATATGATGAATTATTTTAAGTTGCCAGTCCAGCTGCGTGCAAAGTTTAAATCTATGTTCAGTAAGTTTTAGTGGGGAGAAAGGAAGGAAAACGAGGCGAACATTGGCTAGCTTGGAAAAAACTCAAACTTACAAAAGACGTTGGAGGACTTGGCTTCAAAGACTTTGAAGATTTTAATAGGGCTCTCCTGACTAAGCAATTTTGGTGAATCCTACAGTGTGACAATTTATTAATCAAAGTTTTTCAATAAAAGTATTTTCCATATCAAAATATGATAAAGGCCAATGTTGCACCGAATTTTTCTTTTGCGTGAAAAAGTATATGTGGTACCAAAGACGTCGTTCAGAAATATCTACGTTGGAAATTAGGGGAGAGAAATTGACACCTACGACGAATCATAGCCACACCGAGCTAATGCATTAAACATTATACCACAAGGCCCCTTAATTTAGTTCTTCAGGTTAACCTGCTTACTACCGACAGTGGAATATTTTGATGATTTATCCTAACTTTTGGTCGATCTAACGAGAAAGACATTTTAAATATATCAAACGCCACCAGCCCTAGACAAGGCATATGTATTTGGAAATTTGCACCATAGCACAAATGAAACAACACTACTAGTTTTGGTTATATCTTGTTGCCCGACAAATAAACACATGTGAGGGTCAGCATGCAAGATCAACAAGAAACTCTTCACAAAATTGGTTAAAAATATTGTTAAAAACGAAAGTCCCTAAAAAGTATATGTTCACATTTTGGAGAACAACACTAGATTCTTTAGCTACAAGACAGAAAATAGCTACAAGGCGAAAGTGGGCGCTTTTTGGACGGAGTTGCAGTGTCGGTGTCTACGGTGGCTTCCCTAAGTGAAATCAAAGTGATGTGTTATGAAATATGTAATTGGACTGATGTGAATATCCACCACATAGTTGGGTGTATTTTGTATAATATTATAGTTTGGCCCAGAATGCCCACCCAATGCCTATATAAGGAGGCTTAGGGTTGAGCTAATAACACATCTATCAATATTCTCCCTACATCATGTGTCTCTCTCTTTATTTCTTGTATCTCTGAAATCTTGTTTCAAAACACGTTATCAGCACAATAGCGCTCTCAAATTATTGTCAGTGTGTGATTATTGAAAAACCATTGATGAGTAGTGTAATCGTGGGAAATTAGAGAAGCTGTGCTATAGCCGGCCGAAACAAAGAGCACAATCTGCTCAAGGTTAGTATTTGTATGTTCTCGATCACACATGCACTAAACTTCCTAATATTTTATGAATAGTTATTTAGCCAATGGCAATCTGCTTATTTGTTCTTTGACGAAATTGATGGTTGCGGTAAAAACAAAGCTACAAAAAGAAGTACTATTATAGGAGAAGTAAATATGCCCTGAATCCCTTTCATGCCCTAAGTTACTATTACTTTTATTTTTCCATATCATCATATAGCCATCTCTCTTCTTAGCACATGGTGTATCTCTAATCTCTAAATATCTAAAAGAAAATTATTTGTGTCTCATGAAATACTGCAAATCCATATTAGCAATAATCAGTTCAAATGTATCCCACTTATCTATGTTATTCTCTTAAATATTTAAGAGATTTATATCATGTGACCTATGTAGTGCCGACTCGGTCACAATCTTTCACTTGCCCATTCTGTTCAAGCTTTGTTGTGGTAAATAAAAGAACCATGTATCTGCACGTTATAAATTGTATGATATGACTAATTGTGCTTGTATACATATTGTGAACTACTTAGCTCTTACATACTGTCCGTCCTAAAAAAAAGAAAAAACAAAATAAAAACAAAGAAACTCCAGAAGAGGTCATAATCATAACCACACCTTGGTTTGGCTTAAGCTTTCTATGCTTATAGACATCGAGGTTCCACACTAGAAGTTGTGAACTAGACAAAAGTTTGATCGTAACCTGAAGTTGCAACATTTTTTTTATGACCCGAAGTCATAATTTATCAATGATACATCTCTTGAAGAGATGCCTAAAACTTTGTCTACGCCTTCTGAAGAGGCCGCAAAACTCATGTTTCATACCATAAGCTATGGATACATAAAGCTTAAATCTTAATATGAAGTTACGACAAGTTTTTATGACCAGTTATGATCTGGAATCATAGTATATTATTGTTTCATCTCCTGAAGAGATGTCACACGTTTTTTCTACATCATCCAGAAGAGGGATCGCGATCGTTGTCGCACAGATTTATCATCTAGTCATGAAATTTATACCCGAAGTATCATATTACATGAAATACTCATAACCCCTTGTTATGAATTTTATAACCCGGAGTTATAAAATATTAAAATTAGTAATCTCCTGAAGAGATGGCTGTAATTTGAATAACGATCAACCCTCCTGAAGAGGATGATGAATTACATTTTTTTTACTTTCCGTTTGAGACAGAACATCCAGATGATGTTTTTCCATGATTTTTCACTGGATAAAAGCTATGATTATTATTTAAAAAGTGATTTTTTTATACCAAAAGTTTTGAAAAATATGAAAATACTTATGACATGGGGTTATAAAGTTGTGTCAAAATATCTCCCTGAAGAGAGAATCTACACTCATCGAACCCAAAGTTTCGATTGCGTACTTTTATTTTTCTTTGTTAATTTAAATTTATTTCTTGTATTATTTTTAGTATCTTAAAGGATGAAAATAAGGATCTCTCGAAGAGATTTTTTCTCCGATGTTTACAAAATCATGTCTAGCTAATCATCATATCGTAGACCTGCCATTGCAAATGACCGATTCCTTTGAGCCCATTCCCAGAAGTGAATGTTAGTGCATTCCCTTAAGCGAATGACATTGTTATATACCGCCAAAATTAACATGACTATAGAGGCAGTCACGGTTGTGGACTTGAAATTCTCTAAAAGAGATTGAACCCCTGAAGTGATTCATATAAATCAATCTAACTTACTGAATCTTATGTTAAAACTCTGTGAAAGGTTAGAGTTTTCTTAACCCTAGAAGAGGTTTTATGTGGTTAAATTTGAGTTTGTTGCTATTCATGTCACCAAAAGTGACCAATCCATGCACAAAACATATGAGATTCAATACCAAGGGTTGAGAAAATGTTAGATTGATCTCAATCCTTGAACACCACTCATCTTTGAATAAAGTTTTGACATTTATGTCTCTTTTTGGGTTTCTGGAAGAAACTTTGATTAGAGAACTACGGCGTCCAAGAGATTGCTTATTGTCAATATTTTTGTTTAAATTTGAGGATTGATTTATACAAAGTACATATGAGACAAATTGATGCCTGAAGCATCAACGAAATATCATTATGATTATGATAATATTGCTCACGTCATGAGGGGGAGAATGAGTCCTAGTGCAAGACGTGAACTAAAATATTGTTGTCCCATCCGCATATATACTAGTGTAAGTTTAAAATTCTAACAAGATGGATAGCTTCTCGAGTAATGGGTGTTAGTTTGGGTATATAGTTTAAGCATAAAAGAGTTGCTTGTGTATATATGTTGATCCTCCAGAAGAGGAACATAATTTAAAGCATCCAAAATTATGTTGGGATATGGGTATATCAATGCACTACAAATTAAGAACACAAAATTCTGGAGATATCTTGGGGGTTCATATACACATCATCAATATTGGATCAAAACCAACGTTGGTAATGGAATCGCCCTGGAAGAGGCTAATAGCTCTGGAAGTAGCTAAATGTACCTTAATATAATAGCATGATCCTACTATGAATGATGATGTTTATCTTGAGAAAGCGCTTGTAAAATCACAAGGTTTATCATATGGGAAAGAGAGTTTGACTAAAATTTACTGGCCAATACAAAGTCAACGCGCACATAGACAATTGCTCGGGTTATACAATTTAAACATGTAGAGCATAATGTATAGTACTCAAAGTACTAACAACCCGAAGCGTGAACTACATTCTATGAATAAACTACATATCCGCTTTTAAGCGTGCGATTTATGTAGATATTTCATAGACGATGTTAAGCGTGGGATTTATATTGAGACTGCATATCCGCTGGTATGCGTGAGATTTGTCTCGAAGTTTATGTCCGCTTTTATGCGTGGGACTTGTAAAATGAGAAACATGATATATGGGTCATGGTAAATTCTCATTAGTATAACCATCTCGTGGTGAGAATGATGTATTGTATTAGTCTCGGGGACTATGGAACAACAAAATATGGGTTGAAAGTAACTAGTTACAAATACGATCTTATGAACCACAATTTGTAAAATTCCATGGTGGTTGGTTCTCATGAGAAATAATATTTGCCTGAAGCAAATCAAAAGTGTACACTCGCGAGTAGTTCTAGATGCATATGCATTTCTATTAAGTATGATTATTACTCGTATATTCTTGTATTCTTGTTTTGCAATGAATTTATTTGTCAGGTACAGGGATGTTCCAATGAGGGGGAGATCCAATGAAAAGCTAAAAGCGCGGCAGTCTTTTTCCTTCGCTACGGTTTTTGTCCCATAGGGTTTTTCCTGGCAAGGTTTTAACGAGGCTTGCGAAGATTATCCAGATGCGTTCCAGAAGAATGTCATCACCAATGCTGAGCAAATAGAATTCACTGATGTACTCTTTTTCCTCAGTCATTAATTTTTCCCACTGTGTTTTTCATGACAAGGTTATAACGAGGCATCGTAGTGGTGAATATTCAAGGAGGAGTGTTATGAAATATGTAATTGGACTGATGTGAATATCCACCACATAGTTGGGTGTATTTTGTATAACTATATTTTGGCCCAGAAGGCCCACCTAATGCCTATATAAGGAGGCTTAGGGTTGAGCTAATAACACATCTATCAATATTCTCCCTACATCATGTGTGTCTCTCTTTATTTCTTGTCTATCAGAAATCTTGTTTCAAAACATGATGGAAATTATTGAAGGAATCAAACTCGCTATCAACCGAGGCTATTCAAGGGTTGTAATCTACTCCGATTGAAAAAGTCTCATCGACGGACTTCTGAATGGGGAAATGGGAAAGCTAACGGATTTACTGGTAGTATTTTGGAAACAACCTCCATCACTGACGAGTGTCACCTCTTATCCGGAAAGTTCGACCAAGCTTCTTCCACCTACATCGGGCGCAATGGAATAATGTTGCGCACCAATTTGCAAAACGTGAGCTTATTCTTTCCAACATGTACATTTGGCCCAATTAAGAGCCCTCTTGAGCTAGACAGTTTTTACAAGTTGATGTAATGGGCTTTCAGCCCAACTTATGATCAATATAAGAAATTTGGTTCTAAAAAACCGTACAATAATTTCTTTTTTAAATAAATCTTTTATGCTTTTTTTTTTTATATAATTGGGGGCCTCAAATTCATTACTTTCGTTAGGCCTCCTTCGGGCCGGCCCAGAGGGTCACATTCCTATTTTGTGTGCTTGAAGATTACGTCGTAATACAGAAGGTGATATCTCCTTAACCTACTTTTCTTAGTCAATGATCTGTCCTATAATTTCTTATTTAGTTCCTCTATTTTAAAGTTGTGCCTTTGGTTTTCTAGTTTATTTCTGAATTTTCATATGTTTTTCACTGTTGTATCTTCTCAAAAGATGCTCAGTTTTACGTGCTGATGATTTTTTTTGAACCTTTTATATTAAAAACGAGACTAAACCAGATTACAATCATCTTCTAACAAGATGTTCAGGTCCTTTGGAGGAAGGAAAACCCAGTTCCAATCCAAATCTTTCTGCGCATCTAACTATCCAATCTATTGCTTTTTTTTCATTTCTACTTATCCATACAATGGCTAAGCTAGCTATAGATTGGTATTGCACAATTTCTTCAATGATTGGTCTGATGTTCCAAGGTGCATTCTCTGGTTTCTTTATCCAGATTGTGGCTTCTCTGCAATAAGTCTCAATACTCATATGACCACCCATCTCAGCTGCTCCCACACAAGCCATTCTAAGTCCCAGAACTTCTGCCATTTGTAGACTGTCTGCTTTCTGCGAGTTCCATTGACAATTCACCAGTTTACCTTCACAATTTCTGGCAATCCACCCATAGTAGCTCTTCTTGTGCTCTTATGCCAGCTTGCATCACTATTGATTTTGAGCTTTCCTTGAGGAGGGGGAAGCCATCTGTTACAGGGCTTGGCTTCTTTAGTTGTTAGGAGGTCAGCACCCAATATACCTTCTTTAACCACCACTTCATTTTGATAGAAAGTGTCCAAGCAACACTGTAAAACTTTTGTAGGGTTAATCTTTACATACTCAACGATGGCTTGGTTTCTAGCATTCCTGATCCACCAACTCCCAAAAAATAGTTTCCTAATGAATTCTTCTGGGAAATCACATGCTTTTTGTCTTTCCAGAGACTCTTTTATCCAATGTTTGATTGAATTATAATTTCCAAAAAAAATAGTTTTGGCACCCAAGAGACCAAACCAAATAGGAGCAGCCCAAGCACACCTGAAGAGAAGTTGCACTGTCGTTTCCACCTCCTTACCACAAATGGGACACACAGCATCTGGGGAGTAATTTCTTCTAGCCATGCCTTCTTTTGTAGCTAAAGCATTCTGGGAAGCTCTCCAAATAAAGTGTACAATTCTAGGGGGGTGTTTACTTTCCAAAGATCTTTCCAATCCTTCTCATTCATAGAGTTAGTGGTTGAGCCTTCTTCTCTTCTTTTTTTAATTTCCAAATCCTTCATCTTAACGGCTGCATCATAACCTGATTTAACTGTATAAATACCTCTTCTATTGGCAGACCAAATGAATTCATCCTCTCTAGGGGTGTAGGGGAGCTTCACTTCTAGGATAGCTTCTGCAGTGGGAGGATTGAAGTTATTCCTGATCAACCTTTGCCTCCAGCTCTTTGCGTGCTCATTAATTAATGAACTCACATTGTTTTCCTTCATTGCGTCTGGGATCTCAACTTGAATGCGCTGCTGCTTAGGTATCCAGATTTCTTTCAGCTTCACCTTTGTGCCTTTTCCAATACTCCACATACCTTCTTTGAGTATGAGTTTGCTGCCTTCTTATATACTTGACCATGTCCAGCTTGGGCTTTGGCCTTTTTTTGCTGTCAAGAAGCTACCATTTGGGTAATGAACACTCTGCATAAATCTTGCAAATAAATAATTGGGTTGTTTAATGAGTCTCCACCCTTGCTTTGCCAACAAAGCTTTATTGAAGCTTGAGAAATCACCCCAGGCCCCCTCTTCCTTTTGGTCTTTTCATCTTATCCCAACTAACCCAGCACAAAGCTCTTCTAGATGGGTCCCCACTCCACCAAAAATTTCCAGCAAGTTGACTTAGTTTGTCAAATAGGGTTTCGGTAAAGGAAAAGCATTGCATAACATAACTAGGAATGGCTTGTGCTATGGATTTAATGAGGATTTCTTTACCTGCTTGGAATAACAGAAGGCTCTTCCAACCTTGCAATAAAGCTTTTACTTTTTCCACAATATAGTTGAGAACTTCTTTCCTAGACTTCCGCACAGAGCTGGGACTCCCAGGTACTTAGCTATTTCTTCCATTTCTTTCATACCATATTGGATCTTCATGTCTTCCTTAAAAGCATCAGAAGTATTTGGAGAAAAGAGGATAGCAGGTTTTTGGGTATTCACCTTCATCCCTGTTGATTTTTCAAAGTCTTTGACCAGCTTCATAAAAATTTCCACCTCTTTTTTATTACAGTTTAGAAACACCACTGAGTCATCTGCAAAAAGCATATGTGTGAGGGGGATAGCTGTTCTAGACACTTTGACTCCCTTTATCTGATGTGCCTCTTGAGCTTGTGACAATAATTTGGAGAATACATCTGCTACTAGCACAAAAAGGTAAGGGGAAAGTGGGTCCCCTTGCCTTAGACCTCTCTCTGTTTTAAATGAAGTGGTGCTTTTCCCATTGATGAGAACATTATAGGGCATTGTATGAACACACTGAGTAACCAACTGCACCCACTTTTCACAGAAACCCATTTTTGTCATTACCTTCTCCAAGAAGCCCCAACTCACTATGTCATAGGCTTTAGATAGGTCAAGCTTTATAGCCATCACACCTTCCTTCCTTGTTTTCATCTTCTTTGTGAAGTTGAACATTTCTTGAGCCATCACAATATTATCTTGAATCAATCTTCTTGGCACAAATTAAGCTTGGTACTCACTTGTAATTTGGGGGAGACAAGTCTTCAAATGATTTACCATGAATTTTTCTATAACCTTCTAGCAAAACTTACACAAACTTATAGGTCTAAAATCAGTTGGCTTTTGGGGATTAGAAGTCTTTGTTATTAGGACAATTTGAGTTCTATTCATGTTCTTTTACATATATCCCGATCTGAAGAAATGGATTGTAGCTTCTGTGACTTCCCCTCGAATAGCCTCCCAATTTTCTTGGAATAAATTTCCATTATATCCATCTTCTCCAGGGGATTTCTTACGTCATAACATGAAAACAGCCTTATTTATTTCATCTTCTGTTGGATTTTGACACAATTCATGGTTCATTTTAGTGGACACAGTAGGAGATATAGTATGAGAGTCACCTCTGGTTCTTCATCAGGATCATGAGAGAAAAGGGTCTTGAAATAATTATGAAGACATTGGGAGATCTCTGCCTCCCCTTCCTGCCAGTTATCCTCTTCATATTTTATCCTTCTAATCTCATTTCGATTTCTTCTTTGTAGGGTTGAGGAATGGAAAAATCTAGAATTTATGTCTCCATCCTTGTAATATTGTAACCTATATCTTTTTAACCAGTGTACTTCTTCTTTTTTCTCTTCCTCTTCAATTTGGTTCTTGATCCTTCTCTGATCTTCCTCCCTTTCCTTGGAAGAAGGTAAGTTTTGCAGGTTTTGAAGATCATGTCTGAGAGCTTGAATGATCTTTCTTGAGTTTCCAACAATACCCCTGCTCCATTTGGCCAAAGCATATCTGCATCTATAAAGCTCGTACCGAAGTCTATAGGGAGGAGCCAGAAGTAGTTGATAGATGTGCACAATGAAATCCTCAAGAGAGATCCAAGTTTGCACCTCAATTAGGAGATTAGAACACAGAGAAGAGTAGGGTGTGAGTAGGGAGAGAGTAAGCAATGGTAACTGCTCTAGAGAGAGAGCCTGTAGGCTTAGCAACTGATCAGAGAGAGACTAGGTGTCCAAGAGAATCAGAAGCAGTCTCCTGGAGGGCTAACATTCCTATATATAGTGGGGAAGTGACCGTTGTGGGGGGTTAATGCGCCATAAATGGCGGCTTAATGATAGCCCCCGTAACGGCACGTTCGACAGTATATATAGGGAACGTTACGCACCTGCCCGTATATATCGGAGACCGTTATGAGATCGACCGCATTTATGGGACACGTAAGCCTTAAACCTCTCAGCCAGTTACCAGAGGTCGCGCGCGAACTTGGTTGTCGCTCTCGCGCGACGGGCCTTACTCTAGCCTCCAAACCACTAAGTCCCCACAAGTCCCGTGTGGTTGGTACGCAAGGGCCCTGTCTCGCAGCCCCCAAGTGGATAAGCATTAGTAGTGATCGGATGTGTATGGAGCACAACTAGGCGTGCTAGATGACTGCCACGTGACTCTGGTCTGTCTGTCTGGAAACCATCTACATTAGCCCCCTTTTGCGCGAATGTCACACGCGCGTTTGTTGTGTAGTCGCGTAAAACCAGCCGTGCGTGGTCCCCACGCGGATCCTCGTACTAATTTGAATAAAATTCAAATGCCTAGCCCCCGCGAATAGCTATGATTGCCTAGGGTTTAATGACGTCGTTTAGCCTTTGATGAAGCGTGGCCACTGCGAAGTTAATTACACGCCACCCACATATTTTCGCCGATTTTTGAGGCAAGAATAACTCAGAATGATCTGATAGGCCGCCAATTTCGCCGGTTATCGAAGCATTGCTGACTCAGCAGACATCAGCAGTCATGACTCTTCAGTCTTTGAAGGTTATAAAAACCTTTCGTCTCCTCAATTAGAACTTTTTCCACCAAATTGCTCTTTGAAAATCATATGAACCAGTTTGAGACTCAACAACAAGAAGCAGAAACCTTCGATCAGGTCCTTGACCAGCTTTCTCAATCAGTTCAAGCAGCCCATGTGCTTTATCATCGATATGTCCTTCGTCAAACAGGTTACTGATTTTTCAATCTTTCTGACATTGTGGATTTGAAATCCAAATAGTAGATGTTCTTCCCCTTATTTTTCTTTGCATGCGACCTGGATTAGGTCTGATGTTCTTGCACTTGCAGGAATGGCTCCCAAGCAATCGACGAAAGAGGCTGTTGAGTTGCCGGAACTCCCCAGGGATCTTTGGTTCAAGGCCCCATATCTGGGTGCAGATGATTTCTTTGTGGCCACCATCAAGGCGACCACCCTTCAAGCGTATCCAATAGAGGACGCTCTACAACTAGTGCCCGAGCCAGAGAGTTCTGATTGGGACGTCGTTAACACCCAAGATGTGCAGCGGCTAGGCCTCGAAGCCGGCCTGTACACGTTCACCGATATACTTCCCCAAGCCTTTATGGAAGGTCTCGACTGGATGGAGGAGTGGACAGAGTTCATCCTCGACAATTATGCAAAGGAGCTGAAGCAGGCCAATATTTTCCATGTCGTGCGCGCGACAAAAGGCCTCAGCGTTAGGGTTGACCATGTTATGGTGCAGACCCTATTCTCTAGATATTCAAAGAAGACGCATTCCTTTCACTTTCCCAACTTCGAGGCCACGCCCACTCTGGAGGACGTAGAAGTTTTGTTGCATCTTCCAAGTATGGGGAGCGTCGATCCCCTGGCTCCTTTGACTGAGCTAGGAGAGCTCCGACTGTTTGATCAAATGAAAGTCCGCATAGTGGATATGAAGAAGGCTACTTCGAGAAGGAAGGCAAACGAGACAAAGCCCTGTGAAACGTACATGTCCGTGGCTTCCAGCGTGAAGAACATTTGGTCTAAACGGGTGATGTACGTTTTCATGGATTTTGTCCCCATAAACCGCCATTATTTCCTAGGATGTTGTACCGTCGTAGGCTTAAATAAGGTGTGCCCGTTACACGATAAAACAAGCCGTCATCATTGCCTAAGTTGCTGTAGCGTCGTAGGCTTTAATAGGGTCCTTGATTCTCGCCCATATTCAAGGCATTGCTGACTCAGCCCATAACTGAAAAGTCACCCCCTCCGGGCCCTATATAAACCCCTTTTTTGTAGTTGGTTGTTCACCATTATCGCCCTTTTGGGTTTTCCACTGGGAAGAATACTTCTCCTTCTTAATTTACAAACCCATAACCAAGATTGAACAATCATGCCTCCTTTTCTGAGTTCTTGGCATTCTTGGCATTCCATTCATCGCTCTTTTCCTCTTTACAACTCATACCAGCTCTGGATCCCCAATGCTGCATGTGTGCGTTGTGTTATAGAAATGTCTCCCAAGAAGTCCACGAGAGAAACCTTTGGTTCACCCAAGCTTTTCAAATATCAGTGGTGTCAGTTATTTTATCAGAGTGGAATCACCCTTTCTCTAAATATGTTCGAGGAGAATGTCCTCGGGTGGACCGTCGTCAGGAGACACTTCGCTACTAGTGCTTGATCCTGAGAGTAATGAGCGGGGTACACAATCAGCTTTCTGCCCCATGAGCTGTTCTCCCATTTGTTCTTCGCATCATAAGCCTTCATTGTTTGAAGGTTATTTGGCCTCTCACCGTGTTAGGGGCATCGACAAGAGCTCTGTTTTGATCGAGGACGTCGATGGTGGTAGCTAGTCAGTTGTAGCTAAATCTGTAGTCTAGAGTCTTATGTAGGATTCTGGAACGTTCTTTTGAGAATGCTTTTTGATGTATGGATTCTATTTCCAAATTTTGCTTGCTTGTAAGCATCGCGTTTAGCTGCTATCTAGATAGATTGGCTTTAGTTCTCGCTTGCTGCTATCTAGTCAGATAGGCTTTGAATTTGTATTTGCTGCTATCTAAACAGATAGGCTTTCATTCGCGTTTGCTGATATCTAAACAAATAGGCTTTCATTCCCGTTTGATGCTATCTAAGCAGATATGATTTTAATTCGCGTGTGCTGCTATCTAGACATATAGGCTTTAAAATCGCGTGTGTTGCTATCTAGACAGATAGGCTTTAATTTGGTATTTGACTCTATCTGAACAGATAGGCTTTAACTTGGCATTTGCTGCTATATAAACAGATAGGCTTTAATTTGGTATTTGTTGCTATCTAAACAGATAGGCTTTAATTCGCGTGTGCTGCTATCTAGAGAGATAGGCTTTTAAATTCGCCTGTGCGGCTATCTAGACATATAGGCTTTTAATTTGTATTTGCAGTGTGATCAACTGTCAAGAAGAAATAATGGAATGAAGCTTAGCAACTGATAGAAGAGCTATCATATGGGAGAGTTATTATCATTAATTTAGTCCTAATATGGGAGGATATAGGAATATATATAATGAAAATCTAAAGCAAAAAAGAGGAGGCTAAGGATAGTACCTTTTGAGCCATCGCACGTTGATTGGTGTGGGCGTAGTGGCAGTCCCGTGGCATCGCAGGATGTTGCAGTAGCCACTATCAAACACCTCCTTGACTTCAAAAGGTCCTTCTCAATTGGCAGCAAACTTGGGATGAGTTGCTTCGCGCATTTAATGGTTGGAAGCTCGTAGGACCAGGTCTCCTACTGCGAAGTCCCGATGCTGGACGGTTTTGTTGTAGGCCCGCGAGATCCTTTCTTTTATACTTGGTGTTTATTTTCTTAGCTAATTCGCGCCTTTCTTCGAGCAGAATGAGGTCATGATCGCGCTCGTTGTCGTACAAGGCACTGAAAGCTAGCCTTGCAGAGTTTATCTTCACCTCAGCGGGGCCCACTGCTTCAGCTCCATAACAAAGCGAAAATGGGGAAGTCCCAGTAGGTTCCTTGGTGATTTTCGATACGCCCAGAGTGCCGTTCCCAGGGAACCCGCCCACTTTTTATGATCATCCACGACCATCTTACTCAGTATTCTGAGTAGCGTCTTGTTTGTGGCCTCCGCTTTTCCATTCCCCTTCGGATAATAAGGCGTCGAGCATACCTGTCTTACATTGTACTCCATTAATTTTACAGCCACCTGTTGATTGAAAAAGAGAGTTCCATTGTCAGATAGGATAGTGTTGGGGATCCCAAGACGGTCGATAATGTTCTCCTGTATGAACTTGACCACAACTTCTGTGTTGGCTGTCTTGAGCGAGACTGCCTCGACCCATTTGGTGTATTGCTCCATTCCGGTAAATATGAACTGATTCCCACGCGAAGGGGGTCGAATTGGACCAATGAAATCCAAAGACCATGTTTGGAATGGCCAAGGAGTTCCTAACGCGTGCAGGTCAACGGCCGGGGCATGGACTAGATGACCATGGAACTGAAATTGTTGGCATCTCTTGACCTTCGCTCGACAGTCAGTCTCCATGGTTGGCCAAAAGTAACCAACAGTTAGGAGCTACCTGCACAACTTAGCGCCTCCTTGGTGCTCCACTTGATGGGACATCTCCATGAATTCCTGGATTTCTTGCCCATTTAAGCATCTGAGTAGGTTCTTTGTGCCCTTTTCGCCAAAGCAGATTCTCTTGCAATACGTACCGAGCTGCCTTTCTCTTAAGCTTGTCAGCTTCCCTTCTGTCGTTCGACAAAGTCCCATCCTGCAGATAATCGATTATAGGTTTTCACCAATCCTCATATTCAATTGAAGCGACCTCTAAGGAGTCCTTTATCAGCGCGCATTTTCCGCAGTTGCTCTGTATGATGGCGGCGAAAAGTGAATTCCATTTCTCTGCGCCTTTCTGTAGATGGAGATCTCGTTTTCTCCGCACGAGTGCTGATGGATCTTTTCCAAGGTTGCTCGTCCTTCCTCCTCTGTTACGCAACGCATGAGAAATCCCCCAGGGCCTTTGTAGTACAACAGACTGTCATGTATGCAAAACCCTTTGTGGAAACCCAGCTTTCCTTGCCCGTGCCTTCAGCTATAGCGCGCATTATGGGCTTTCTCCAGTCTGCCTCCTCTGCAGACTCCTCTTCGCATAGATCTTTTACCAAAGATGGAGTTTTCTTAACCTCAATTGAGATTTTTGCTGGGACTTATCGGAACTGATCTTGGATCCCAAAGTAACTAGTGCGTCTGCGTGTCGGTTATCAGATCGTGGAGTGTGATCGTACCTGACAAATTCGAATTTCTGCACCAGCTTCTGCACTATTGACCTGTATTTCAGCAAGTTAATCTCTTTCAATGCGTACTCCCCTGAAGCTTGCTTTACTATGAGCTTGGATTCCCCCATTATGATGAGGTTATGAGCCTCTAAGGCCTTTGCTGCAAGTAATCCTGCTATCAGAGCCTCATACTCAGCTTCATTATTGGTCACCGCAAAGTCTAGCTTGGTAGACATCTGGATGAGCTCCTGATCAGGCTTGATCAACACCACTCCAATTCCACCACGGACCTTGTGGATGAACCATCAAACTGCAGCCTCTAATAGAGGTTGTTGATCGCATATATTTTCAGCCCTTCGAATTCCTCCTGTGCTAAAGGCTCACAGCTTTCATCCGGGAACTGGGCCAACAAGTCCGCCAATGCTTGTGATTTAATGGCCGTTGGTCGCGCACAGACTATTTCCTACTGGTAAATGGTCATGTACCACTTGGCCAATCTCCCAGAAGGAGGCGAGTGTCCCAACAGATAACGAATAGGATCGTTCTTTGTGACGATAACCACTTTATGTGAAGCAATATAATTCTTTAACTTTTCAATGGTGAAAAATAAAGCAAGGCAGTGGCGTTCGATATCTGTGTACCTGGATTCTGCAGCCTAGATCATGCGCGAGATGTAGTACACTGGCCTTTCCTGTCCTTCGAACTCCTGAGCTAGTAATGCCCCAATAGATCTCCTTGTTGAAGTTAGGTACAGTAGTAGAGGCGATCCCAGTTGAGGTGCAATCATGACTCTTGGGGATGTTAACAACTTCTTCAATTTCTCGAATGCAGCCTGATGCTCCTTCGTCCATAACAATGTTGCATTCTTTTTTAGCAAACTGCCAAAGCAAAAGGTCAGTTCCGCAATTGCTGGTATGAATCTTCTTAGGTAGGACAGCTTTCCCAGAAATGTCTTCAAGGTGCTCTGAGATTCTGGCGTGGGCAAACTGGTGATTGCCGAGATCTTCGCGGGATCAAGCTCAATTCCGTGCTGATGAATCACGCAGCCTAGGAATTTTCCTGAGGTTACCCCAAACGCGCATTTCATGGTGTTCATATTTACCTGGTACACTCGGCGTCTCTCGAAGACTTTCCTTAAGTCTTTCCAATGGTCATCCTTCTGCCTGGATTTGATCACTAAGTCGTCCACATAGAACTCGGGCTCCTGATGTATTATGTCGTGGAACAACGCCATCATTGCGCGCTGTTAAGTAGCGCCTGCATTCTTTAGACCGATTGAAGACTCCCACAGGCGTGATGAACGATGTCTTCTTCGCGTCTGTTGGGTCCATTTTGATCTGGTTGTAGCCGCTAAACCCGTCCATAAAGCTGAACATTTCGTGGCGCTGCACTACAGTCGATCAGGAGGTCTATATTTGGCAGCAGGAAATCATCCTTAGGGCAGAACTTGTTCAGATCCCTGAAATCAACACAAACGCGCAGGCTGCCATTTTTATTCAAGACATGCACTATGTTGGCGAGCCAGGTGGGATGGTGATTTGGCTCAATGAACTTGGCATTCAGCAACTTTACTATTTCCTCCTTTATATTGACGTTGATCTCCGGACAGAAATTCCTCGCACTTTTCTTCACGGACTTCGAGCCTGAAATGAAATCCAGTCTATGCACGGTAATGGCCTGGTCTAGCCCAGGCATTTCGTCGTAGTACTACGCGCAAAAATCTTTATACTCCTTCAGCAGATTGAGTAGTTATTGTTCCTCTTCTTTACTAAGGTCTGCGCTCAAGAAGTCTGGCCTCTTCTTTTTCTCCGTTGGGCACATGAATACTTCCTTCAGTTCTTGCTTTTGGGGTTTTGGGTGGTCTTCCATGCATTCGTGTGCCTCCTTTAATTCTTCTATCGGTGTCCCCTCTTTATCCTCGCCGAAAGCTTTTGCCAGATCGCAGATTTTCTCGGGGGAACCTTCGATGAGATGGGTCGAAGATGACCCCCCCCCCACCCCCCGCACCTTCAGATGCGGTAGCAGTTCTTCCCATTAGAATAGAAGCATCCCACCTGTTTGGCCTGGTCATCCTGGTTTACAACCCTCTTTAGGGTATAGATTTTCTTCTTGCTGTAACTTACCCTGGGATTTTCTTCTCGTATAGGCTTTTTCTCCTCCAACTCCTCGCGCATCACCATCACCCCAGCTGGTGATTGTTCTTTGATGTCCTCCCATTTGGGCAAGGGAGTTGGTCGGAGTGGAGCTGGAGTGGCCTCGTCTGCCATCTCTGTAAACCACACCGCTTCATACAAGTGCGCCTCCTCTAAGTTGAAAGGATTCACCGAAGCAGGTATGGCAACCACTCTGTCTCTCCAAATGGCCTTCATCACCTGATGGGTTGTAGAGGGCACAGCGTCGAAGCGGTGAATCCACGCTCGACCAATGATCATTTGATAAGTAGTGTTGGCATCAATGACATGGAATTTGGCAGAACACCTAATCTGTCCGATCTGGACTCCCAGGTGGATCCATCCCATGTTCATTCTGGAGTCACTTCCGAAGCCCATCAATGGCGATGCTTCTTGACAATCTTGCTTTGCGGGACCCCAGCTAACTCTAGGGTGCTGAGTGAAATCACATTCATTGTGGATCCCCCATCAACAAAAGCTCGCTTGAACTCGACATCATTTATGACGGCCGTCACATACAGCGGCCTCTGGTGGCTTGAATCTACCCTTTTGTCCGATTCGTCAAACGTCATGACTAGGTCGTTTGATCGCGTCGCCCTGACAACTTTGCCATTCGAGGTAACCAGCTCCTCTCCATAGTCCTCTGCCACCCTTAAGATGGCCTTTATCATTTCGTGTCTGCAGCTGCTTGAGAAATTCATATTATCAAAGAACTTCCCAAACTTGTTGGAGTTCTTGATGCGTTCGGCACGCGAATCCTCCGTGTCTACACCATAATCTTCATCTTTTAATGCGAGTCCTCCCTGCATGATTCATCATCTACGCCATAATCTTCATCTACACCATAATCTTCATCTGCGGCCTCTTCGAGGTCCATGATTGAGATCATAGCGATCTCCTTTCCCTTGGGCTCCTATTGCCCGTGGGACGGCAAGGGGTTGCTGCGAACATCCTTAGCAGGTTCATCAACTGTCCCTCCTTGATCTTCCTCTCCACCAGCCATCAGAGCTTTTTGCACTCCCTTGTTCGGTGAGTGACCTGCCCATGGCACTCGCACCACCTCGGGTCCCGTAGCTGATCTCCAGAGGGTCTGTGCTCCAGCACCAGTAAGATTCCGTCTTTCCACCATCTTTTGCAAAGGTCTATCGCGTCTTCAACTGAATAAGGCAAGGTAAGTGCTTCTCGAGGAGCGGGCCGCTACTGCTTGTGAGGGGACGACACTGCATGGACATCAACATCGCGTCCACGTTTGTAGTTGAATCTCCCAATCTTGAAGCCAGAGCTTACTGGCCTTCTTATTCATCTTGTCCACCAGAGGCTCAATATTCCTGGTGCAATCAATCAATTTTGAAAAGGTAGGCATATTCAAATTTATTAACATACCTTTATATTCATCGCGCATGCCTTGGAGGCAGATTTCCACCATACGACTTTCCAAAACATCGTCGATGCATTCCAAGGACCTGGACCTGAACCTTTTGATGAAGGCAACCCCTTCTTCGTCATGCTTCTGATGCATACGGAAGAGATGAATGGTGGTGACATTTTCCTCCACTTGAAAGAACTCGCTGTAGGATTTCTTTACCATATCATCCCATGACTTGACAGATCCTTCTTTGAGGGTCCTATACCACTTGTATGCGACAGTCCCCAAGGATTTGGGGAATTCGCGCATCAGTAGCCCGGTATCTACAGCATGCAGGCCCATCAAATCGACGAACCTCATTACGTGTTCGTGCGCATTCCCACCAGCTTCATCGAACTTCTACCATTTGGGTGCTTTGTACCCAGCAGGATTGGGCATCAGGTATATGTCCCGCGGAATGGGAGGTGCATTTTCAACCTTTGGGATGACGGTATCTGCGAAACTCTTGTTCACGATAATACTGTCTATTCACTGTTCCAAAGCTGCGACGCTGGCAGGCACACTTCCTCCGGGAGTTGACGATGAGATTGCTGCGAAACCTGGGATATGGAGCTGTTCAGATCATAGGGAGGCGGTGGTGGTAGTACGAAACCTTCCTGAACTCCACTCGCATGTGGAGGTATTGTGGGGTAAAGTGATGGCGTAGGTGTCATGGATGAGCCTGATTGGGGTCCCAGCGCC
Source organism: Linanthus parryae (assembly GCA_023055425.1). NCBI lineage: Eukaryota > Viridiplantae > Streptophyta > Magnoliopsida > Ericales > Polemoniaceae > Linanthus > Linanthus parryae. The sequence goes on along the minus strand of JALGPY010000074.1, from coordinate 225,165 downwards.
TGAGATACATGGCCGTTGGGGAGAGAAGATTGTGAGTTAGGTGGGGTAGTCGTGCGCACCACAGAGGCGGTGGCTACCCCTGGTGGAAGCAGCTGAGTTGCTGGTGGTGAGGCCGAAGTCCCCTGAGTTGTGTTCTGGACCAGTCCTCCCAGAAGCGCCATGATTTGGGCGATCTGGACGGACTGAGCTTGCATGGCCTTGGCCTGCCTCTGAATCGTCTCCTGCAACGCCTCCAGAGAAGGGCTGCTTGCAGTAGCTTTTTGGGCGTTGGTGTTAGGAGTCTCCTCTCTTGGGGTTTCCTCTCTCAAAGGATATTGGTCACCGTCACGAAGATTACCATCAAGAGACATGGATGCTTGGTGAATGGGTCGGAGTTTTGAAGGTGGATGGTTTCACGTCGGTTTCACCAATTGTGCACAAGGAAATCCTCAAGAGAGATCCGAGTGTACACCTCAAGTAGGAGATTAGAACACGGAGAAGAGTAGGGTATGAGTAGGAAGAGAGTAAGCAATTTTAACTGCTCTAGAGAGAGAGACAGTAGGCTTAGCAATAGATCTGCGAGAGACTAGGTGTCCAAGAGAATCAGAAGCAGTCTCCTGGAGGGCTAACGATCCTATATATAGTGGGGAAGTGACCGTTGTGGGGGGGGGGGTTAATGCACCATAAATGGCGGCTTAATGATAGACCCTGTAACGGCACGTTCAGCCATATATATAGGGACCGTTACGTACTTGTCCGCATATATCAGAGGCCGTTATGAGATCGTCCACATTTATGGGATACGTGAGACTTAAACCTCTCAGTCAGTTACCAAAGGTCGCGCGAGAGCTTGGTTGTCGACGGGCCTTACTCTAGCCTCCAAACCACTAAGTCCCTACAAGTCTCGTGTGAATGGTACGCGAGGGCCCTGTCTCGCAGCCCCAGGCGGATAAGCATGGGTAGTTATCCGGTGTGTATGGAGCACAGCTAGGTGTGCTGGATGGCTGCCATGTGGCTGTGATATGTCTGTCTGGAAAGCACCATATACAATAGCAAGATGTCCTTCACCATTTTTTGTATTCTAGATGGCTAGACCACTTGTCCTCAACCCTAAACTTATAAGGGGCATTCCTTCTATTGGCATTTGTATTAATTACTAGGGGACTATGATCAGACCCTTGAATTATTTCATGTAGCCCTTCAGCCTTTGGATGGTTAATTCTCTACTCTGAGGACACCAAGAATCTATCCAACTTTTCTCTTACATTGTCCTCCAATATGTTATTACTCCATGTGTAATTATTTCCTTTTCCTTCTACTTCCATTAATCCCCATTTGGAAATTCTATTGGAGAATTGAGCAATCTTCCAGAGAGTTGCTTGTGAACCTCCCTGCTTGTCATTTGTGTTAGCTAGCTCATTCAAATCACTACATATAGTCCAAGCACCATTCCATCTAGACACCACCCTGTCAATCTCATTCCACATTCTCTGCCTTGCTTTGTGTTTAGGAGCCCCATAAACAAACAACCAATTTTCCTCCTTCCCTTCCTTATTCTGTAGACTAATTCCTATGAAGTTTCTTGAGCTGAACAGAGCTTGAACTGCCAAATTAGCAACCCACCAGAGGCTTAACCCACCTGCCAAACCTTGTGGGTTAACAATCTCACTATTGAGAAATCTCAGATTTCTCCTTACTATGTTAACTTTTTTTTTTCTTTTTTTTTTTGTTTCCATTAAGAAAAACAAACTGGGATGATGGGCATTGCATAGCCCTCGTAATTTCTGGACTGTCAGCGGTCGTCCCAACCCCTGACAGTTCCAGGAGAGCACTAACATTGATCTTGTGGCTGTTGTAGGTCAGCCACCACCACCTTTTCAGTTATATCTTTCGCTCCCATCAATTTCTCAAATTCCTCCATATAACAATCGTAAATGCTATCATCTTCACTAGTATCTAGAGTTGCAAAATTTACCTTCTTCTCGACGCTTTGTTTGATTGTAACCTGGACACTTGTTCTTTTATCCCTCTGTGAAATTTCCTTTTCCTGTGCATTGCACACCAGCTGGGCATAAGTAATGTCTTCACGGGTCATTTTCATAGCTTCAAAGCGTAGATTCTGGCTCAATTCGTCCTCTCTCTTCGATTTTTTCTTTCCTTCCCCGAATTCTGGTTGCGACTCTGGCTTTCTCTTCAGTGAGACTAATCTCCCAAAAACCCTGGCCAGAGTGATATCAGTAAAAGGGTTACCCGGGTTATTTGGGTCTGAACCCTTATTCAGCACAACGACAGTGTTTTCGTGGTTCTAGATCGGGCTTTTATCTCTCCTTCTTATTATGGGTTTTCTCTTTCTTGGGCAGTCTTTTTCTTTGTGTAGGACCAAAAGGGGTATTAAGCTTTCAAGATTAGGGTCCGAAGACTTTTGCTGATGAGTCATAAAGACACATTTTCCCTTATCAGTTGGTGAAATTTTCCATTTCAGCCAATTTCTCTGGCTATGTCTCTGGCACGAATTCAACGTCCGATTCTTCTTCGATTTTTGTGATAATGATTGTACCTTTGCTGGTGTTGCCTGGTTGGTTCATCTTCCAGGAATCGTCATTTCCATGCGTTTGCTTTTCCAGCTCATGTCCTTCCTCTGGATTCTGAATCACAACTGTATCAGCTCTCTTCGGATCTCTAGATTCTGAAAGAATATTCGTCTCCATGCGCTCCTCCCTGTTTCTTCCAGCAATCTTATTCCAACGCGCTACCATCGCTTTGATTTCCCGGTCTTCTTCCTCCGTCACCGGAGCATGGAGATCCTTCTCTAATTCTCTTTGTTCCCGATATTATGCCTTGGATGTTGCCCGGAGATCCGGCCTATAATCCATCCTTCCTCCTTGGACCGTCTTCAGAAATTTGCAATTCATGTTGTCGTGATTGGACCGACCACATTTATAACAGAAATTCCTCAGCTTTTCATAGCTAAAATGAATCCATACCGGTTTTGGACCATAACCATTTAGGTTGAAGCCTCTGGGAAGGGGTTCTTCGTATTCACCATTACTCGGACCTTTAGGTAAGGCATGAGAACCAGGTCTTCAGCTTCTTCTCTTTCCACTGTTTCCACCGGTCCGATGAGTCTTCCGATCTTTTTTGCGTTATCCGTAGACATCTTTTCCAGTGGCAGACCATGAATTTGTACCCAGAAATGGCACCCAGAGAAATTGATTTCTTTCAATCTTTTTCCTTGGATCCATTCCTTCATCACCATGATGTGATTTTGGAAGGTCCATGGTGCTTGATCCTTGATTCTTTGACAATCAGCAAGATCTTTAAAGTAGAAAATAAATTTGTTCTCACCAAAGCATTCGACTTTGAGTTTCGTATGCTTAATGTTTCAAACCCCCGGAGCTATGTTCTGAATAATGGTTTGGCTATATGGTTTTTCACACAGGATCTTTCCGACCATCGTTGCTCCTTTCAGTTTTGCTACCGTTGAGGCATCGTCCTCAAGTTCCAACGATATTTCTTCGAATTCTGTCATGGTGGGGTATAGATCTGGGAATAAAACTCAGAAGAGAGTCACAGAGAAAGAGAAAGAGGGTGTATGAGTGTGGTGAAGAAGGTGGGTGAGAGGTTGAGGTTTAGATTGGAGACAATAGTTTGGGACAGAACCAGAATTCGGCGCTTAGAACGCCGGTAAAAAGACGAAGTAACTCGCTAGAAATCCCAGAAAAGGTTTTTAGAGTATTTTTCGGTTCAGAGCTGATCCCCAAGAGGGAGCCATGCTGGTGATTTGAATATGCTAAAATGAAATACTTATTTCATCAAATAATACCACTTATGGATCATAATCAATCGGATACAAGTATCCAGATAAATATGTATCATATCTCAAAGATTTTATTATTTTCATTACTTAAATCTTAAAAGACATTAATAGTAATTGTGCGTTTGTTCAAAATTCATGACAAAATTAAATTGCTCGGTGTGTTTTATGTGTTGAGAAGTCATGAATCGGGCAATTCAGGAAGAAGAATTTGAGTTAATAAGTTTAAAGGCTACTACCCTCATTCTCACTGTAAATTAGTTTCGAGATAGAATCTCATAAATTATTTACATGGTATCATACTAAGACTAAATTTTACGTGAATAGTTAAGCAATACTCATTACCGGCGTATAAAAGATCCACGTGTAAGTCGAAAGGTACCACATGTGTCAAGCGCCGTGTTGAGAAATCTCACACCTTACGATCAAGAAAAAGAATAAAGAGTTAATAAGTTCCTACACTATTCCCCTTCATCACCGAGTGTTTGAGGTTAAATACCACTACTCCTTTTAAATATGTATACATATACAGATGTACACACACATATCCGAATATATATATGTGTGTGTGTGTGTGAATATTTTGAAACAATATTTGTCTGTTGTAACAAAGAAAAATATATATCATGCTAGCAAGACAAAACGAAAAAAGAACAATCTCATGATTTAATAATGCATTTTGGTATTCTTTTAGAGAAAATTCCGTTATTGTGGTGTTTTCGGCACTCAAACTCCGTTTAGTTTCTTTCTCCCTCTTGATATCATAGGTATTATTTTGCAAAAAAAAAAAAAAAAAAAAAAAAAAAAAAAAAAAAAAAAAAAAACAAACAAACAAACAAAATATCATAGGTAGTAAGTGTTGAACCCATACGGAACACTTTGAGTTAAGAGTCTCAAACTACCTGAAAAGGAGTCACTTTATTCAATTAAAATTAAAATTAAAATATCATTTTAATGACTATTAAATAGTTGTAATTTTATTCTAAAATAAATCTAGCGATACTTTATAATTTCTTTTTTGAGAAAATAATTTTGTAATTGTTTCATATGACCTTTCTAGTGGCTTGCTAGTACAAGTAATAAATTTATTCGTTTATTTAATTAATAGCCAAATTATATTAATTAACTAGTGGGCACAGTCCAAGCTTATTATTTAGTCAAGTTTTCTTTTAACTTATGGCATGTTTGGTATTCCAGTATTACTGGTATTAACTAATATTGAACTAATAGTACTGTGATTATTAATACTTTGTTTGGATTGTTCCGGATTAAATTTAATATCGGTATCAAATAGTAAAAAACATGGGTTTAATACCCTATTTTAGTCCCCTTCCTCAGGAGAGTATTAACAGTATTTGATTATTCATAATACTTGGTATTGAACACTAATTACACAAACCACTCCCCAAATTTGGTCTATATATTGAGATACGTGAAACTATAATAAGAACATAATTATTAAATTTAATACTGAACAATATCAAACACAGTATTAGTATTAATTAGTACAGTCCGGAAGTAATACGATACATAACCAAAGACAATGTTAAACATAATACAGCTAATCCAGTCTAATCCTATCCGACTAATCCAGTACAGTCCAGTCCTGCTAATCCAGAAAACCAAACGTGACCTTAGTGGAGACTTCTATAATGGAGTTTGTGTAGAAGTTTCGGGAGAAGAACTTTAGATATTTTATAGAAAGAGCTTGTGGAAAAAATGATGTTAGGAATATTTTTTCTTCACCTTCCCCCTATAAATGAGTTATACTTCAACCATTTCGTTTCAAGCAAAAAATTTAAGTTTTCATTTCACTTTTTGTTCCATTTTCGCTCTCTAAAAAATTATCACTACTCTCTTCAAGAAAATCTATCTCACTAAACTCTTCCTCTATCCAACATAATATTCGTAAATGAATACTTTTAAGTAAATGAACAACTGCTGAATCAAGCTCCACAAGTCAGCAACCGATAAATAATTATAGTCAAATGGTATCATCGAGTATGGATACAAGAGTATCTCTTCATACGATTGTAAAAAAATATATAGCAACATGTAGTTTTCAAGAACTGTCACTTCTATTTTCAATTGCTTTAGTGGGTTGAATTGTAATTAATGAAGACATTTGCAAACTCCGATCTGAATACACGTTAGCCCAACAGCTAAATGAAATCTCATGGAGTTTTATTACATTATAGTTCCTCAAATATCTATCTCCCCTTACAAGAATTTCGATAAAACCAACTACAAAAATAATCCTTCCAGAAATATAATTGAGCAGACTCCCACAGTTCAGACAAAATTCTAAATCATCTCAAAGACCTCTGAAGTTAGCGTATCCGCAATTTATGTGTGCTTCTATGAATTAATGTTTCATATTAATGTATTTAGATGCAATCTCTACAACACATAGCTTAGCTTTCAAAATAAGGAACAATCGCTAAGCGTTACAGTCTTTGCAAGGTCCTCTGGGAGATGAGGTATATGTTCCGCACCTTTCTGCTTGGAACATAAGCATTTTTTTGGTTTCCATCTTGTAAAGTATCACAACTGCAATAATTACTACGATCTTAAGTACATGCAATAGAATAATAAAATCAGATGAAAAAGTCTCATCACAAAATGAAAGAGATACCGCAGGTTGAACAGACCAATATCCTGTCGGCAATAAGCAAGAACTCGAATTGAATTCATAATAAAATGCGATTATGGGCATATTTATAGCTTCCAAAAAATGGTCGAGCTTTGAGGATTTTACCTCCTTTCGTAGACCATGGAGAAAATTCGGCGACCCCGATCTCTGACAAAACAACGTTTTCCGGTGTTATAGCCGACCACAACCAGTGCTCCAGGTGGGCCTTCACCTTAAGATTTGAATGGGAGTGATTAGAAACAACAATTCACAACGGGGAGAGAGAATTAACGAACTTACAACCTATAGTTCATAGAATTCTTACCCAAAATCATCTGTCGTTACAGAGTGAAACATCAAGCGGATAGAAGGATTTTGGCCCCTAGGTTGGTGGCTACCTCCGGCAGTAGCAACTTTGAGGAAGGTACAGGTTTGGTGGTGGTACCATGGAGGTGGTAGTGGTTGTTCTTGGTCAAGTTCATGGAGATGAAGAAAAGATAGGTAAGAAGATGATGATGATGACGACGACCCAACTACTAGTTGGTGGAGAAGAATGATGAAGTGTTGCCACCTCAAGAGTGAGGTGTCAAGTTAAGTATGTCAAGTGTCCAACATGCACTATAGCGTAAATTCTACAAATTTGAGTAGAAAGCATGATTAGAGAAAATTAATGAAAATTCCACTTTGACCTCAAAACATTAAAATGCTCTAACTGTATCCTGACAATTCCCATAGATCTCAGATGGGCCAAATTCAGCCTGGAAAGCAATCTTTAGAAATTCCACTATTGCCCCAATATTTTCAGGTTCGGCTTAGCTGACCCTAACTTGAATTCACATTCCATAAATTTCCCTTTTTACAGATGTCAGCAAACACTAATGAACCAGATTTTACACAATTGACTTAAAATTTTAAATTACAAAAACTTGACCCCTGTGTAATTTAAGCGTCCTTGCATTCCTTTTGTATGCACCTTTGTATTCTCACAAATCACCTATGTAAAAATGTTGTCCCGAGTTCTTATGTCACCTGGAGCCGAGAGCGAAAACAGGAGCTGGAGCGCGAAAAAGACAAATTCTAAAAAACTTGTATTTGAGAGTGTCATGAGAGCGCGTATATAAATCATATATTTAATACAATTTTATATGTAAACATACGATATATGGAACCTTTGTATGTACAAAATCATGGCAATAACTAGAAAGCTTATATATTAAACTACAACCTAATATACTAAAAATATAATGGATGTCCAGCTTAAGTGATTGTTAGCCATGAGAACTGACATACACTGCGGCAGGTTGCTACCTCGGTAAGGGATTGACTATACCATTATAGTTTGACTTAGTTTCAAATAGACTCAATCACTTAGTAGTGAGGCCCATTGCTGAGAAAAGTACAGAGCGTTGGTGAAAACGCGCTCTAAGATTTTAGGAGCGAGAATTATAGGCGAATTCGAGCTGAAAGCGCCGGAGCGAGGATTGGGAGGGGAGCGAAGCCCCTCCCAGAGGTTTTAGGTGATCTAGTGATCTAACTGCTTAATATACACATCTTCAAGTACCAAAAATATGCAGCATTGTTCGAAGAAATGGCGGAAATCTTCACACCAGGAGAGAATATTTCTCAGTGAAGTGATAATCTTCTTATTCCATAACCATCCAATCGCGTAAGAGCCCAAAGAAGGCAGGTTCAGTACCAACACTGAGGAAGTGGTTGCCGCCACCGTGGTCCCTTCAAGATGAATGTAGAAGGCACGTAAGACTCCAGCCTCTGATGAGCTAGAACCAAAGTTTTCACTCGCAGCTATAGAGGCGTGTTTCTGGCTCGCCCAGTGGAGTTTGGGGTCAAGGACAAGAGAGAACAAAATGTATGATATTTCCTCCATTAACAAGTTATGAAACATAGAATATGGACTCTAAATTAAATGCTATGGTTGCTTCGATCTGAATCGTACATTAGAAAACTACTAAACGTTCTATTTACGACAGTAAAAACTGTATGACACACGTTAACACCTTCAAGTTCGTTAACTCTACCAAACTGGCGATAGTATCACGACCTCACACCGCGTTGAAGCACTTTGACTTTCTTTTGTGTTGTAAGAGTTTGGTACTCTGCAACAGCTTCATCATCAGACATTCACTGAAGTTCCTCAACTATTGGAACACGGTGTAATCATAACCTCGATTGAACAAACAACAATACCTCATTCTCTATTGCCCGTCTGTTCTTTTAGTGGTGGTCGGATCTTGAGAGTCTATTTCAGATAATAATTTGAACTTCAAAACCTTGTGAAGGCTTGCAATGGGTTTTACTTCCTTGGTTGAAGTTTGCTCCGGATCTATTATGAATTTCCCCGAGAAGAGGTTTGCTTCGGATGGTCCTGTCTCTTCATGTACCACAGGAGCAGCTTCTGAAGAAAAAAGAAAATATAGGATCTGCTTCAGTGTGATAAAAGGCACAAAATCTCTCCTCACAATATTTCATTACAGTTCGTAATAAAATATAAAAACATTCTTACAAAACATCTTCGAAGATCTTGCTTAAGAACTGAGAGTCAAACACGTGCCTAACATGACCTGAATCTATGCAGAGTGTTTCAATAGGCAGATGCGTTCAGGTTTAATATGAGTTCTACCTAATTAAACCTACTGCACAACTGGTTGTCAGTGAAACTATGAGCTTTCCTGACAACTGAGTACTCAAGAATTGCAGGCTTTCTATGAAAACAAAGCACAACAGGCTCTTGAAGGAAAGCAAAGCAAACTTGCTTCAATAGAACAAATATTCTGCACAGCTTGAAAAGAACACAACTTACCCCCTTCTTCGAAGACTAAACAGGTTCCAATTGTTTCTTCATATTCTCCTATCTGTAAAATCAACAAAGAAGATGGAGATCATAATTCTTGCATCGGTCCTGAAAAACATACAGTACTAGTGGGAGCAAAAGAGGTACTGAAAATGGTCAAACTGATCAAAATGTATACTGAATAACCATTTTTACTTTATCGAGAGAGCTTACAAATATTTGCATCCTTTAAGAGGATGAAGGTCCAAGTAGCAAGAGAAACATTAAGAAAAAAAAAAAAAAAGTTGGGGCTCAAACTTGAAGGGTCCGCTAATGTGATTCGCCAGGAACAAGGGCGAATATTAAAATCGACTCATATTAGATGCAATCACGAGATACTAATGTAATACTTGGGGCATTATGAAGTCCAAATGGATCAAAGGGAGGAAATTTCCCTCAACCAATCTTCCCTCTGTATAGTGCTACACAGTTCCATATATACTATCATGCATAGTTGCGAGCAAACTACACATCATACATCCTACATTCATTATTAGTAGACAAACAATGACTTGAAGTTAATTACAACTCCCTCTATATCCCCGCATATTCAACTCAGTTACTACCACTCCTCAATATTACTTATAACCTGATTTAGTCTGGATAGCAAGTAAGCCCTACAGTATGGACTATCCGCGATGCAAAGTGATTTTAATTCCACAGAATGAGTAAATCCAAGAAAATTTGCAAGAAACAGTTAAAGCTGACAAGATCAAATCCTACACCCTTTTTTACTACTAACAAACTAGCCCAAGTGGTATCCCATATTTGCCAAGTAGCACTAAGTAAGATTATGCAGTTGTGACGCTAGCCAATTAGTTATACGGTGGCAAAGATCATATTAGCAATTCATAAAAATGTCACCCAATGATTTGTGATTCCAAACCAGACAATTTTACAGTTAGCACTAGTAAACGCAAGTAGCCTGATTGCACAAGGGTATAAGTAAGAATATAACACAGTAAAACAACAGCCCGAAGATACAATCAATCATTTACCCACGAAGTTAGTTTCACTCTGAAAAGAGAAATCCGAGGAATTTGTTATAAGCAGGTTCTTCATTGAATTGTATTCGCTAGGTCTATTTTGCGACTTTGGAGCTACTGAGGGTAGACGAAGTTGCAAGCCTTAACTTACCAGCTTGAATTTGTTGTCAATCGTCATGATTGGATTCACTGTGTCCAGACCCTGCATATTTAAAGGTAATATGTAAGCTACACAAGGCCCATCCGCTTCACAAGAAAACAAAAGTACATAATTTTTCTGTGAAGATGAAGAATTGCATACTCGCATCGTTTGATTAACTAGGAATTAAAAGTTTCTAACAAAATACTTTCCAGATCTTATAGAAAAATCTGCCAAACCAACTTTGAGCAATACATCCGTAAACAATTCTTGACCTAGGTAGATCAGATCCTCTATATACCTTGCAGATGGATAGGAAATTTTCGACAACTGTTTATATCAATCATATATATGAAAGAAAAAGAAAAGAACTTTCAGCAAAACCTTTTACGGAAAATATTATATTTCTTGCAGATTTTAGATTTGGATGAAACAATGGAGTCCAATTGAAGAAGTGCTTACTAAATCAGAAGTTCGAAAATCAAAAAGGTCCAAGAGAAATCATTTCCAAGTAATCAAATGGAAGCCCCTACACTGCAATGTTTCTAAAGTATAGCTTAAGCACGATTCTTGAGAGTACGAACTAGCAAGCCAAGTCACATTTTTATACTAAACATTTTCTGAAGAAAAATTAGTTGTCTCATAAAATCTATGACTACTTGTCCTCACTTGAGTTTCTACACTGTTTAGAGACGAGTCATGTAAAGATATTCGTAACCAATGGAATATGAAATTGGTCGTCTACGACACCTAAGAATTTTCAACTATGTAAACTTTGTAACTGCCAAATAAATGAATTGGAAAGACACTGGAAAATCGAGGGTTGTGCACATACAGAGAGAACATAGGGTGCATTTGGTGGAATGTCCACTAGCGCAGAAACCGCATCCAGATCAATCATTACGAATTCCTCCTCGTCCTCCCCCTGATCATAACATTGCGAAGGAGCTTCCATAACCTGTACACAGTTAAAAAAAACAGTAAGAAAAATGCAGAAAATAGATTTGAAAGCACATCTCACAGAAGATGTATTATCATGAACTGAATTCCTAATTAAACCTCTCTCTCTTCATCTATTGTATTTGAGGAAGAAAGAAAGTTCAAATTCCAGGCTAGGTAGCACGGGACTGCAGAGACGAATTAAGGACATAGAAACACCAATTCTGGAAAACGGGGTAACCTTCCTGCCTTCTTATTTTAGCGTTCAATTGTTAGTTGTGTGTGTTTCATTCGCCGTTTACACCTCTGTACATTGTCTGAACATTGATTTCATTAATGGGCTTCCTGTGTAGGTTACAAACAGGTGTAAGGGGCTCGGTATTTTGTGAAGAGGTACTTCAAAATACGTGACATCTTATTTTTATTCAACCAAAGATGGTGTTGGACAGTAAAATTGGGTATGCTGGAGTATTGTGAATTCTATACAGTTGGAGATTTCCATTAATTTTTTATTTGATCTTCTATAGTGTCGTATGCCATCCAGAAGCCTGTTCTTGCCTCATTATTTTTACCTGGATGGCATCGCTGGATTCTATTGGTTGGGGAGATGTGGCTTAACATTGCATAGCAGATTTTGTGGGCAGAAGATCATAGGAATCAACATTTGATATATTCTTGCTCTGTTTAGTTTTAGACCTAGGAGGCTGGGACATATATCCTCCTGATTCATGGAATGGGATTGGGATTGTAGAATGCAACCCCCAAGTAATCGGCAAGATGGTGTAGGCTATGCCATATGGTGTTTTACTGCAAGCTAATTGGTTGGTTCAGTGTTACCATAATTCGCTCAGGTGGCCGCGATCTCCGAACCGGATCGGGCGTTCCCAATCGCGGGTCGCCGGCAATCTGGAACGGAGATCTGGGCGTTCCGGCGCCGGCGGCATACAAGAACAGAGGTTACCATAAGAACGAAGTAACATACTAGAAGGCGTAGATGCAGAACTCACCTCTTGGTTAAGGCTAATCTCGTCGTCAATCAAAGAGTAAAAACATGAAATCCCGATCGTCGGAAAATATTCAGCAAAGCGAGGCGAGAGTTCTCAATAGTCAGAGAATAACAAGCAGAGAGAGAGTGGGAGAAGTCATGGAGAGATTGACGGGATTAGATCGTGGAAAATTTGTTGGGATTTTCTTAGTCAAACAATATTACTCTCATTTTCCTTTGTTTTAGGCCCGTAATAAAAGCTCTTAGTGGTTAAGAGAGAAACTATTAGTCTTCCTAATAAAACTCTTTTTAGTTGTGGCCCCATTGTGTTAATTTTCAGTTTATGAAAAACCAATATTTTAGTGAAATTCAAAAAAAGTTGCCCAAAATAAAAGTCTAGAACTATATAACTAGTTAACAACATGTAAATCATAAACATTCTAAATTCTAAAACCAATGCAGCTAATTAGCAACATATTTTGTGAAGACTACACCCTATTACATTTCAAGAACGAAATAATTCTGATTTTCAAGGGTTAAAAAAAGTGTACTATAGTTTTCTTTTAAGAAAGTAACTATAAATTTTCTTTTAAAGAAAAAGTACTATAGTTTTGAGGCTAAGGACTTTTGATTAATTTATAAATATAACACTGCAATATGATTATAATGTCATTAATAAAATAAAATCAATCCTAAATTCCATTCCGCGATCCGAGCAAACGAATTTCGTTCCGCTCTAGCGATCCGAAGAAGCCTACCCCTAGCGAACCGAATTCATTAGGGTAGTGCGAATTGCGATCCCGAATTGCGTTCCCGTTCCGGTGCGATCCGCGATCCAGGTAACCTTGGGTTGGTTCTGTTGTGAATTCTTAGACATTTAGATTTTAGCGGATTGATGCAAGTTTTAGAAGGATAAGATGCAAGTTTTAAAAGGTAAGGTGGTTGATGAAGAAATATTGGGTTATAATCCTGTATTTTAGTTAGAAACGTAGTTATTTTGTTTCATTTGCTATATAACACTGTAAGGAAATGTTTGGTTTTGATTCTCTAAATAAAAATCTGCCTATCCTACCAGACAAACAGCTTCCTTGCTACTCGGAAACCACTAGATTCAATTGCTAGTAATAAATCAGCGTGAGCACCAAGGCCAGAGCTTCTGGTCTTGGTAACTCTCTTCCACCAACTTTTACTCGAAAGATTTGGATTTAGCTATGTAGGAGCTTGATGCCGGATTACTACACAGTACCACCAACACCACGGGACTTTTAGGATGTATCTTGAAGAGAGAAATTGAAGTATTTTGTAAACCTGAGTTCGATTTATATGGAAGTGAGAGCGTCTTACTGGATGCCTTCTTCAGAACTTGAGTTTGATTGGTAGTTAAATTTTCATTTTGATGTTCTTGTTACCTCTGCTGATGTATTATGTTCTTTCACAACCTATCTAATTATCTATCCTTTTCATTGATGAATTATGATTGTCGCAACTAGATAATTACTAATGATTTTGCAGCAGTTTGATCCGTGCAGTAGAATGGCAAAGAGGAAAGGCGGACGTCCATAAGAGTCATAGAGATGTCCTACACGGATTCCCTCAAATTTCTTGAAGTTGATGTTCAGAAGCCTAAAATGTAAGTTCATTTCCTCTTTCCCATAAGCATGAAAACAATCTGCAAAGCCACTTTTCTCTATCGGCTTGGTTAAGTTTGTAGCTGGAGCTAAAATGACAAGTTACGCAGGGCATGGAACTCCTGGAGTTACTCAACAAAAAAAAATGCTTCTTTCAAATTTCAGATTCGGAATGTTTATAGGTTGCGTTTGGAAACCACGATTTGAATTTGGATTTGGATTTGGATTTGAAATCTAAAATTTCAAATTCCAAAATTTCAAATCTGAAGGGATTTGAAAATCATTGTTTGGATACTGTTATGAGTCTAATTTCAAATTTGGATCCGCTACAGCAGTTGATTATTTAACGTCTAAAAGTTAACATAAATGATCTTTTCCCAGTGTCAAATGCTCCTCTCTAAAGACTCTGACCCGTGAGCGAGTCTGCAATACGCGGTTTGATTCCCCGAATTAGCACTTTTTTATACGATTCTCTTGAAGCCTAAAGGTGGAAACTTGGTTCCATCTGCTAGAGTCGCATTATTATAATTCGGCTTTATCACTTAAGCGCACTGGATTCAAATGACGCCTGTTGTGTTGGAATTTAAAATTATTCACGATTTGGGGGGGATTGGATTTGTTTCAAATCAAATCCAAGCCCCTATAATATATCCAAACGTTGGATTTCATTTGAAATCACTTCAAATGCAAATCCACCCCCAAATCCAACGTAATCCAAACGAACCGATAAAGTTTAGTTTCAGGAAGTCACACTTCCCGGACCAATACACTATCTAACAAAAGCTTTGTCTACCTTCTTGCGCTGTGAAACGTATTTGAAAGATCGTTCAGACTCTGTTAAAATTAATTTGCAGCGATATTTTAAGCCATGCTCTTTGATTGCAGAGGGATTTCATTTTGTCATTTTGTATTGGCTTAATCTTCTCTTTTTGGATTATTCAATGGTTAAGTGAGAACATATAGGACAAGGTATTATTCAGCATGAATAAACTTTAGGAACCAGGAACCATGCAGTAAAGTCACATTCCATCATCCTTCGCCACTCAGGGCTAACTTTTTTGGCCTTCAATAGATCCTATATATGGGAGCATAAAGCACTTTTCAGTACTATCTTCTGCATTTAGCAGTGATTTGGATCATCTGAAGGATGAAAATTTGCATATTAAGAACCCAAAAGAAATTGCATATAAGAATCCCAAACTTAAATAGCCTATAATTTTTAATAAACATTCAGAAAAATGAGGATGAGAGCAATAAAAGAAATTGTATATTTTTGGGTATCAATATTATCATAGCACATACCATGTGCTATTTGTTTATTATATAAGATTGCAGTGTTTGGTATGATTCGGCAGTTCGGAGTGCATCACGTTTTCTTGAAAACTAGAGGTTGCGCTACTCCTGGAAGAGCGTGATATAATACAGCCTTGCACCAAGGAAATGGTAATATCTTCATGTCTGACAAGCCATTACACATTTTCATTTGTAAAAATGCTCAGGTGGGCAGAAACCTCTACTGTTATTTGAGATTATATAGTTTAGGAGGTAGGAAAGATTCAAGGAGTGAAATTTTATGTGCCACAAATATTTAAAAAGAAATCCACTTAATTTAGCTATAATTTGAGTTCACAATATAAACTTGAGCCTTCAAACTTCTTTTACTTCTCTGTTTGCCTTCTCTGATGTGCTTTGTCAACGTGTTCAATCTCATTGGACTGAGTTTGGTTCGGAATTCGGATAACTCACTAGTCACTGCTGTTAGTATGATAGCTTACTATAGATTCTAGACAACACCAGAAACTAATTATTCTGCTCTGCATATAATTTGCCAGTGATTTGAGCCATTTGATTGAATTATTTACAGCCTTCGGTCAAAACCCATATAGATTGTATTTTTCGTATTCAGTCATTCGAAGGACGACTCAGTTTCAATTGCTATGGAATCAAGTTGATCAGGTCTTATAAGCTGAAAATTCTACGCCCATACGTCTAATAGAATATAAAAGTATCGTATCCACATTTTTCCCACTTTCTGTCTTCGTTTTTGTTCAAGTCATTTGTTGTTGTGCATCCCAGAACTATTTTAATACCACTTTCCAGTAAATTTCTTTCAGATTTATCAGTCATGGAGGAAAGCATTTGGAATATGGGGTATAACCATGAAAAATCGACGAATATGCAATTCAATTCAGTGGTAAATACGGGTAGAATAGAACCATCAAAACACCTAATTTTTTGCAATAACCAAAAGTTGCAATTCAAAAACCCTAGCAAACTATGTATGAGCATATTTGATCTGAAATACTCATTCCTCTGCCAGTATCAGTTCCAAAATTTATGGACAGTGTTACTCAATTGTGCAAATAAAGGACAAATGACCAACACATGTGAAGGTAAAAAACAACAATTTTTGCTAATAGAGAAAAAGCAGTCAAAAGAGAAAGAGTGAAAATTAGGGTTCAAATCGCATACGTGCTCCGGCGGCGATGTGAGCGATGAGCGTCGGCTGGTTCGTCTCCGGCGGCGTCGCGGCTGTCCGCTACAGGCGCAGTCTCGTGGTGTCCCAATTGGAGTGCGGTGATTTGTGGGTATATTTAAGGGTAAGAGACACTTTCACCCCTATAGTTTGATGGACATTTTCACCACTTCAGTTTTGGAAAATGATACTTTCAAACTTTTTAGGGTGCCGAACGTCAAATAACTTACACTCTGATTGTGAAGTCATTAGTTCTGGAAGCGGGGCCCGTAGGGAAGATCACAGACCGGGTTGGGCGGGTTAGGGCTTTGTTTCCTACCTAACCCAATGATCCCGGGTTGGTCATATCGATACCCAAACCCAATCAGATAGTCGACAAACCCAAACCCGATCAAACCTTTCGACTCGGAACGGTTCGGCCGGATTTAGAAAGGTTCAAAATGTTGCAAACCGTAGCAAACTTATGTCCATGAACAAGACATATTCAGCGTAAATCGAAAAAAAATAAACGAATTACAATCTTTTTAATACATAACAAAGTCAAATCTGACATTCTAGTCAGTGGGAAAACCATATTAATGCATAAGTTGAGGAAATTAACTAAACTATTGTATAATCTTATAAAATTTAACTTGGACTTGTCTAACTAAAAAATATGTAACTTTTTCATATAAAATTTTAATCGGACCGGACCGGTCCTAATCGGGTTTTCCAACTTCATAACCATGATCAATCAAAGTTAGTCCTGGTTTGCAATTCTATACCCGTAACCAATCAAGAAGCACGAACGGGTGTTTAATTCAGACCAGTTTGATGCGGACCGGTTGGGGGCGGCCGGTTTGGGCGAGTTTTGCTCACCCTTAGGCGGGGGTACAAAAATGGTTTTGGACACAAAATTTCCCCCACATCATGCAGAAAGTCTATAATACCCTTATGTAACCATAACAATTTGCTTAAAACGGGGGCAAATTTATCCCCTAAACTATTTTTAGCCACATCTCCCAATTCAAGACTAATTGTATCACAATATAGGGTGTAAGTTTCCTAAAGTTCGGCAAACCGAAGAGGTGAAAGTATCCTTTGTCCAAACTAGAAGGGGTGAAGTGTCCTTCAATCAAATAAGATGGGGTGAAATTGTCTTTTACCCTATATTTAATTTATAGATGCCTCCCATAAACATTTTAGTATTTCACATAGACAGTCAAATTTCAAAGCCCCCTGAGTAAGAGTCCTGTTCACTTGTGAGGTAGAGGGATAGTAGATGTTTGTGTGATTTTCCTCTAATTTGACAAAAGTGCCCACCAACCCCACCTTTAAGCCGGCGGGATTCTTCTATAGCCCACCAACCCCAAATCCAGTTTGGGGAAAACTCTGGGGGCTACGTATTCCAGAAAAATGCAAGATCTTTCTTTGGAAGTGTTTGCACCAAACAGCCTTACCATGTATGGCTACCCTAGCTCACAAACTCCCTCAACTCAACAACACATGTCCGCTTTGCCTAAGCTCTCCGGAAACTCCAGACCACCTCTTCCTCCAGTGTCCTGTTACCAGTACTCTGGCCTCACAAATTGGACTTAGTAACCGTCCAAATCAACTCCAAGAATGGCTTACATCCCTCCTTTATGATGATCATGACACTATGGACAAGGCCCTTTCGTATCTATGGGGTACTTGGAGAATGCGGAATGATCTCGTGTACCGACATGAGGCCTGGTCAACAGACAAGACTGTCGAATACTTCCGTCAATGTCTTCAGGATGTCAGACATTGTCGACTACACATCACACAGGAGCGGGTGCAGACAGATCCTCCCGTACTCTACCCATATTCCCTCCGTTTCGCCCGAAGTGCCCGATCACTGCCGCCAATCACGGGATATGTTACAGTGGATGGAGCTTGGAAAGCAACGACTCAATACGGAGCAGTTGGAATCTACTTGCAGCCATCTTCGGGCATTCCCATGAGCTACTCGCGAACCTGCTTTGCAGATTCACCACTACAGATGGAATTACTAGCTATTTACTATGGGTTATTAGCTGCATCACATAATTGCATGTCTACTATATTGCTTTACACTGATAGCCTCCAGTCATACAACATTTTGCAGGGGACTAGTCGAAGTACGTATAAGGACACTCCTATTTTGGCAAATATCAAGCAGGAAATTATGAAGTTTAGTGACTGTTTCATCGCTAAAGTTCCTTGTGGACAAGTTTTGGAAGCTCACCGGTTAGCGAAGGCAGCTATCGCACGTGGTCATGTTTAGTTTCTTGTATAATTAAGTCTTGTAGCTTATCCTTGGATCGGCTGCCTAATTTTGTTTGTATATAATGGCCTCCGCTATTCTATATGTTTAAATAGTAGGTTGTCCTTTAATATCGTAGCTTATGGGTTAGGCTGAATCTCTACTGTATGATATAAACTTACCTGCTTTGGAGTGTCCTTAATAAAATCCTTACCTATTATCAAAAGAAAGACAAAAGTGCCCAACTTGTCCCTCCTATGGTACTTCCTGCAAAGGCATACACACGCTTGAGGAATTCCTAATAGTAATTTTTAAAGAGTTTGGTGTTGAAATGAGGTGGTATATAGATACTTAAAAAAAAAAAAAAAAAAAAAAAAAAAAAAAAAAGAGAGAGAGAGAGAGAGAGGTGGTATATACATAGGAAGACACCGAGAACATGCATAGATCAAACTTTTGAGTCCACGCCAATCTTATGGTGATAAACATGCAATGTCCTCAGGATAGGCAGAGACTAATCATTCTGAAGCGTAGAGCTACTCCAGAAAAACAAATGCCCGAAATATATCTGTGAACTTGATGTGTAAGTAGGGGTGCAGCATGGAATTAAGAAGAATCGGTGCACAAACCTAGGTAGTAATCTTTTTCTCTGTAAACATTAACAATACTAGCCCGATGAAGTGAGTAGTTAAGAACCAAAAACAGTCACAAGAACACCGTTTAATTGTTCACCACTGTGAAAGACAAGATACAAGTATAAAACTTTGCACATACGAATTACCACTATGTCTCTTCTCTTTACTCTCATTTTGACTTTTTGACTTGTATCAGGGTCACTTTGACCGGTGATTTGGACAGCAAAATGATGCGATTTTTTAATAATTTTTTCACCGTGTTATAGAGCAACTTTTACTCTACAACGCTATGAAAAAATTATCAAAAAATTGCATCATTTTGATAGCCATATCACCGGGTCAAACAGTCAAAGTGACCCAGTTAATAGTGCCAAAAGTCATAATGGGACTAAAGAGGAAAGACAGAGTGGTAGTCCATAATTTGTGGACGGGGGTAGTCCACCAAATGGATATGCTAACAATATCTCATGTAACATCTGGATACAAAATTATGATCACACACATTCATGAAATCAGACATTGTTTCACAATTTTGAATCGTAATAGTTTTGCTTCCGTAGTTGCTCTTGGCTACAGTCACTTGAAAAGAAACAAGAAATGATGATTTAGTTGCCCATCGATAGTTGTTTCTTGCTACCGGTTCGCAGTGGCTCGAAGCTAGAGAACCTGAGAGAGTTTCCAGGCCCGACAATGAAACTCAGTGGCTGAATGATGGATGAAAGATGCTTGATCATATATAAGATGCCTATGGTCTGTCCTGACACAGTGATAAACTCCCGTCCTTAAACCTTCTTGTAAGGAAAGAATGAGTCAAATCAGTTGAGTTTAGGATTACTGCATGTCCACTATCCCTTATTCCATTATCAATGTCAAAATTTCACAAACAGCAACAATAGAATGATTCTTCCGTATCATGAGAAAAAATGACACTTTCACCCCTCCACTGCACAAAATTTGTGGACTTTTACTCTCACTAAGGGTGACGATGTTAGTCTAGCAATGGAGTTCATCACTAATAGTGGTTTTTGGAACAAATTCGCCATCTCAGAGTATGAAATGACACAATTAGGGTGTAAGTGTCCTAGAGTTTGGCACACTAAGGGGGTGACAATATCTTTATGTCAAACCTGAGGGTCTTTTCCCACATAATATCCATCGCAAACCAGTCATCATCAGTCATACTAAAAGAGTTCATACTAATCAAACCACTTGTCCCTAATAGTACTTTCTCATACACTAGAAAAAAGTTTTATGCAATATCCACATAGTACATAAACTTCAACAAATTCGACCTAACCAAACTCTGAGAAACATTCATTGATTATCACATCTGTACACTCCACAAGGGCAAAGAGAGAGAGAGAGAGAGAGAGAGAGAGAGAGAGAGAAGGATAAACTCAGACTACGAAGCTGCTTTGTACTTGTATCACTATCGCCGGAACAATCAGTTTTGGCGCAAGAGAGCCTATTGTTTAGATGCTAAAGCCAAAGCTATCTATCACCACGGCCGGAAACCCATGCAGATTACTGTGAGAAGTCAGAGTTGTATGGTGCAACGTCGCACTGCTGCTGCTGCTGCTGAGATTTTTTAAAAAGAATTGCAAGCACAAATTAGTAGCATGACATATCGAGAAAAATAAACCAATGTAAAACAGATTACAAGAATATGAATGGATACCTGCTGCTCAGTTGAAGGCGATGGAGTATCCTGCAGTCTTTTAGAAAGATCCCTCATGCTACGCTGCAGAATTTAGACAGGTTTTTATTTTGAGACCACATGAGACGTGAACAGATCAAGTAGATGCATAAACATGTTAATAAAGGCTCAAGACCATGCTATAATGAAAACATATCAACGGGTTGGGAAATTTAAACAGATTGTTTGAAGATATGTAGATAGCCAAATAGGGGAACATAGGTGCCTCGAATCATCAGAGTGGAAAATGAGTTTTCGGAGCGGCCACAGGAATCTTACGTTCCAAGTATGATACTTGGAACGTAAGATTTTTGCATAGGGAAAGAAAAAGTATCCAACAATCCTTCACTTGATTGATTGCGAACAAAGTCTGCATTTTCTGTTGGTTCAAAACAGTAGTATGAACTATGAAGTACTTAGTTTTCGTATCCTAGATAAGTTTATGAAATTGATCAATGCTCTACAGACCCATTTTCAACATTCCTACAACTTTTGACGTTAAGAAGTAAGAAGTCATAATTCTACCGAAGTCGGCTTTCCTGGACCGAGGGATTTGAACTCTGGCCACGAGAAAGAGCAAGCCTCTAAAGCCAAGGTCCTACAGCCCCAAGGGTTTGTAAATATTTAACAAGGTGCACGAATAAGGTTTCATTAGGTCGCCCAATTCCAAGCCTATGTTTACAACCACAAAGCTAACCTCAGAAAACCAAGATTGACGACAACATTCTAATGCTGATTTATTCCCTGCGTGCAATTTTGAAATCGTGTAAAATATTAGCATTGTCAGGTAAATTTTTTGTAAGGACTTGCCATCATAAATAAGAAAAGTAGAGGTCAAGGCGTGAATTACTTGATGAAATTGTGGGGTAAAAGAGTAACAATATTTAAATATTTAGGTCCGTGTAAGAACTTTAGGGATAGCCAGTATCAACCATCTGGATTGCGAAGGATCCCAACACGATCTGGATTGCAGATCTCACCCTGTTGAGCGATTTCTGGTAACTCTGAACTATTCCCACCCTATAATGTTGATCAACTTCTGGTTCAGGCTCCTCAATGGAGTATTCCATGCTCTATTATCATCCAGTGCGAAATAGTTACAAACTGATCATAACTCATTTCTTGCTAACCTAAAACTGAATAAAGTCTAAATCCTCCAACGATCACTTCAGAGATTCTTAACAGTTAATTTCAACCGAAGAATTCCAAAATACATCCAGAAATAAAGAAAACTGACTGCTGAGCATCCTTGGCCTCTCGTGGTAACCCCCCTGAACCTTCAACATTAGCTAAACGTGGTGGTCTGCTTCCAAAATATATTACCTTTCGCATGAGACCTCCTAAACCAATTCAACAAGGAGGCTTCACCAGAGACCACTAATTCCTTAAACTTCCTTGGAAAAAAGCCAAACATTTAACCACTGTCGGTGTCTGCGGAGAAACAAAGTGAACCCACACATGCATTTAACCCCAAAGCTCATTCTACCGAGATATTTATAGAGGATTCTCAACTCACATAACCGTATGCCTCATAAATCAAATGGAAAGCTTGAAAACGATTCAAAACCCAGCAAACATGCTTTCAATTGCTACCAAAAGTGCACTGAAACTGTCCATCTAATTCCAAGTCTGGTTTGTGGAAAAAAAAAAAAAAAAACTAATTCCTTAACCCAACAAAACCATTTTACTTGTTTTGAAAGGATTTGAAGCACTTATAATATCTCTGTGGTCAGTACAAAGGCCCGAAACGGAACATTCCAAAAAACACAAAAAAAGCCTACCCATCACAGCCAAACCAGAGAAGCGGAACATCCCAAGTGGGACAATATCAATGGGACGGAGGTAAATACTCCCTCCGTCCTATTGATATTGTCCCACTTTTTTTCCAACCATTTTGAGGAGGCAATTTGGAAAGCATAACGGTACAAGAACTTCTTAATCTTTTCATGATGTTGTAGAGTTAGTGTAGCTCTACAACATTATGAAAATATTTACATTATTTTGCTAGTCAAATCACCTCCTGAAAATGCTTGGGAAAAAAAAGCAGGATGATTATTTTAGGACAGAGGGAGTAATTGTTCTCTGAAGTAGTAAAACCAGGCAGATAAATGTCATTGCAACCAATTTCAAAAAAAAAAAATGTCATTGCAACCAGGATACAACTTCATGCTTCGAAAAATAATGGAAAGTATTGCTAGTTGAAAAATGTATATCACAACTGGGGATACCAACCTTGTTTGCCCAGAATAACCCACATGCATTGCAAAGAGTCCTTGGACCACCTGGCCCCCGCCGCATCATTGGAGTTGATTTTGAACTTGTGCCACAATGAGTACAACTATGAAGACATGCAAAATAGTCAAAACAGACTCATTTCAACAACAACAAAAATGCTACAAATCAAAGAAGCCAGAAACAGATCTTGTAATAGCATGCTAGGAGCTCAATGGAAGATGAGTAAACTTATACTTCCATGATATTATATAACTCAAGATCAACGAATGATGCATGGGAAATAATAGAAGTATCTCCTGAAGATCGCAAAATACTCACAAGATTTCAGGCTGGCTATCATCTCGACCTGAATCTTCGCCGGTATTGCCACCACTAGCAGACTCCTCGGACCTCCTTGCAGAAGTGAACTGACCTTTCTTACGTTGCATCCTGATGGAAGGAGATATAGATTAACCAATAGTTTATATGAAAAAAAAGCATTCCTCTTAGCGGTGAGATGAAGAAAGTACAACAAACAGGTAGTAACTAATCATCAACGGGAGTATTGGACATACATTAACAAATACTTTAAATGAAGAAAAGCATTCCTCTTAACGGTGAGATAAAGGAAATATGACAAAACAGGTAGTAAATAATCATCAATGAAAGTCTGCATGATGTCCCAGTTCAGGATGTGGTCAACCCTCTAAAACAATTTTGCTCCTACGGTTACAAAGTAGACGAAATGGCAAGCTATATGCAATACTACCTTCCCTACTCACCTTCAGATTTCCCTATTCAGTTGATAAGATAATAAATAGCAGTTTAGCAGAAACTTGGTATATATGATAATACTGTTAAACACAAGCTAGAAATAGAAATGTGTACATACCTAACTGAACAAAACAGGATTTCTAGATTTAAACATACAAAGAGCTATCATTCGGCCAAGGATATGTTTGCAGTACATGAGTAATGGACAAGAGGAAGATGAAAAGACTCATTCCTGCTATCTCCTGTCAGGCAGTTCAATGGTATAATAAACATGTTTACTTTGCTTCGGACTCATGACCAACTAGACTCCATTCATAAAATTGTTGGTTTTTTAGGTCATTATATATACTGTTCTGCAAAACCTTCACCTCAAGGTTTGGCACAACTGGTATGGAGAAAGACTGTTGGAAGTACCAAAACCCACATTTGTAATCGCTATGCCTCGGAAGGATTTGTCGCTAGTTATCAGCTGGTGAGCACCGCCTGGTGCAAACCAAACCTTCAAATGAAGATTTCACCATAAATCTCTTTAACTGGTGTTTCCACTATATATGGAAGTGATAAAACTTGAGCAATCATATTTCTTTTCCTAAAAGTATGGTCCTATGACATGATATAAAAGTACAAGTTCTTTGAACATCATGGATCTCAATTCTCATACATTCACCATAGAATTGAGTATCTGTGAACAGAGGACCCAAGGTTCCGATTTGTTTAAACTATTTATGAAATAACTGGAACTTTATTGTTATAGCATACCGTTGACAAAAACAAAGCTAAATTTTAATACAAGGAGTACAATGAGTAGGGCCAGGATTACAGAAAGCAAAGAAAGGAGAGAACACAAACCAACAACTGAGTCTGTAATATCTGAATACTCATAACACACTAGGTGAAAACATCGATGTCTGACTAAGTACACCTACACACATATCAACCATTTGGTATAAGTATAGCAGTTGGTCTGGGAATCGTCTTGTAATGTACTTATCACGAATTAAAGTAATTATACTATTGTTTATCTTGCTGACTGGGAGGCAATGAACTCAAGGATACCACTGAAAAGAAGACATCAACTCTAGCTAGAACCGATCTTATTGAAACAGTGTCAATCATCCTAGAATGAACAATATCAACATCCCTTAGGTTAGTATTGAAATTTACTAAAAGAACTCTCGAACTTCTGACAAACTAGAATACACGGTTCCTTGTCCCAGTATACACCACGGGGACATAGCCAAGGCACGAGTCAAAAAAGTTAATGTCAGGAAACTGACTCCTCTACTGAGAAATCAGATGTCAATGAGAAGCTACCTCTCTAGTCATACCACCAGAACACCATTCCCAAAAGAACACCGACCAACCTGTGTGAATTATCTACAACTCTTTCACCAACACCTATCATTGCGTTGTTATTATTATTATTACTAATTTATGACTTCTCAAAAGGACCTGCCTCGTATGCAATAAGGAAAATACTACGACTTCACTCATCGGAGTTCAAGATGCAAAATATAACAAACTTGGGATGAGAGGGTGCAAGATTCATCAGATTTACCCATCAATAGTTTTTGTAGATTATATTGTCATTTGAAGTTTGCAAGTTTGGCATGGAAAGAGCATTCACAATCTAGATTTAGTAGAATAAATATTCTTATGCTTCAACTCATGATATCCACAAGTTAGAAAACCTAAAGTCAAACTGTAGGAGAAGACACCAGAGAACTCAGTCCACTGAACCAGACAAGCATTCTTCGGAAGGTACAGTTTTATTAGAAAGAAAAAAGTAATGTTAGAGAAAAAGTTTGTGGTCAACCATCAGAAGCTCAGAAGTCGAGGATATGGGTGAATTCTGGTACCTCTGGGAAAGGAGAGCAAAATCAAATAAACAGAAACTGGACTGACATGGGATGCAGCAACATGAGAGAGATTGAGAGACTCCAAAAACATCTCGGACAAACATTACCAATTCACTCATAGCTGTTTCTGATAAACCATGTAATCAAGTGGATGGTATCTATTAAAGCAATACATATAAAGAGTGAAACCCACGTCACAGAGCCTCACTTTCGTCAAGAATAAAAACAATCTACCCCACCAACAGTTAACACGGCTACAAGTTTGACATTAATACAGATCGGCACCAGAACCAGGAGTACTTTACCTTGTGAAGCAAAATTATCATCTTCAACAACTTGCCCTCCAAATTTTGTCTTCCTAATCAATTGCATATGGCCTCAGCAAAATACCAAAGCGCTCTAATCGCTCTGCTTCCCAAATCAACACTGAGGCGCCAATACATACCGACCACAGGCACGCAATACAACAAAGAAAAAAATCTTGGCTAAAGATTTTTGACCAAATAACATGCCAAAAGGAAATTGTCTGTCGCCCTTCTACCTTGGCACAAACCACACCCATGCCCCATGTGACATTGCAACTCTCCCAGTAGCATCACAGATTCACAGTTATTTATAGAAGAAAGAATCAGGATAGATCAACCTTTACAACCTTGCATCACTACCACCTGATCTCACACAGACTATTCCTCTACAATCTGATCCACTAAAGCCATCTGATACTGAACTCTTTACCCCATAAGAAACTCCCCCATGATCATCAGTTCACCACCTTTGGCTAATGAAGGCAGAACGGAAAACTGAGACAGAATATATAAAAGCTGTTATTCCACAATAGGGCTTTCTAATGTCAAAGAACTCGTGTTATATCCCCCTTAAAATACACCCAAACCATGTCAATGGTCAAAAAAAGCCTTTAGCAAAGAAAGAAAACTGTCTTGGCCTCGACCTCAACCGCAAAACCTTTAGTCAAGATCGTATAAGAGCTACAACGAAATTCAAGCAGTTCCCTAACCCCTAAGGAATCAAGCCTATAAAATTGTGTAAATTTTTGTATCTTCCCTATTAACTAAAAGTCTACGTGAAACAAACCCATCAGATCATCTGGTCTAACAGCACTAAATTCGCACATTAGGATCACAAACAAGATTAGATCAAGACTGCACTTCGGACAAGCAAAGGACCTCAGCATCTAAATAGCAAGACTGAATGAGAAGATTTTACCAAACTATTATAGAGGGAACTCTCAGCATACCTATGCCTGAATCACAAGATTTCAGATGGAAAGCGGACTAACATCGTTGAAATCATCTAATTAGAGCAGCCAGTAGCCCTGACCACACACACACTCACTCATATATTGATAGGTAAGCGGAAATTTAATAAAAATAAAAACGAATGTACATAGAAACCGGTCAGTCATACTATCATAACCTACGCAGTGAGAGGGGATCCTAACAAAACAAGAACAGCCTAAGCAAAGGAGTCAATAAAATCTAGTAGAAAAGTTATCAATGTCAATGGCATGCCAGATTTTCACACCATAAGTAACTGAAGAATGAAGACCCTAACAAAAAGTTCCGAAATAGGCTTATTTACTTGATGCATACCTCCAGTTTGCCAAAATTATCACATTGCAACCCTCAGTTCTATTGCATCCCCCATTTGCAGAAAAGACGTCAATGTCAAATTGTAAAATTTAATTCCCAGTTTGACATTGACATCTTTTCTGCAAATGGGGTTTGCAATCAGCTAGTTTTAGAACTGGGGCATGCAATGTGATAGTTTCGAGCTGCACACCAGACAGAAAAAGAGGCCGGAGAGGGGTTCTTACATTAAAGATCAAAGGATCTGAAACCGCGGACACATGTGCCACACACAAATCATAATAATGGGATCAGACAGAAAATAACCCAGTCGAGGACAGACACCACTCCAGAGAATCGCAGCCCCCTGGTGGACTTCCGAAGCGATAAAGAATTTGAGAAAAAAAAAATCCGGAACCTTCCAATCATTCAGGTCTCGCATAAATCGAACATCCACACCATATTCTCACCTAGATATAGATATAATCATATACACACGCGCACACATATAATTCCACATATACATGAAGAAACCCGGTCAAAAGATCACCAATCTAACAAACAAGATAGTCATGAAGCTACCTCAACCTTCAACACTTCAAGAAATCTTGTATGGAAGAAGCAAGTTTTCCTAGAATACCTCAATTACGGATAGTCCCTGCAAGCAAACTCACAACCCAAAACACTCTTGGCACCATCATCAGTGACTCCTTTCAAATTACTGAAAGTTAAGTACATCAGCATACTTGCTGGCCCGAAAATACATGCACGTCACACTCAACTGTCAAGCATCCAAAGATATTATCCCCCCCCCCCCACACAAACCCCCACAACGCACACGCCATGAGGTAGATCAGCAGCTAGTCCTCCAATACGAAAATAATTATGCATCATTCGCATACCGGTGGCAGCTTCGAATAGGTCATATATTAATTCTCTTTCTCGAAAAATATAGAAGAAGGGAGTCTGTGCACCAATATCTGCCATAAACGGCCCAAGCCATAATAAATGAGAAGCTATACGACTCAACTCTAACATAATTACTCTGATATAGCTGGCTCTTTTAGGTACTTGAATATTTCCGAGCTGCTCTGGTGCATTTACCGTTATTGCTTCTGTAAACATAGTGCCTAAATAATCCCAACGTGTTACATAAGGTAAATATTGTACAATTGTTCGGTTTTCTGCAATTTTTTCCATCATTCACTGATCAGGAGGACACCCAGCTTCTTTCAAAACAATTTATGCGGAATAAAGGAGGAAAAGGGGCATTATTGTAGATAAGGAATAGCTCAAATTATTAGGGATTCTGAAATGTTAGTTATGGGTAAGAGTAGAAATTCCGATTATTTAGTTCCTTTATCAGTCTACGCAACTAAGAATTCCATCTATAAATAGGACCTTATTCTTCCAATGTAACACAGCTTTGAGTTACGAATAAATTTGAGATTTCCTTTAGATTATTGAGTGTGATTACCAGGGTGTTTCATTGTCATGTTTTCTTCTTATTGTTCTGCTTAATTTGGTATCAGAGCCTAACCTCAGTCATGTCAATGCTTCCTCTGACAACCACAACAACTGACGCCTTACAGCTACGGTTCCAGTAATCCACTGTTGCTGCTGAGACCATACCAGTCAACAAAACACCACCAGACCATCAACACGTCTCCACAGTTGCTGCTGTTTCATCTTCTAGGTACCACAACCGGTGACCATTGCAAACATTAGAACCAACAACCAGCCAACCAGAAGGCCCCGGTCGCCTTCGTGGACCACCAGATTCAAACCACATCATAACAGCAGATCAGCAAACCCACCAAAGCACAAACAAGTGATCCTTATAAAACCCCACCATGGAACACTCTTGCTATAGAATTACCCCAGGAGTCATAGTAATCTCAAAGTCTCAATTTTAATCATGTGAAGCTGCCTCAAAATGATAAAAGTAAAACTAAATAGCTCCTAAGCATTTCCAAAATCTTAGAGTAACTCTAGTTCATACAAGAACAATAACTAGAAACCTAATTTGACAAAATGAACAATCACAATAGATAAATTTGACTAAATTCGATCGTAGTATAGGTCCTATAGGATCAAAGAGACCAATCAAACTTCTTCCCTAATGGAGCTAGTAATGTTGCAATCACCACCGACTACCACGGAATGTATATTCAAATATTATATCTTAAATGCCATGTAAAGCGGATAGCATGCGAGAAGTTATAATTTATAGAGATTGTGACTGCTTCGAGGTCTCCAATGCACCGATAACTAAAATCTCCATACTTGCTCCATACCCAGGTTAGTACTACTAGACGACTGCTTACAACACAACTATTTACTTGTTATTGTCATCAGCCCATTCATAGTAAAAATATATTTTCTACAAACCTAAGGTGAAAAAAGCGGACGTCTTTGGGTGCTTTAGGGTAAAATTTCATCGTTGATCTACAGACCACATCGAAATGTATCTTTTCTCTAATATTGAGCTCAAGGCTCTGTTTGGTTGGTGGTAAAACATTTTCCAGTAAAATGTTTTCCCTTGTTTTGGTGTTTTGGTGCTGTTTGTTTGGAGGTAAAATGTTTTCCTGTAAAATGTTTTCCCTCAAATGATGTAAAATGATTTACACATTTCAAATCCGTAAGCCATTTTCCGGAGAGTGAAGGAGCACAACAACTCATACTAACACCTCCACCACCACTACCACCTACCTCCACCACGACCCATCACCACCCACCTTCACCGCCAACCATCACTGCCATTTCCGTCACGGCCCACTGTTTTGGCAAGAGTCAAGCAAACACAAGAAAATAATTGCCGGGAAAGTCTTTTCACACAAAACATTTTATGCGTAAAATATTTTTCCTTGTAAAACATTTTACTGCGAACCAAACAGAGCCCAAGTAGCTAGCTCCAAGTAACTCTAGACAACTTCACCACTCTCCAGCAAAATGCGTAAAGATACAGCACAGAAAAACTGGCAGAAAGCTCAAAGCATATACCACCGCCCCAAATACCAGATTTAGACAAGTAAATGATACGCAGTAGCAATTTCCAACTCATTCACTCACATCTGATACGAGTAAGTTATAGCCACTCTTTAACCCATCAAATCGAAACCACCTGACAGTTCTCGTGTCAAGCACCCACAATCCCTAAATTTCAAGTAGTTTTTTCTTAATCAGAAAAGTAACGAAGCAGGAAAGAGAATGACTTATTTCACTTCTCAACCAAAAATTTGATAACTGGGGTATTAAAAGTAAACAAAACAGTTCATAGAGAAGAAAAATAAAAATCGAAATCGGCCATTTCGACTGAAGACATGTCCTGATATCCTACTTAAGATTTCTAGTTGCCTTTGATTTAGATATATACCAGAACTTTAAGGGGGGAAAGGAGCGATTTCCCCTTAATAGCAACAGGCTGATACCATGAGTTCTAAGCTTCTAAATTCTAATTTCCAGCGTATATAGACCTTATGGGTTGAACTGCTGGAAGTGTACAAATCCATCTGAAGATCATTTACAATGTTAATAGTCCATTTAGATTTCATAAGCAAAAAAGTGTCAGAAACGTTTTTGCAACAATGTTTACATGAAAAGTGAGCAATGCTTTCAGGGTAGCAAGCATCTTGAAGTAGCGCCTGCCGGCAGGCCCTCCACAAAGGTGAGTTTTGCGAAACAAAGTTAGCACGCCAAAGCATGGTGTTACTAAAGTATCCTCCATAGTCTAAAAAGCACTACTTTATATAAGATGATGATCAATAAAAGCAATACATAGCATGTCCCGAATTTCGGTTTGTTTAAAATCCTACTTTCAGACACCAAAAATCATGCATTGAAGTATCACTATAGCAAACATGCAACAGGAGTTTCAGAATAAAAAAATTCTTTAGCAAACCCTTCAGGAAATCTAGCACGTGGTGGAAGAAGTAGAGAAGGGAATAATAATATACTACACGATACAGTATAACACTATAACTTGGCAAAGACTACCATTTTGAGGATTCCAAAACAGAAGATGAACCATCAATTATGGGACAAAGGAAGTAAATCATAACATAAAATGTGTACTTCGCAATGTGGAAGTTGATTAGATGATCTTGGGTTGCTAATTTCTATATAACCACTGCTCAAAAACAGACTCGTAACTAGAAATATCAAGCTTGGTTTACCAACAGTACTGAATCCGTCACCATACCTTAGTGCAACTTCTTGGCGCACACCGTATCTAATCTTCTTATCATAGCACCGTTTTTGCTTCTTCTGCTTGAACCTCATTAGAGAGGCAACTCTCTGTGGGTGACTACTCTTGGGATAATCCGTTAACTCCTGGAGAAAACTGAAGTCAGAAAAAAAGGAACAGAAATGAATTCGCGAGTACGAGTTTCCATGGACAAAAAGATACCCTCTGATTCTGATAAGTTGATTCTGCCCCATGCATCGGTGGAGAGAGCTCATTTGGCCCCAAAAGCATTAGCACTGACTGAACCTGTAATAAATCAAGGACAGCATATCATAACCAAAACCTCAAATTGGGACTGAGCATAGCCACTGCATTCTTGAGTTACCAAGAAGGTAATTGACAAGCAGCAAATGTAACTAGTTGTCTTTTCTTAATGAACGTTCTCTTCCCAGAAAATCAACTGTATGTTGCAACACTGGTAGCGAACACATCCGGGTAACAGATAGAAGACAAAGTCAATGATTTTTAACTCGTGCCGGTTTAACTCGCATACAAAAACTCAATTCTACTATGGGTAACAGATAGACGACAAAGTCAATGATTTTTCAACTTGTGCTGGTTTAACTCGCACACAAAAACTTAATTCCACTATGGGTAACAGATAGACGACAAAGTCAATAATTTTCAACTGGTGCCAGTTTAACTCAGCATACAAAAACTCAATTCTACTGTTCACAGAGCAGATGCATGTAAAGCTAGTTGCGACAATTTAACGAATGTAGAAGCAACAAAAGCCCCAAAATACACAATTCTAATAGAAAACAATCAGACAATTACCATATCAACTTCAGCAACTGCCAACCACAGTCCCATTCCTATAATTCGACAAGCAAATCAAAATTTGATGGCCCCATTTACAAATCCAAGTGAATGCAAAATTCTAGATTTCCAATAACTTAAATCATCTAAAAGACTAAAACCCCCAATTCAATACTCTAGTACTACGAATTTAAACAAGACTCTGATATTCCAATTCCTTCCAGCAATCAATTTCATCATCACAATACCCATCTAGCTGTAACCTAATTTCACAAACCCAATACCAAAACCACCCAAGATTAGAAATATTGAGTAAAGAAAACCCTAATCCCACAACCCAATTCCAAAAACCCCCCAATTCAATACTCTAGCAATATAAACAAGAGTCTAATTTTCCAGAAATCAATTTCATCATCACAATAGCCATCTAGTAGCTGTAACCTAATTTTAACAAACCCATTACCAAAACCACCCAAGATTCAAACTTTAGCAAACAAAACCCTAATCCCACAACCCAATTCCAAAAAACCCTCACCTTCTCCGTCGTGACATCGTCGAAAACAAACACCTGCCCGCGGAAGGACAAGGTCAGCTGGTTGGAACAGTCGCTACTCTGCATACCCACATCGGAACCCCCATCAGCATACTCAGAAGAATGTACAACATTCACATTCTCGATTCCCACGCCGTCGTCCATCGCCTCGTACCCAACCTGGTGGTGGTTCTCGCCGGAGTCTCCGCCGCCGGCCGCGTGGTGGTCTTCGACGTACTGGGTGGCGTCTTCCATTGTTTGATTATACATTGTCGTTGTGTTCGCTCTGTGATCACCCCAAGAGAGACTGAAGCATCACAAAGCGGAGTCGCGAAGAAAAACCCTAATCCCCCTGAGTTTGGGACGATTCTAAAAGATGGGTTCTGATCAGAGAGGTATTTATGGAATTGGGTTTTCTTGGAGAGAGATAAAAAGGAGAGGTTTTTGCGGTGGTGGCGATGTGGTGGTGTTGGGGAGTTGTGCTTGCAGAGAGATTGGTGGGAGGGGGGCACACAGCAAAAGGACGGGGGGTTGGATTGTGTGTTTAGGGAGAAGGTAAGAGAATAGCCCTGGTTTGGGGATTATTTACATGTTTTACCACTGAAAAATAGGGGTGTTGATTGGAATCTGTGAGGGTGTTTTGGACTTGAAGTGGTTGTACTACGAGCCCATTTGAAAACGGGCTTTTGTTTGCGTTTGTACTTTGTAGTTCTATATACTCCCATTGGAGAAATTTTTATTTGCTCCAAGAGCACCACGTCCGACCAATTTGCTCGAGTTGTAGCCTACCTGACATCGACATGTTGGCATTAACATCGACGATGCCTTTATGAGCTAGGGATGCTATCAGATCACCGGAGCTGAAAAGCGACAATGGTAGTCGTCGGTGGGAACTGTAGCAAGATTGAGCTCAAAATGATCTCTACAACCTGGTGATCAACATTCTAAATACACGTATTGCATAAACCGGTCAAACGAATGGAAAATTAAGTAAGAGATCGAATAAAATGAAATCAGAGAAAGGGAAAACAATTAACATAATTCTTCATTGGATTTTGTAGTTCGATCCACCAAATATATACAACTGTTGCACTATGGGTTGAAAAATATATAAATACCCCTTCCCTCTTACAATAATCATTCTCTAACCATCTCTAATATTGTTGACTCGTTCCTTATCCCAAATGAAGCCGTGACACTTAGAATTAAGTGGAACATTGATATTTTGGGAGAAATCGGAGGTAACTTCCGGAAGTGCGAGTATTTGGTAAAATGGTCGAGAGAAAAATGCATGAACACTGGGAAAAATAATACAACTCCCTCCCACTAGAAATTTTCAATGTCCTTATGAACGGAATAAAGGGAAATGTTGCATGGGTGTCGCTAAATTCTCCCAAGTAGCCTCCTTTGGTAGACTATTGGATCACTAGATTAAAACTCATGCAGCTACCACATTACCCCTGGTTATGGTTCTTTTGTCCAAAATGACAATAGGTTCCACCCATAGTTGACCATGTGAGCTCTGAAATGGCAGAGATGGTTGCTCTGAAACCTTTGATCCCAATTGCTTTACTAAGAGTGACACATGAAACACTTGATGAATTTTGGAAGATGGTTGGAGGGCCAAGTTATATGTAATCTGGCCAATCTTATCCAGGACTAGAATGGTCCATAGTATTTAGGGGTGATCTTGTGGGTTCTAAGTAGTGGCACCCAATCACCCACTACAAAGGACATTTCTGATATATTCATGTCAGCAAACAACTCCATTCTAGCTTTGAGCATCAAAATGATTTTGCTAATAAGATCAGTATTCTTTTCCTTCCTTGTACAAATGTGTTGACCTCAGTAATATGAGTATTGTTCAGCTAATGGAAGCTCAATATGGGTGGTGAATAATCATAAAGATCCATGAAATGAGTGATCT
The DNA here is from genome assembly GCA_023055425.1 of Linanthus parryae. Taxonomy (NCBI): domain Eukaryota; kingdom Viridiplantae; phylum Streptophyta; class Magnoliopsida; order Ericales; family Polemoniaceae; genus Linanthus; species Linanthus parryae. Next base: position 190,269 of record JALGPY010000074.1, on the reverse strand, counting down.
TCAAGCTAGTATTAAAATGGGTGTTGTACCAAAATTCTATCAACTCGGCCACTTAGTCCAATGTTGGAACATATCACATGTCATGCATCCCAAATAAGTTTCCAAACACTTAGTTACCCTCTTTGTTTGCCCATCAGTCTGAGGGTGGTAAGCAGTGGTGTGAATCAATTAGTGTTGAGTAGCTTGAAGAGACATTTTCAAAAGGAACTGAAGAAGTTAGGGTCCATGTTCGCTAAGATATTAGATGGAAGTCCATGTAGCTTGCACAAAGAAAAAAAATAGGTGAGCTACCTTGGTTGTAGTTAGGGGTGTGGAAAGGCCATGAAATGAGGAAACTTGGTGAGTCTATCTACCACCACCAAGATTGTAGTACCCATAATTTTCAGCAAGTGTCTAAATATAATATCAAAAAAAGGTGGGATGATTGTGAAAATAAGTTTCTTTTGGTAATCATATTGTTGTTGGGTCTCTGAGTAATTTCTAAAAGTAATGGGATGTTTATGGAAGTTGTAGGATTGGTTGGGTCAGATTATAATGTATAGACTTGGTTTAACCCTATACCCTAAACTAACCTTAAAGTCCTGAAACTATAACTACATATCCCAAATGGACTTAGATGGTTGACCATGTTCGTAGGGCCAAATTTAATGACACCTCGCACTCATAAAACCTTGGTAATGAAGTAGTCTGACAATGTGAATCAAAAACTAACCAAAATTGATGGAACTTCATAGTGTTCTTGAAGCTATCTATTGAAACTCCTTAAACCCTCTTTCTCTCTCAAAGTTGTTGCTGATGCAGCCTGGTCTCGTACCTAGGAGTCGACCCCTAAAAGGAATTGAGAAACTATTTCGTTATTTAGGTAAAATTTGGAGTAAGCGTTCTTGAGTTCCTACAATCTGTTCTTCATCAAACTCTCATTTGTTGTGTTGTTTATATGGGAAATTGGACACCGCCAATCTCTTTGCGCACAAGCTCATTTCCATGCTCAATAACTAGTATATAACTTTCAAGTTTCATGTATTTCTCTAGTGAACTTCATATTATACATTCTGAGTCTCTTACAGCTTGCATTTTCATGTATCTCTGGTGAACTTCATATTATACATTATGAATCTCTGGTGAGATACATGAGTTTTCTTATGAGTGTCATGTATCTCTCTGGTGCCAAGTTCTCATTTTTACAATGATTATATTTGTGCTAAGGATGCTTGTAACACTGTGAAATTTTGTAGGGGTCAAACTGTAGTTAATCAAAATTTTATATTAGATACGGAGATTGTTTGTTTAGCAGTGTGAGATGACATCGGTGAGCAGGGAATGACAGGTTATGATTTCTAGATTGGGTAAATTGTGTTATTACTGAGACTGGAATTTTGTACAATTACTTAAACTAGATTTTCTGGATTTTGGCTTATCTGATATCTCTAGGAATCGTCAAAATAATGTTTGAAACATTTGAAGTGATGGGGCCAAAGTGGAAATTCTAGAAATTCTAAGCTTTCTTTAATTCCATATCCCCCTAAACTTTTGTAAAATGGATAAAACATTCCCTAACACTTGTGAACACATGTCACCCATAACATTTGCCCATTTTTTTCTTCACAACAGCTGGACTGGGGGAGAGATAACTCCAGATCCTTCCTACACCATCATCTTCATCATTTTGCCCCAGCCTCCATGAAACCACCACAACACCAACTCCTCCACCGCAGAACCACCTCATTCCTCCTCCTCGTCCATTTCTGCTGCAGCAGAATCTACCTGGAGGCACGGGGAGGAGAAGCCCTCTACCAATTTGGGCAGTCATCGGGTGTTAATGCCTGAAAATCGCGAGGTAGGTGGTGAACCCTGACTGGAAAATTTGATCATTCCTCCCTTCTTGTTATGATTCAATGAAATTGATGGGCATATTTGCATTCCTTAAAATAAAACGAGGCTATGGTTGCCATTTTGGGGATTAAATCGCTGGAAACCATGAAGACTCATCAGAAACTAGGTTGGAAGGTCGTCGGTGCTGCCATTGACGCCGGAAAGGGTGAGAGCTCCATTCCTTGCTTTTTTTCATTTATAATGGATGAAAAACTGGTCCTTTCTCCCTCAAGAAGTCGTAGGAATCATTGAAACATAACTTATAACAAGAAATTGGGGTTTTGATAATTGAATGGGTTGGTTTCCGGCCAGATATTGGGTCTGTAAACGAGTGCTTATCTCTTTCATTTCTTGTCCAAATCAAGTGTGGTTTGTCTCTGTGTATTGCTGGGAATATTGGATACAAGATCCTATTATTTTCTTCTCGTGATTCGATCTCTATCACCCCTGAATGCGAGCACGAAAATGGTCAGTTAGTGTGGGAGTTGCTGCTGGATTCATGAGCAACGAAAAACTGTGTTTTGTAGTGATAACAACTCCGTCATTACTTCATGATTTGAGATGATTCTTTCTTGAGTTTGTCCACCACTTTACCCTCTATTAACACAAGTTAATATCCATCATCAATTAAATCTTGGGTAAATTACGGTTAAGTGACATGTGGTTTGGGCTCGGCTCTCTCAACTGACCTGTGGTTTCAAAAGTTTCACTTAAGTGACTTGTGATTTGTTCAGTCTTTCACATAATAATTCCGTTCATATTTCCATTATAGTTTACTTTCAAAAAGTCTGTTTCACCCTCTAAGTACCAATATATTACAAAAAATCATATTCAGACGAAAAACAACAAGAAAATAGAAAAGAAAAGAAAAGCAAAAATAAAAACAATGTAATGATCCACGAAGAACAAAGGACGCGGGGTTGAGGAAGAAGATGGGCGAAGGAGTATTGAGGAATGAGGAACTAAGAAGGCGAGGGAATAGGAAGCTTCAAAAACAGAGCCTTGATTTTATTTGCTCATGGCTGAGAAGGCAAGGCAGCGGTGGTGGTTGAAATCGGATTGTCGGTCTAGGTCGGAAAGTGTTGAGGTTTTGGGCTATGGTGGTAAACACGAGATTGAGGTTTTGTGAACTGTTGTTTCAGTTGCTTGGTTATGGCAGCTTGATTCAATGGATGAAATAATGTTGGGCAAGGTCGATCTGTACCCTGGAGTCCTGGACCTCTGTATGGTCAAATATTTATGGGATCCGGATTCCGGGCTTGATACAATTATGGGACCTGTTCTTAGGGATTTACATTCATGGCCTACGGGCTAAGTCGGTACATTGTTAGCTCCCGTCTTGTAGGCAACTAGTATTACCCTCTGGACTAACGATCCAGTAGGGGGTGTGCACACTTAAGGTCTAGTTTGTCTTGGTGGATTAATGGGTGGTACAGGAATGGGGAAATGAATATGAATTATCCAATAATTGGAATTTCTGGTATAACATTTCCTTTACTATCTGACATGGGTTGGATTAGTGGAGCATATACACTACAAGTACATATTGTACATCCTCAATATGTAAATGTCTATTTCATTAGGAAGTCTATCTTGGTTCTTAAGATGACGTCGTGACATCGCTGCCTTTTGAACTTGGCAGGTGAGTACGCGAGAGTTTGGGGGAAGATAGACCATCATTTAGATGACCATCACATAAGTATTACAAGCTATAAAAGTAAGTTTATTTTAAATTCCAGTTTCTTTAATTCAGTCTGATAACAGAACCGTTAGGATTAAACTCCTTGCTGGCATTTCCGTGCTTGGCGGAGGACATCTCCGGAGAGTGACACGATCTAACCACAAGTGTATGGCCGTCGTGTGTAGTAATATCCGGAACTCCGGGTTTATCGAACCCAAAGGACTTGTCGTGAACTAAATAGTATGATTAATTTTATGTGGGCTAGCAATTGAGAGAGTTTTATGAACTAAATAATTGATAAGACAAAATAAATATTTCAATATTGAGATTGAATAGGGGAGAAACAACCAGGTCACCTCGTTTGGGGGGATTGTTAGGATTTTCTTGTTGATGACGTTCTACGATTTGTGAAACAAAGACGAAATTCACTTTGCTAATCGAGCAATACTAACTCACTGAGTTACCAAGTGAGCATCCTATGCCTAGGTTAGATTAAAACCGAGTTAACAAGTTCTAATTATCCCTAAACATGCATTAACGATGAATTCTACTCTAACGATCCCAATTCTTGCTTTCACTAAGAACGGGTGATTGTTTGTTTTTCCGGTTCTACAATTACCGAGTTACCAAATAATTGCAAACTAAGTTCTAGCTAATAAGACGTCTCCAACTAACAAGATGATAAGAAGATCACAAATCAATCATAGCAAACGTAAAATCATCTATTAGGTTAAACAAAACATGAATCTCAAATCATCAAACGCATAATCAATTCGAAAAACCCTAACCCCAAACTCGGGTCCTGATTACGAAGTTTAGCTAATCATCATAAAAAAAACAATACAGAAATCCATAAAGTTCATGATAGACGAGAGAGATAACGAGAGTTTAGAAGAATCAAACGAATTTTCCGCGCTCCCGAGCCTCTAAAGCTTCAACAGTGTCTCTGCCCCTTTCTCACTGAGTTCTCTGCGTTCTTTTTTTCTTTTTTTTTTTCCGTCCAGTGGTCACCTCCATTTCTTTCCTTCCCGTGTGTCCCCTTTTTACAAACTGACCTAGCTTTTATTAAATACTCCTTCGAAATACATGTGTAGTGATAATTTTGCAAAATTACACTTAACCCCCCTGAACTTGGCACTGCTTATTTTCTGGTTTTTATTCGTGTGAACTGTAAAGTAAACGAATTAGGGGAAAACCCATCTGTTCGTGCGAAGTAGGGGAAGCTTTACACCAATTCGTTTTAACTCAATCCGAAACCTAGCAAAATCCTTCCCTTCTCTTTCTCTGTTGCTGCAATCTCTGGGTTCGTCGGAGAAGAAGGAGGTTGAAGTGCGGCGATGGTTGTGGGTTGTTGGAACTCGGCGTTGATAGAAGGGAGGATAGGTGGAGATCGATGGTGGAAAAGGGGGTCGATTGGAGGTTGGGTTTCTCGATTGGTGATCTCAGGGGCTGGTTTAGGTCGGGATTAATGGAGGTTTTGGCCGGAATTGGTGTGCGGCGGCCATGGCTCTGGTGGTTCAGATTCGTCGGAGAAGATAGAGGTGGAAAAGAAAGCAGAGGTCTCGGGTTGGTTTTCGGGTCGAAGAATCAGGCAGAGAGGTGATGATTTGCGGGTTTCATGGTGGTCTGCGGCGGTAGGGAAGGCAGTGGTGGTCGGTAGTTATGGAGGAATTGGGTGGTCTGGTTCCATCGGAGAAGAGGGAGGTTGAAGGTGGAGTTCAGATTCAGAAGCAAAGCGGTGGTGGTTGGGTTTGGTTCAGAGGGATGTGGTGGTTGAATTGGGTGTGAATCCGAGAGAGGCATGGATGGAGGAATTGGTGGTTGTACTGGCGATGGCAGGTAGTTGTGATGGTGGTTCTGGTGGTGATAGTTGAATGGAGGTAGGTGGGTCGGTGGTTGGTGTTTCAGAGAAGCTGAGAGGTGAGTTCGGGTGTTGCAGAGGAGAAGCTGCAAGGTATTTTTGATGTTGCAACTCAGTGTTGCAATATCAGGGGGTAACTAGATGTATTTTTTATACTTTCTGAAACTGCACTCGCCTCCCTTGCTGCACTTCCTTAGTCATTTGCGAGCTCTTTCACGAGTTTCCGAAGTTCGTCTTCACCTCCAATACATGACTCGAGCCTCCGGTAACTGAAACAAACAACACTAAACATACCGGGATCAAATGTGATATAAAAATAGCTCAAAATAGATACGAAAACACTCGAATTTGACAATTACGCACATAAAGCTCACATTCACTAATATTTCACAATCACGGCCAAATTCTCGTTAAATTGTATCAGAACGCAAGCTAAACGGTAATAAATTATATCATAAATAACTCCAACTAAGGAGTTATCAGAGAGTCTGGGGGATCCAAGTGTATTTCTTCAGCACTCTATGATGGGGGTGTTGCAATGCTATTCTTTTGTCTTAGAGTGAGAAGTTATGGTTGTAACTCCCTCAGTTGTATGGTTGTTTAGCTTTTTTTCAATGAAATTCATTACTTTGTAGTTAAAAAATCGTTTAATTATGCATGAGTTATTATTATTTTATTTATAATTCAACTCTAATTTGAATTTTTGTTACTCAGGAGGTTTCGGGTTGGTTGACGAGCAAGAGCCAGATCCACTTCAAGAGCTCGTTTATTTTAATTTGTTGTCTCGGAATTCAAAGTTTCTTGATTTGCATTAGTCATTCGATTTGTTGTTATTTGATTTTTCGTTGAACATGTATTGATTATTGAATTTGATACTGAGTTAAAAGCTTGTAGTATGCTATTGTATTACAAACATATATTAGTTCAAGTAGTTTGTTTCACTTCATAGACTAAATCTATAAGCAGATTTTGATAGGGAAGGGTATGTGTGCGTGCTGCATCGGACCCAGTGGCGAAGCCATGATTTCGTTAGTGGGGTGACACAATTTCCCAAAACGAATAAGACTAATATGTTTGAGGTGCACACCTGCTACTTAGTAAAGGGCAATTGAAAAAATACATAATTTAAGGGGTATAGTAGTAGTTAACGAAAAAATTGGTGGTGCACTTGCACACTTTTGCCCTCATGTGGCTCCGCCACTGAACGACCCGATATTGACCGGGTAGGGGTCAATATAGGGTAGCTTGCATAGTGGCTCTCAATGCGGGCTGACAAACTGTGGGTACTATGGCTGGTCGGGGCAGGTTTAGTATAGTTTGGCCCGACTCCCATCCCTAGTTATATGTATTTGTTGGGTGTGCGGAGGTGAGTCGGCAAGTGGGTGTTGAGGTGGTGACACCACTACTAGTGAAGTGTCATGTTCTTGATTAAGCACGTGACACCTAGAGGGGAGGTAAGTGTACAATCTAGGAACCTTTGGGTAATTTTAGGCTTAATCATTTTATAGAACAGTATTTATAGGGGAGGTAAGTAGTACTAAAATTTTCACAGTATTTTTTTATATATTGCACTTAAACCAGTTGAAAATTTTAAGGTGTTACACCTGCAGCACATCTTTCGATCTATTCTCCCGGTGTAATTGATAACTCTGTATTAGAGTTATATTTCTTGCGTGATTTATATCGTTTTGCATAATTAATGGGTTGATAATCTTAATTTTACACTATGATTGTAGAGAAAAAGTATAAGTTTAGCTTTACGCGTTAATTTGTTAATCCAAGTGTTACTCACATTATCTTATGTGTTTTTTCCGCGTTTGATCGCACGGGTTTTGTTTCGTGTTGTTTGACAGGAAACGGAGCTGGGGAAATGGAACGGAGAGGAGAAACGAGCTTTGGAGATTATTGGGAGTTTCAACGAAGTAGAAATCTTGAAGAAACGATGAAAAAACATGAAGAGTGGAGGCAAATGCAATTTAAAGGAGTTTTGAAAACTACATTTGGACCCCCTTTGGAGAGTGGAGCCCCATACTTGGCCAAAATTCGGAGCAAAAAGTGAGAAACTCACTGGATTTCACTACCTAGCTCCCGATCGCACGATTAGAAGGAAAAAGACCCCCTGATCGCATGCCCAGAATGCCCATGTCGTGCGATCTCCTGGTGAAAATTCCCACGGCAAGAAATTTCAGGTCCCACGACCAGAAATATAGGTCGCACGACCTGCTGGTGGCAGAGGCGCATATTTTTTCTTTGGGCCAAAACTACGTAGCTTTGTGTTAATTACTTCCTAACCTAATACATGAATAATTACTACACGATGAATCTCATTGATTATGATTCAATCAAGCTACGAAAGTGAAGATAAGAACGAAGGAGACGACGAAGAGAAGAGCATGGGTTCGAAGACGGAACTTCACCATTGGAGACTTGTGTTTGATTTCTTATTCTCTTATCAATCAATAGAGAAACTCTTTGTTATATTATATTTAGTTATGAGTTGCTAAGCAACTCTTGCTAGGCGTCTCATGTGGGAGCCTAGGGTCATGTAAACTATACGTTTTTTCGTATTTAATCGGTGTTTCATGCTTTATTGATTTCTTCTATTGAATCAGCGTTAGTTTCTTGATTTTATTAGTAATTCTAATCTATTGGCACGATTACGAAAATGAACTATTTTTCACAAGCTAGGGTTTGTTCTTAGATGTAAGTCGTGCTTAAAGTTAGTTACGTTCTAGATTAATTGTTCGTGTACTGTGCTTCATACTCAGTGTTGATGTAGTTATTAACCGGAAATATTGTTTAGTTAGCAAATGCAAGACGGTGATTCTAACTAACTAGGATGAGACATGGATGACAATCCTGAATCACTGAGACTGAAAAAAGACGTGTTATGATTGGATAGTGGGGGTAGATTCGGTAGGTGATATTCGACTTTTTCGTGCAACCGTGGACGGACAAGATCCGTTGTCGTGCATGTCGTTAGCCTGGTACAATGGACCGGTATACGTAGGCGGGCTGAAAGGACCCTAGGTGTATCATGAAGTAGAATGACTTGAGACCTACAGGAGATAGTCACCGCTGTTACCCGGCTTAGTTAGAACTTAATTAACTTGTTGCTAAGATTATCCGTAAATCGTTTGCAGCCCTAGGTGATCAACGAGATTGCCTATTTTCTCAATTAACTTATTAAGAACTCTTCTTAATTTTAGTGTTATGCCAGTTCTCCGATTACTACAGTCACTTGTTTGGGGGTGACAACTCCACAATTCATACACTTTTCCTCCTGTTACCTAGTAAACTACATTATTCTGTTAATTAACAACTTGTTACGAGCTTGTCCTCGAGGGATCAAAAAATCAGGTATTAAATATACTCACACTTTATTATTCGTTCGTGCACGTGCGGTAACACGTGAGTACAACGCGGTTAGTAATGTAATCTGACGATCAAGTGTATGATTGTGAATCTTTTGATAAATTTTTCCCAACTTGACGTTTTGAACTTTAGAAAACCATCTGTTTCCTTTCACTACTTCTTTTCTTTTCAATGCGGGCATCCAATATATACAATGCCAAACCAATTTGGTCTTCCAAATCATAAAACTGGTGGTGGTGGAAATAGTCAATACGCACTTTGGTGTTAAAGTCAACACCCCCACAATCAATATAAAGTGTATCACCAAGTAAATCACAATATGTTTTTCCACCCTATCCCCTCAATGTCGAGAATATAAGAAGTCTAGCTCGTCCACCAATAATCCCAATATCCCAACTCCTCGCCCTAGTGATGGAGGCACTACATATTTCCTCTTTCGTGAGTACTGTGTAATATTACCCAAATCATACGGAGTCTTTTCTAATTTACTTGTAACCTTGGAATTTTGGACTGGTCAAAAGGTCTCAATACCAAATTTCCCATTTTTTTATCATTTAATTTATGTAGCCGCGCTTGATCATAATATCAACAAGGTTCTGATGTTATATGTTGAAATCACACATTGGTATTCTGCAGACATTCCGAAATTACATGGTAAGAAGATGTGACATGATTAAGGGAAAAAAGAAACAAAAATAAGAAGCACTGCCTAAAGGGCGGTAGAACACATGTTTCTACTTACTCCAGTAGGGAATAGCAGTGGCGGAGCTAGGGCGATGGATTGTGATTTTTAATTCTTTTTGGATATTTTTTATTCTACTCTCGCATCTAATACGGGCAAATGTTTTCTAATCCCGATATGCTTTCAATAATTGGTAGTGGAATTTACTTTATATTCTTATGTTACTCGGAAGGTGCGTGCAACATGAACAAAACCGAGATCGTGATAGCACCCGAGTATAGGGTTCAGTATCGACCCTATGAGTATACTTCATCGGGACATTAGTCTGAAACTAAATATGGTTGTTAGGAACTTCGGACTGTGTTGGGGGAGCTCTTTCCAATATGTACAGTAAGAGTACATACTTACATTGATGTAATATGATTTTAGCATGATTCTTATGTTAAATAAATTATCCTACACTTTGATCTGACCATTTAAGTTGTAATGTTATCAAGACTACAATACGCCAGAGTCGTATTGCTTTATGTTACCCTTTGTAAGCACTTCTAACTTATTTTTTATGCAACGGGCTCACTTGCTTCTTAATGCACCTACGAAATATTGTTCTTATCGTGAACCCCAAAGAAATTTTAGCTTTATAGCACTACTAAGAATATTGCTATATATAACAGATTTAAAAACTGCAGTTGTCAATACCGCTGTAAAAAGACACCAATAATGGTTGTTTGTCTTTAACCGCTACAATTGCTATTATTAATGACGATTATAAGAAAACAGATGTAAATATAATATGAAATACAGCGGGTTATCAAAGAACCACGTTATTTCATTTCACGTTTATGACGGTTATTTTTAAGCTACGTTTTTATTTACAATTTTTAAACGTCGATCGTAAGAAACCGCATTATTATAAAATTTCAATACACCAGTTTTATTTATAACCGCAGTTTAATTCGTTAAAATAAGTAATTTCATATAATAATTTTCAAAAACAAATAAAAATAAATAAAATGATAAAAATAAACAGCAATTTTTGATAGCTATATTTTAATTGAATGAAATATAAATATTTTCATATATATAATAAATAAAAATTGATAAATAAATAATAAGAACGATTTTGTTTATAATAAGTGTTAAATTCGTTAAAAAATTATATAATATAATTTTTGTTATTTATAAATAAAACAAAAAAATAATAACATAATAAACAACATTTTTTTTATTACCGTAGTTTGATTGATAACAACAGTTTTAAAGGGAACACTGTATTTGACTTTGTCTAGATCTAATCTCAGTAGTTGATTTCTAAACCCTAATTTATCCACAACTCTCTCTCTTAGGGTTGTCAACGAACCGAGCCGAACCGAATATCAGCTGTTTGGGTTTGGCTCGTTTAAAAATCAAAATTAATCGAACAAACTCGAACTCGAGCCGAACTGTGTTTTGGCTGTTTGAGTTTGTTTGTTTAAATTTTATTCGAACTCGAGCCGAACACGAGCCTAAAATTGAGCACACATTTTAGGAGAAACTACTACAACTTTTTGGAAGATTTGTAGTTTTTTAGTTTGAAGATCATATTTTTCCATTAATATCTTTGAAATATACCATAAAATATTATGAATATAAGAACACTACTGTTTTCTATCAAGTGTTTTCACCTAAAAATTCAGAATGTTCGTATTTCTCATGTAAAATTACATATAACATCTATAAACGAGAATTGTTCGCGAACATAACGAACAAACGAGCCAAAGCTCGTGTTTGTTTGTTTATTAATCGAACAAAATTTCGTGTTTGAGTTTGTTTGTTTATTTCTTCGAACCGAACATGAACGAGCTTTTTGCGAGCCGAACACGAGTTGTTCGCGAACGGCTTGGTTCATTTACAGCCCTACTCTCTCTCTCTCTCTCTCTCTCTCTCTCTCTCTCTCTCTCTCTCTCTCTCTCTCTCTCAGTCGCAGTTTTCTCTCCTACTCTATCTTCTAGGGGATCATATCCGTATCGGATCAGGCCCTTCCCATCCAGATCCAACAAGGAGAAACGAGATCCAGCTTCGGTCAAGATCCGTTCGGATCGTCATCGGATTCGGATTAGATCGAATCAGGTATCATTCAGCTTTTCCAAATAAGATTCGTAAATCCATATAGTACGTGGTCGGATCGGATTCGGTTCGGGTTTGCAATAAAGTAAAAAAATAACATAAAAAATAAACACTATTTCGCACTCTAAGACGTGTTCTTAATTTATGAAGCATAAAACATAAAAAGAAATACCTTTCTAGCTTAGGGTTACTATTGTATTCTACTTGGAAGTGTAAATGGGAGGTAATAGGGGAATAATTATAAAGAGCTCATATACGTCTGATCAGATCGGGTGGAACCCGGTGAATCTACTCTCAAATCCAAATCCAATCGGGTCAGTGTTTTTTGATACAAATCCGATCCATTTTAAATTGGATCATATTCGGATCCCATCCATTTAGTTCGGATCACTCAGATCTGAGATCGGATTGGACCATATTGCCATACCTAATCTTCTCTCGTCTCCCTCCCTCCAGATATGATATGTTGCATCCCTCATCTCCCTCTCGTCTTCCTCTATCCTCTATTCTCTATCGATCGTCTTCCCTCCCTCCTCTCTTCTCTCTCGTCTTCCCTCCCTCCTCCTCTAGTCTTTCTCGTCTTCCTCCGCAGCCACTTCCAGAGTCCGCCGAAGTAGCAGCACTGACGACGTCGCTGGTACAATTGGAAGCAAAGAACCCTGTCGGCGACGTCGCTGCTACAAATGGAAACCGAACATCGCTGCCGCCACACCCTCGCCGTCACCACACCATCCAATTACCTGCGAGAAACATCGACGAGAAACATGCTCCGAAGTGTGTATATATATATATACATAAATTTAAATTAATTAAAAAAACATAATTTACTACGATTTTTCTAACCGCGGTAAAACATTAACGACATTGTTGGAAGTAGCGGTTTGGAAATCGTGGTAAAAACCGCTATTTATTTCTAAAATGACGATTTAGGCGCATTAAAAAGCGGTTATTAAACTGCCATTTTACTGGTGTTTCTAGTAGTGTTGTGTAGTGCAAAGTCAACACAACAACTCTGTAAGAACGTTCCATTCTCTAGAGAAAGAATCTGCAGGAGCTAAAGTCGCGCATAACTGCATAAGAAACAAGTCAATCTTTTAGCCATTCTTAAATCAACATTAAAGAACCCAAAATATTGAAAGACATTTCTTTTGTTGAATTTTGTGCATGAGTAAAATTGCCCTATCAACATACCAACGAGCATGCCTCTAGGCCTTCCAAGACTATGCAACATCAACCCCATTTCTCCTCCACATTCAAGCATAAAACTTAGCACACCATACTCTGATCCCGTGATCTGTAAAGGATGCTCCATAACATAGCCAAATAATCCATACAGATGATTAATTCTTAAAACATTGTTGAGGATATTATGTCATACAGCTAATGATGTAGCATTTCGTCAATGTTCTTTTCAGAATGAGTGACAATAATCTCGTGAAGGATAAAATTGTTTAGCCCATACAAATAATAAACCCAACTGGGTTTTCATTATTAGTAGCCCACTCATATTAAGTAATTAGTGGCATATTATGTTAGTAGTACCTCAAACTTATTATTTAGTCAAAATTTCTCGTAACTTAGTTGAGAATTCTAAAATGGAGTATGTGTAGAAGCTTGAGGAGAAAAAGTATTAGTAGAAGTTTGTGGAAGGAATTATACTAGGAATATTCTTTCATCACTTATCCCCCATAAGTAGAGTTGTAATTCATCTACTTTGTATCGAGCAAAAAAATTAAAATTCTTCTTTCACTTGTTGTTTCATATTCCCTTTCTAGAATTTTCATCACTTACCTCTTCCGCCAAAATTTTCTCACTAATCTCTCGCTCCGTCATAAACAATTTGTATAAATGGATGTGAAGTTTTATATATCATGAAGTGACATCATACACTATATTTGGCCAATCTGACAGGCTCAAGACATGTCGATTTTATATTTTGTTCGAAGAGGGTTCCAAGAATAAGATGTTGATATAGTCAGCTAATGTACTATCCCTTCTTTGAAATTCCCTGATACCAGTTAATTCTTCACCATGTTACCAGTAGATAATTACACTTCCACAAAAATAGAATGGATCTTAGTAACATCATTGTCCAATAAGAATGGAAAAAATCGTCGCGCTCTATCGATTCGCTCTTTGCAATAGTTGCATATTTCTCTCTTTTGAGGGGTCATTCCCAGTAGAAAAGCCAATACTCACATGAACACCCTCAATATATCTTTGCGGTCATGGGTTTCAGATTTAGGGACTTCATGATGGCTCATGACAAACTTAACATTTTTAAGCAAATGGATAACTACCTGGATCAAACTCCATAATTGAGTAACCTGGAATAACTCTAATTTGAAAAGAATCATCGAGTATGGAGAATGATGTAACACAGATAAGATTAACTATTCACCATTGTGTTTATCTCATGTAATTTTATTTTGAGCTTTTCGATACATCTGAATGTTGATTAGTAGTATTTTATACCCATAATTGGGTTCGATACTTCTAAAACTGTCTCACTATGTGATATCATCTCCAAACTCGTAACCAACCTCCGTCTCCCAATTAATGTTGTAGTATCTGAAAGATGCCCTTCAGAATAGTGAAGGATCATTTTCTCTGAGCCATGAATGTTTTCGCACAAACTCATTTCCATGTTGAATACTAGTATATTACCTTGAAGTTTCATGTATCTCTCTTGTGAACTTCAGATTATACATTCTGAATCTCTTGCAGCTTGAACCTTCATGTATCTCTGGTGAACTTTAGATTATATATTTTAAATCTCTGGTGAGATACATGAGTTTTCTTATCAGTTTCATGTATCTCTCTGGTGCCCAGTTCCCATTTTTTTACAATTATCATCTTTGTTCTAAAGATGTTATTATTTTTTCTTAGAGTGAGAAGTTATGATTGTAACTCCCCCATGGTTGTTTAGCCTTTTCAATGAAATTTGTTGTCTTTTTAATAAAAAAAGTCTTCTAATTCTGCATGAGTTATTATTATTTTATTTCTAATTTAACTCTAATTTGAATTTTGTTTCTCCAGGAGGTTTCAGGTTGGTTGACGAGCAATAGCCAAATCCATTTCAGGAGCTCGTTAACGTGTGCGGGCTGCATCGGCCCGATATTTACCGAATGCGGGTCAGTATAGAGTAGCTTGCAGAGTATGCCTCAATACAAGCTGACAAACTTCTGGGTACTATGGCGTGTCATGGTGGGTTTAGTGAAGTTTGGCCCAACCGACCCATCTTTAGCTTTATAAACACAATGCCATAATAAACGTAATATTAAACTTATACTTCCTCAGTTTCGCCAAAATATATCTATTTTGAATTTTTACACTATTCATCATGTCACTTTGACCCGATGTTTGATTAGTAAAATAATGTAATGTTTTGTTAATCTTTTCATGGTAAAAAACTCATCTTTCATCTTCTTCCGCAGTCTAGTTTTAACAAAAAAGTCAACTCCAATATCATATAAAACAATTTACTTCAAAGAAAAATAATAAATTGTTCATGAATAAAATTGAATAATTCTAAGCATCTTTATTACAAAAAAAGTTGTAATGAGTAACTAACAGTTAGATGAATGAAAGTAATCTAACACAATTGGACACGACGTTCTTTCAAAGAATCAAACTCGTCAATGTTGAAATCTGCACTGAACTTCTCTGCTATTTCTCTTTCAGTGTAGACCATCATGTAGTCTGCTAAAAACTCATCTTTCATCTTCTTCCGCAGTCTAGTTTTAACAATTTTCATAGCTGAAAAAACTCGTTCTGTTGTTGCTGTAGACACCGGTAGTGTAAGAAAAATCCTAATTAATCTATAAACAAGATGATAAACCATTGATTTTCTGATTTTCCCCAATACCCTACAAATCTCGGAAAGAGTTTTGAGATTATGAAAATTAGCTTGTTGAGATAGATCAACCTGATAATGATGTAACTGTAACCTCAAATGCACTTTATCTTGCTTCCTGAAATCCTGAGGATAGAACATATCAGCCAATTCATAAACTTTATCTGCATCAAATGATTTAAAACCATCTCTAGGGTCCAAAGCGGAACTGAGGATAAGAAGTTTCATTGTATGCTCATTAAATCTAGTATTCAACTCTTGCATTTGAGAGTCGATGGCCCCATTAAATATATCAATGCGATAATGGTGTTCCATGATGATGTTATCGCAAGATCGCCCTCTTTTCTTAGTAAATGGAGCACTCATATGAGGAGTTTCAATACCACGTTTCTCATAAAAAGATGCCACTTTGCTAATAAACGGGGTCCATCCATCATATCTCATCTTCTGAAGAAGTTCTTTTGTACTTGATACAAGGTGGAGGGCATTTAGAATATCTTGAATTTGATTTTGAAGAGCTTGACATAGAGTATCAATAGTTTCCAATATATCTTTCATCAAGTGTAAAACTAGAAAAAACTTAAATGACTTCAAATTAGTCAATGCTGAATCAGCATCTCCTCTTTGGATGTAAGTAGTTCCGTATTCAATTATATCATCAAGTACAACACATGTATCATTAAACATCTTAATCAAGCTAGAAATTGAACCAAAATGAGAACCCCACCGAGTATCCCTAACTCTTTGTAAAGTGCCTACTTGATTGAGACCCTTCCCAGATTAAATCTCAATAATTTCAAGTAGATGTGAAATTTCAGCTGCTTGAGCAGCTTTTAGTTGATCATTGCGTTTGCAAGAAGAAACAACAACATTAACTGCAAAAGTTATCTTTTGATGCTACAACCAATGCTAGCTGAAGACGATGAGAAAAAACAATGAACATAATAAGCACATGGGCTCTCCTGAGAAATTAAAGCTTGTAATCCATTCCATTTGCCACACATGTTACTAGATCCATCATATCCTTGGCCCCTAATGTCTTCAACATTGAGATTATGGCGAGATAAAGTTCTACAAATCTCGTGTTTAAGGGTAGCTGATGTAGTATCGGAAACAAGAACAACACCAAAAAACCGTTCACGCAATGACCCCTCCTTGTCCTTAAATCGAAGAACAATAGCCATTTGTTCTTTTTTTTGATTCATCTCTTGCCTCATCAATATAATTATACAAAAATTTTCTTCTCCTATTTCTTTTCTCGAATCACCTACTCTACATTCGTTGACAAAATGTGACGAACTTCTTTCTGAATCTTTGGTGAAGTATATGTAGCATTTTTTGGGGCATTGCCTAGAGCAAATTTTTCAGCTTTCTTGTTGTAGCTTGCCAATATTTTCACAAATTTAAGAAAGTTCCCACGATTTATCGAATCGGCACTTTCATCAGGGCCTCTAGAAGAACAAGCTTGAACTGTGAGCCAACGAATTGCATCAACAGTAGTTTTGAGTCGTAATCTGTTGCTAGCAATTTCTTTGACATCCTTTTTTTCATAAACCCTCACAATATGATGAGGAGTCTTCAAAAGATCTTCGGACGATTTAACTGCTGTTTTATGAAAAGAATTTGGATATTTACCCACATGAGTCAAAAATGCACAATTTTTTCCGTCATTGACTTTCTTCGAATTTCTAAACCCTTCAACTGTTAATGCGCTCAAATTGGAACGTTCACTAGGCTTGTTAAACAGATAACAATGAAGACAAAAAACAAAATCTTTCGCTGGAGAGTATTCTAACCATGAATGATCTATCATAAACCATGAACCTTGAAAACGTCGAGGATGATTACCTTCGGAAAGAGGATATTCCTTCAAAAAACATTGATAAGGCCCTGTATCAAGGTATTTCCGACGTATTTTGTCTTGCTGATTAACAGGGTACTCCCATATTTGAGGACGCAATCGGGGATCACGTTCTAGAGAAGAAATATCAATTTCTTTTGGCATTGATTTCATGAATTTTGAAGGGCTCTCATCTCTGGAGAAGAAATCTCAACATTTGAAGGCGGTTCTACATTATTATCTGAATTATCGACGATCATTTTCTTGAAAACGAGTCAATTCTAGCATTTTCCCATCTCAATTTCGCTATCTCTGAACAATTACAAACAAGAACAAAATCGTCAATTTTTAGTTTATGATTTAGTATATAATGTATCAATTATAAAATCAATCGTTTTATGCTCTATAAAATTAATTAAAAGATTTACCTTTGTATCTTGATATATCAAGAAGAAATTGAGAAGAAAATTGTTTTTGATGGTGGACGAACAGTAACTATGGAGTCATGGAGGTAGAAGTTTTTTTGTTCTCTTCTGGAACTAATCCGTATAGGGTAGTACTTCCTCCGTAACGCCTATTTCTCTACACTTTGACTTTTTGACTCGTATCTGGGTCACTTTGACCGGTTAATTTGGATTGCAAAACGATACGATTTTTTGATATTTATTCATCGTATTATAGAATACAATATACTCTATAACACTATTAAAAATTATCAAAAAGTTAGATCGTTTTGCTACTCAAATCACCGGGTCAAAGTGACCCAGTGAATAGTGACAAAAGTGAAAACGTAAAGAAAGAGACGTTACGGAGGTAGTAGTACTAGTTCCATCAAAATATGAGAGTTTTGTTAATGTTAACTCGTGGTGATTTAATAGAAATAACAATAACCCAAGATGACCAATTGTGAATGACTTTCATATAACCATCATGTCATTTTAGTCTTTCCTTCCCTCCATAGCAATCTTTTCTACTAATTCACGTGGGTTTTGAGATGTGTAAGGAATTTTGATATCTTTACAATGTATGTGACAAAAGAAAATAACAATCACTCTTTTTAAGCCTATAAAATTGTTGGAGTTAGTCAAACTAATGTAGATTTATCAATTTCTTCATTGGTTTTTTTTAGAAGTACCTTCATAGTTGTTGACGGAAGTGACTCAAGTGAGGGGGGGAGGGGGGGGGCACCTACTAAAATTGTGGAGATAATGACAAAAAATAGCTAAATTTCCAGAGGGGTCACGGGCCCACTCACCAATGTGTGTAGTTCCATCCCTGGGTGTTTTATAGTTCTACAATACCATAAAAAAGACTATCAAAAAATTTACATCGTTTCAATTATCCAAATTACCGAGTCACTTTGATCCGATTTTATATGAAGCAATCAAATTTAGAACTTTTTGGCGAGACCGAGAAAGTAGTCTTAAAATGTTTCTTGGTGTATTAGTTCACGGAAAGTTTATTATGAAATCCACCAACATCGGGATTTGAAAAAAAGTTCAAGAAAAGTTACACAAACATAACTTTTCTTACAAATGACTTTTCTTACAACAACTTTTAACGAGAATTATTTTAGTGCCCTAAAGGAGCACCACATGTTGCTCTACAACTAATGAGTATGTGTTAACCACTGACAGTTTGTATAAGTGGAGCATTATATTTAAAAGTAGAGCACTCTGCGGTGCTCTAATGGAGCACTAAAAAGTTTCTCACTTTTAACACTATAGAATTATGAGTCAAATTCAAAATATGAATTTATAAGTCCACACCCACGGCATGCCCTATAGGTAGGCAACTGAGGCGGCCGTCTTAAACCCCCGGGCCAACATTTTCATTTTTAAAAAATATAGGCATAGTTAAGTTATTATGTATTTTGGTGTATTATTTACAGAAATTGCATGTTAGTTTATTAGAAAGTTATATTTTTCTCCACAAACTCCAAGTTCGAATTTTGTTGATATTTTAATTTTTACTTATCAAAACATTGGAAGTTCACTGAACATCAATTAAAGTCAAGCAACTATATTTTTTTAATGAACATAATGCATTATACACAAGTGTTAAAAGTCATAAATCTCTTTTCCTAAAAATAATTTTTTTAACATCAGTTAAAGTCAAGCAACTATATTTTTTTAAATGTACATAATGCATTACACACAAGTGTTAACAGTCATAAATCTCTTTTTCTAAAAATAAATTCTTTAACATGCACATTTTCTTTTAAATATGGGTCCTCAAATTTATTACTTTTTTTAGGCCCCAAGTGTCTCGAGCCGGCCCGCTCCACACCAAACACAATTAACTAGCTGCCTTCAACTTATAATCCAATCTACGAGATGGGTTCTGATCAGAGAGGTATTTATGAAATTGGGTTTCTTGGAGAGAGAGAGATAGATAGAGAGAAAAAGGAGAGGTTTTTGCGGTGGTGGCGATGTGGTGGTGTTGGGGAGTTGTGCTTGCAGAGAGAGGGGAGGGAGGGAGACATAGCAAAAGGATGGGGGTTTGGATTGTGTGTTTAGGAGAAGGTAAGAGAATAGCCCTGGTGGTGGGGTTATTTACATGTTTTACCACGGAAAAAATAGGGTGTTGATTGGAATCGGTGAGGGTGTTTTTGGATTTGAAGTAGTTTGTACTATGAGACTACGAGTCGATTCCTAAATTGGGCTTTTGTTCGTGTTTCACAAATCATGCTTGGCTCAAGTCTCATGCTTGGCATGTTTCACAAATCACAAGTACTTGGGTTGTTCCTAAAGGCCTCGTTTGGGTTTAGGCATACAAATTATGACGATAATATCTGGATATAAGGTAGGGGATAAAAATTATGAGAGTAAAGTTATACTGAGATATGAATGTACAGGGATAAGCATGATAAGTGATTTTTTTTTTGAGAAATTGTTATGTCGTCGATCGAGCTTGAACACGGGACCTCATGCAGGGGCTTCCAACGCTCTACCACTTGACCTACCACCCTAGCTGCGATAAGTGAGTTTTAGTTGTGGGTGATTGGTTATAGCAAGATATGAAATAGGATAAGCAGCAGTGATATATATTAACATGTCCGGAAAATGAATGATAAGAGGTAGGAGATGTGTGAAAATACATAATAAGATGTATGATATGTGTATAAACTCACTTCTTATCAGTCTTCTATGTAGTAACTGATGATCTTTCTTCATTTTTGTCTAAATTTTATTTGCTTAATTTTTTCATTTGTTTCATCTTATTAAAAGAACAACGTTATGGGTGTATTTAATAATTTAATTTTTAGTAATCATGAATGAGGCTAAGGTTGGACTTTTTTAATACACACACACATATATATATAGACACACACACATATATAAAGGCACATATACACACACACATATATACATATATACATGTATAACCCCACCCACACACATATATGTGCAGACATACATATGGGTAAAAGACAATAATCACCCTCAAATTTAGGTAAAAATACACTTTGGTTCCCTGTGTTTTGGATTCCACTGTGATCCCTCCTGACAGACCCTAACGATAGGGTGAAAGGAAAAGTTTACCCCTAACATTGATGCAAAACTACAATACTATATAACTCATTTCTTCTCCTCATCCTCCTCATTTCTAACCCTAGCAGCCATCTCTCTCTATCTCTTTCCCCAAATCTCAACTACAACCGCCTTTTCAAACCTCTATCTTCTTCTTCCTCCAGCCGCCTCAAACCTTCATCGTCTTCTTCTTTCACCAACCCACGGAAGGCCACATTCCCCTCTTCTTTGACCCACACTTTCTCCTCTCCATTCTTCAACCAAAAACACTAACCCATACCTCCTTCAAGCCCGAACTGAATCAATAAGAACCAGATACCGTTAAGCTCAAACAAAACGACGGTGATAGATCGTGTACGGAGGCTGCGAAACGTCGCTAAAGAGGATTGAATAAGAAGAAACGGTGGTATTCTGTTTCATGGAAAAGAGATCTAATTTACCCCAACCAAAGTGAACCACAAACAACAAAAATTTGGAGATAAAGATCGAAGAATTCAAAGCTAGACGAAGTTCCGGTCTTTCTGCTGTTTTGTCTCAAAATTGACCGGTTGTTCAAGACTCTCTTTGTCGGAGGTTAGAGGGCTAAAAGATGGGTTTAAGGAAAGATTTGGCGGCTCAGGGCTGTGAACAGGCGGCAGCGGCACTGGTTTTGGGTTGTGAACAAAGGGGGTGGGTAACTCCTCTTGCCAATCCGATTTCCATTTCCCATACATTGTTTAGGGCTCAATTTCTTCCTTGCTCCAGCTTGTAAATACACTTCACCAAAAGTTATGCACTCAATTTGTGATAAATTCCCTTCCTTTCTTGTCTTGGGAGTGGGGGTATCTGTTACACGGTGGTAACTGATGGCACAGGGGAACAGAACGTGAGAGTGGGAGAGAGAAGAGAGAAAGACAAAAAGTTAGGGCTAAGAAATTTTCTCATTACTGATAAGAAAATTTACACCCCTTTTATATCTAGACTCTGACGGTCGACTTAAATCTTAACCCGGGCAAAAGAACCGTGTAAAAAATTCCGGTATAGCTAGCAAACTGCGACTCCACTAATTTAACGTTTCTAATCAACCACAAAAACAACAACTAATAACAAAAGCAATTAATGTGTGAAAATAAATAAACAGAACAATTAACGCTTCAACTGTGGTTGAACATAGTCCTTGAAATACTTGGGTGGTCTGACATTACGCCTCGGTCTACTCGTTGTTAACTTGGCACAATCACCATCATCATTAGCATCTTCCCGCACTGGCGTACCGATACTCGTATCAACTCCCCCGGCTCGGAAAGCAGCTTATGTGTAAATTAGGGAAAGCATCCTAAATCTCACGTGCTGGATCCCGTGTAGGCGGCGACCCATCAGACCAAGATACGATCCACTGTTCTTGAGCGGAGCCCGAAACCAAAACAACCCGTGACTGACTAGCTGTAGCAGGGACCGAAATTGGACGACCCTTGAAGAACTGGGCGGGCAGAGTACCCACGGGTGTCATGGAACTAGACGGAACAAAGGGTCGAAGCAGGGACACATGAAAAACATTATGAATCCGGCAATCTGGAGGAAGATCTAAACGGTAAGCAATCGGCCCGACGCGCTCGAGGACAGCAAAAGGACCATAATAATGGCGAGCCAGCTTGGCAGCTAACGGCCTAGCCAACGAACGCTGACGATATGGACGAAGACGCATCAACACCAAATCCTCGACGGCAAAAGAATCATCGCGACGGTGTTTGTTGTCCTGGTCCTGCATCCGCTGCCGCATCTTTTTTAAATGACGTTTTAAATCCTGTAACAAATCAACATGTTCCACCAGTAATTTGTCAACAGTCGGAGACTTTCCTGCAGGAGCCACAGTAGGAAAAATGGAGGGTGGCTCACGGCCATACAGTGCCCTGAATGGAGACATATTATTGCTGGTATGGTGACTGCAATTCATGGCCAATTATGCCCACGGTAAAAACGTAACCCAACGGTGAGGAAGCTTAGAAACAAAGGCCCGTAAATATTGCTCCAAACCTCGGTTCATAACCTCCGTTTGACCATCTGTCTGTAGGTGATAGGCCATGCTAAACTTCAGCTTCGTGCCACTGATCTTCAACAACTCCTATCAAAATGTACTCATGAAGATATGGTCACGGTCCGACACTAACGGCTCAGGGAACCTATGGTGTTTGACCACCACATCAACAAACACTTTGGCTACTCGCTCTACATTAAAATCCGTCGGTAATGCCCCAAAGTGTACATATTTATTCAGACGATCAATGACAACTATGATTTCTGTGGAACCGTGAGATGATGGTAAACCCATAATAAAATCCGTAGATGTCGCCGCCCAAACTCGATTTGGCATGGGAAGGGGCTGCAATAACCCACCGGGCTTCTGCGTGGAATATTTTGTCGTTTGACAAACCAAACAGGACGAAGCAAAATGATGCACATCGGCACGCATATCAGGCCAGTAGAATGTTGCGGATAAGCGACGATAGGTGCGATCAACACCTGGATGGCCCGCGGTCTAAGAACTGTGGAACTCCTATAACAACAACTCAGGAACAGGGGAAGCACGCCCCACATAGATACGAGTTTTATAATATACAATGCCACCAACCAACGAGAAGTGCATAGGAGGTGTACCTGACTGTATCGCAGTCACAAGTGCCCGTAAATCATGCAACTGTGATGTCTCTCGACGAAGCGTGTCTAGTATCAAAGGCTGGGGATAGATAGCAGAAGCTAGCAAGGAAGCCGGATCGTCATCCTCGGCACGACGGGATAAATCATCCGCCGCTGAATTGGCTGCGCCCGGCTTGTATTCAATTCTGAACTGAAATCCCATCAGTTTGCGGATATAAAAATGTTGGTCTAGCGTCTGAATAACCTGTGACAAGAGCTCCTTCAAGCTATGCTGATCGCTGCGAATAACAAATTCACGACCCAGTAAATACTGCCGCCACTTTTCAACGGACTCAACCACATCATAGAGCTCCTTGTGATATGTGGAAGCCAAACGGAGGCGCGATCCCAATTTTTTGCTGAAAAAAGCTAGAGGATGGACCTGCTGAATCAATACAGCTCCAATACCCGAATCTGATGCATCAGTCTCAATTATAAACGTGTCCTCAAAATTTGGCAGTCGCAATACTGGTGCAGAAGACATGGCGGCTTTTAGAGCCTCGAAACTCCGACTAGTCGAATCAGACTACGTAAATGCATCCTTTCCAAGAAGGTCAGTCAAGGGTGCGGCGATGGTCGCATAATCACGAATGAAGCGACGATAATAGCCGGTCATCCTAGGAATCCACGTAGCTATTTAACAGTGGTAGGAGTGGGCCAAGCTATCATGGCGTGAATCTTCTGAGAATCAGCGCGAACCTCGCCGTCAGATATGATATGTCCCAGGTACTCTACACTAGTCTTGTCGAAGGAGCATTTGGATAAATTAACGTAAAAGTGGTGATCGGATAATAGGGTGAGAACCTGGTTAAGACGCTGATCATGCAATGCTAAAGTCGTGTTGTAGACCAATATGTCGTCAAAGAAAAGAATGACAAAAGAGCGGAGATATGGTCGAAATACCCGATTCATGGCAGCCTGAAAGGTAGACGAAGCGTTAGTGAGTCCAAACGGCATGGCTAAGAACTCAAAGTGCCCATCATGAGTGCGAAAGGCTGTATTGGCTATGTCATCCGCATGCATTCTAATATGATGGTAGTCAGGCCGTAAATCCAGCTTTGTGAAATAGCGCGCAGCACCAAGCTCATCAAATAATTCGTCAGTAGTGGGAATAGGGAAGTGCTGGAACGGTTGATGCATTGAGCGCTCGATAATCAATACAAAATCTGTAAGTACCGTCCTTTTTGCGCAACAAAAGTACTGGAGAAGAAAAAGCATTGTTGCTTGGTTGAATAATGCATTGATCAAGCATATCACGCACCTGACGTTCAATCTCAGATTTCTGAAAATATGGGTAGCGATAGGGCCGAACATTAACAGGTTTACTGCCTGCCTGGCCGAATATATGTTAGGTTTCTACATATAAATTTAGATAAATGGGTAGAGATGATATATTCTATTAAAGCAACAAAGGAGGAGGCACACATGCTTGAATTCTTGGACTGGAAGAAGGAAGCACTTGGAGAAGAGATTGGCGTTCTTATAGTTCCATAGATATTCTCATTGGCTTGAGAATATCGTAATGCTTAGGGGCCACATATATATCACGTTTATATCATGTATGTCTTATTTATATTAATGTATGTGATGCATGGTTGAATGTTAAACAAGATAATAATAAAAGAATGATCTTTCAATCGGAATTGCACAATCCATTTGAGTATATCAGATGATGAGATCAACTAAAACAAGCAAATCCCTCAAACTTATAATATTAAGTTATAGCCTTCTTTTTCTTGGCACTCGTCAAGACATTGATAAATTGAGTGTAGGCTTGCTAAAGCAATGTGCCTTTTATCTATCAATGGTAAGGCGGACTGGCATAAGCTAGTAATATGCAACTGTTAAGCGAAATGTCTAACTTAACAAAGCTCCTTAAATAGGAAAAAAACTTAGAGGCAGGTTAATTGGGAACTAATCCATATGATAGATCACGATTAATGAGTTATCACCCAATTGTTTCAAGAGTTACATTGGATGTAATTGGAAATTGTTTCCTACCTAAATAGCTGAATTTTGGGTCACCAACTAAAGTTCAATCTGAAGGAGGTGAAATATGAATCTTGGCCCGCTATAAAAATATACGATATTTTTTCGTTGAAATGGTAAAGGTCATTAATTCGATTAATATAGTGGGTGCTATATTTAATAAAAGTCCTTGTTAAATATAGTATAATATCACGATACCTATACTTGCGAATTTCTTTCTGTGTTAGATTCCAATGGCATCAAATTCACAAAACTCTACTTTAACACTGCGATCTGTCCTTGACAAGGACAAGTTGTTTGAAAACAGTTTTCTAGACTGGTACAGAAATTTGAGAATTGTTTTCAAACAAGAGAAAAAATTGTACATTCTAGAGCAAGAAATTCCTCCTCCACCACCTGCTAATGTCACTGCATCCCTAAGGAAGTAACATCAAAAGATTCTATATGATTCTTTGGATGTGACTTGCCTCATGCTACCCACCATGAACTCTGAGTTTCATAAGCAACATGAGAACTTCGAGGCGTATGATATGATGATACATTTAAAGCAGCCCTTTCAAGACAAGCTAAGCATGAAAGTTTTGAAGTGTCAAAAGCTTTTGAAATGTAATCTGCCAGAAGGAAACCCAGTGGGACCTCATGTCCTTAGGATATTGGGTATCTTGAGAATCTCAAAAGGCTGGGATTCCCATTTGGTCAAGATTTGGCCACTGATCTCATCCTGCAATCGTTGTCGGATAGTTATAGTCAATTCATCATGAACTATAACATGAATGAGATTAATAAAACTCTGCTAGATTTATTCTATATGTTGAGAACAGCTTAACAAAGCATTAATAAGGACAAAGGCAAAACTATATTGACGATTAACAACAAAGGAAAGGGCAAAAGGTTTGCTCGTAACTCCAAGGATAAAGGCAAGTTTGTTACTAAAACCAAAGAGGTTGCCTTAAAGCCCAAATGTGGTATAGCTAAAGATGGCGTATGTCATCATTGCGGTTTGGCTGGCCATTGGAAGAGAAGCAACTCAAAGTGCTTGGAAGAAAAGAAAAAGGGAATTGTAAATTCCACTTCAGGTATTTTTGTTATAGGATTCAATATGTCCATCTCTTCATCATGGGTATTAGATACCGGATGTGGATCTCACTGATAACTCCGTTTTCGGAGTTACTTTATGCCTTTTATTTCTACGTTTTGCGTGCTCAACATGGAGAATTCGTCGTCTTTTGAGTAAATTATGCTAAAGTGTGATAATATGAGTTCATGGGCTTTAATTGTTAAATCCGGGCATTTCCTTGGATATTTTGAGCTTTTATTGTGATACAATCGCGGGTTGTGTTTTCGTGTTGTGATTCGCAGGAAAAAAGGGCTTGGAGGATCATGCGGGAGATGGAAACGAGCTTCGGAAGCAAGGAACTCAAAGAAAAAGTCAAAGGAAGCAAGAAATTCAAAGAAAAAGTCAAAGAAAAAAATGCAGAAACAAGGGGTCTTCGTACGAAGACAAATGTCTTCGTACAAAGAGAATGGACTTAGCCAAATTTTCAAGCTATGAAGATCTCTTCCCAAACATGCATGCAGTACTTACATAGGAAGACCTTCGTACGAAGAGGAATTTTCTTCGTACGAAGACTCTTCGTACGAAGAGAAATGTCTTCGTACGAAGACATCGCTGGAAAACGCAGATTTTTGGGGCTTTGCGTAGTTTATCCAAACTTTGTAATATTGTTATGAAAACGTTTTTAAGTGTTTTAGGTCGAATTTTTCAGTAGTTCGCGGCGTTAGAAACATCTTTTGGGGAGCAAGAAGCTATTGCAAGAGCTTGGGAGCTTTGGATCACTCGTTTGGATTCTCAACTCTTCCTCTTTCTTAGTTTTTGCTTATGAAACTTATGAAACTCGTTGTTTTTAGTATGAATCATAGTAGCTAAACCCTTTTTGCTGGGAATTCTCATTTGGTGTAGCTAGGGTTTGATAGAAACATGATGTTTTGAGATCGTGATTCATGTTTTTAACTTTATCTTTCGTGTTCTTTCATTATTATGGATTTTTTATGGTTTTGATCTCATTATTTTTGCGAGTAGCTAACATAAGAATAATCTTAATTAACATTCACGTGGTAACTCCGTGATAGTTAGTCGGTAAATTAAATAATCCACCTAGTCGAATCAATATTTGGTAACTCGATATTGTTAACTAGGATCATTAGAGTAGAATTGTGATTCCTAATGCATGCTTAAAAGTAAAATAGACTTGGTAACTTGGTATATTTTGGTTTTAAGTATTGATAATTTGCTTGGTAACTCGGTAAGTTTTACATTGCTCGATTAATAGTGAAAGACACGTTGTTTTACGAATCAAAACATAAGTTTCGATCAACCTAGTGAACCTAGAGAATTCCCCGTATTTATCCTCGTACTAGAAAATTCATAAACTCACTCTTTGTTAATCGTGACCTACTTCACTCGATTAATTGAGAATCTTGCATTTTTATTTTAGTAGAATTAGAACAAAACACAACTTTGTGACTTGCCCACATAAGGTTTAAGATAATAACTAGTTTAACAAAGTCCCTTGGGTTCGATAACCCGGATTTCCGGATATTACTACACACGAAAACCATACACTTGTGGTTAGTTTGTGTCACTCACATTTTTAGAAATATGCGGGACCTCAAGAGAATTAGACCATTGGCTAAGGGAGAGATAGACATGTGCGTTGGACATGGAGCAAGGGTAGCTACATTAGCCGTAGGGACATGTCATTTATCTTTTCCTTATGAAACTATCCTTGAATTAGACAATTATTTTTATGTCCCTTCTATGAGTAGGAATATTATTTCAGCGTTTCTTGTTTTGACAAGAAATATTTTTCTATTACAATAAAGAAAAATGTTGTTCCATTTATTTTGGTGATATGCATTATTGTAATGAAAAGTCTAATGGGTTGTATATCCTTGATCTTGATAATTCCATGTATAACATTAATACTAAGAGGTTCAAATCTAATGATAAACCTCACATATATTTGGTATTGTTTTTTTAGGCTACATAAATAAGAAACACATTTCTAGACTCTATAAGGATGGATTTCTGAATAAGGATGATTATTGAATTCATTTGATTTTGAATCATATGAGACATGTGATGCTTTTTTTGGGCTAGATGACTAAATCCCCATTCACAAGGAAGGGTGAAAGGGCTAATGATCTTTTGAAACTCATACATACTGATGTGTGTTGACCACTAAGTACAAGTGCAAGAGGTGGTTATCAGTACTTCATCACATTTACTGATGACCTCAGTAGATATGGATTTGTGTATCTTATGAAGAACAAATCAAAATACTTAGAAAAGTTCCAAGGTGTTCAAGAATGAAGTAGAGAACCAGAAAAGTATCAAGGCTCTACGATCGATCGGATCGTGGAGCAAAGTACGTAAGTCAAGAGTTTTACGATTAACTAAAGGAGTGTGGGATCTTATCCCAACTCCACCTGGAACACCAAAAATCCACAGTGGAATGGTGTGTCTGAGAGGAGAAATCGGATCTTGTTAAACATGGTTCGATCCATGATGCGTCAAGCATAATTTCTAGTTTCCTTTCGGGGCTATGCTCTACTTACAGTAATTGTAACCCTTAATCGTGTTCCATCTAAATCGGTTATGAAAACACCATGTGAGATATGGACTGGGAAGCATCCTAGTATTTACCTCATGAAGATTGGGGTTCTGAAGTTTATGTAAAGTGTTTACAGTCATATAAACTTGGACCCAAGTCGGATAAATGTATCTTTGTGGGATATCCTAAGGAAACAACATATATTATTTATACAATCCGATCGAGAACAAATTGTTTGTTGCTCGAATCGGTGTGTTTCTAGAAAGAGAGTTGGTCTCTAAAGGAACCAATAGGAGGACAGTAGAGCTTGAAGAAGTTCAAGAACCACCAAAATTGATCATTTGATGGAACATGAGCATGATCCACAAGATGGTGTGGAGTAACAACCTGCTCAAGTAACATAAGAACCTCGTAGACTTGATAGGATACTTCAAGGGCTAGAGATATATGAATTTCTTGTGACGGAACCCGGTGACGTATTGCTCATGGATCAAGATGAGCCTACGACCTATGAGGAGGTCGCAAATAGACCAGACTCTCAGAAGTGGCTTGGAGCCATGAGATCCAAATGAAATCCATGTATACAAAAAAAGTATGGACTTTGGTGGAACCACATGAAGGGGTAAAACATATAGGGTGCAAGAGAGTTTTCAAGAAGACAATTGACATGGATGGTAATGTGATTACTTTTAAGGGACGATTGGTGGCTAAATGTTTCAGATAAGTTCATAGTATAGACTAAAAGGAAACATTTTGAAAGAACCCGGGATCTCGGTTCAGGGTTAAAGAGACAATCGATAACCAAAAGTAGAAATATACTATTAGGATTACATTCCGTTTATTGTCATAACAAAATTTTGATAATACGTACAATTTGAAAACAAAACGTGTTTCTGATCTGCTAATGTATCTAAACTACACTCGGCATTCTCGTCTTGATCCGCGATCCCATTCCCCCCACCTTGATTGATGACCTGCGGTTTTAAAACGGCAAAAGCCGACATAGTTTTGAAGAAAAAAATTTCAGTAAAAACTGAGTAAATACACACTGCGACACGTAAATCAATGAGTGGCAAAGAAGCATGAGTTGAAACAAATTGGAAGATTTAAAACAATAAAACTAACAGGTTCGAGAATTTGGAACAACTGAAAGTAACCGAGTAAGAAAACCTCTTAATTTGAGAACATTGAGAAACCACGAGTATTCGGTAATATGTCCAGAGTGAACAAGTCCATTTAAGTTGATAACGATATTAGTTCATGAGTAGCTAAAGGTTTTCAAATCATTTCAATCGATTAGGGTATATCAAGAGCCACAAACAACATCAATAGAGTAGTCAATTTTTATTCAAGTTCAATTAACCTTTAAGTTTAGCTGAAGCATGTCCAGAGCCACCAGCAGGATCAATGTAGACAGTGGGATCACGAAATAATCATAAAGGGTTCCTTCTAGGGTGAAACGACCAGGGATCTCGGTATAGGGTTAATGCGACAATCGATAACCAAAAGTAGAACTATGTTTACAAATATTACAATTTATTTAATACAAGATGATAAGTTTACAAAAGCAATGTGTCTATGGGATCTACTAAGTGATCTAAACGTCTTAGTCTCGATCCGCGTCCCCATAACCCCACCTTGATTGATGACCTATGATTTTAAAATGGCATAAGCCGACGCAGTTTTGAAGAAAATGATCAGTACAACTGAGTAAATACACACTACTACATGTAAAGCAACGAGTGGCACATAGGTATGAGTTGAAATAAATCAAGATATTTGAAAGAATCATAAGTAATAGAGTTGGGAACAATTTGGAACAATTATAATTAATCGCGTAGCGTGAACTCTCAACTTTAAAACATTTATAAATCACAAGTATTCAAGATATCTTAGACAAGTAAAGTGTCAACAGTAAACAAGTCCATTTGGACTGATAACAATATTAATTCACGAGTAGAATATGCTTTCCAATTCATTTCATTAGATTAGGCAATCAAGAGCCACAAACAACATCAATAGAGTAAAGAACTTTCTTTCAAGTTCAATTAAACGTTAATTTTAGCTGAGGCATGTCCAGAGCCACCAGCAGGATCGATGTACACAGAGGGATCACTAAATAATCACAAAGGGTTCCTTCTAGGGTCTATTAAACCCTATTTCACCCGAGCGTTAAGGGATCCCATTCGTCAACCCCGCTCACAACATTAGCTAAAAGGCCTTAAGTGTCGACACCCCTATACCGTAGTGACCCTTACTAGTATAAGTAGCACTCTATAGCTCTATAAACCCTTGGACTCAATATCTTGATACATTTTGGCTCATTGGGTGCGGATTTGTGAACATTAAAGTTCTATCCAATAATAAGAAGCATTGCTTCAATGGTCTTAGCCATAAGAAAATGGAGGATCGCGTGGCGCCTCCCATTAATAACAGTACTCTGTACATCGTTCTAAGTCTATTAGAGGTATTTTATTTCTTCTCTTTTACATAACCAGAATCAGAAAATCAACATTTCACAAGTAATTTCTGAGAGTTCTCAAAGGAGATGAACAAAATAGTTTAACAACATTCGAGTGGAAAACATGCATTCTCATACTTTTTCATATAACAAGCATTCATTTTAAACATCACACACATGCGCACATTTGATATGAAAAGTCCGTACATATGTACTTACCTCTGAGCCATGAAAGGCGTAAAGCAACGCTAGCACTCCTACAACGCTCGTCTCTGAGTCTCACAATAAATGCAGCAACACGAATACATACGTCAACTTCGACTGATCCTTAATAACAGATGGATATACACAAGTAAAGTATACAACCTATCAGCATATATCTTCTATATGAGGTTTTATGCAAGAATGCAATGAAATGGGGGGTCATGCAAGTTAACTTGACCAAAATGCCCCTGATACTTGAAAACTCTCTAGTATAGTCCCTGACTGTGCCTGGACCCCAAAATTACATTCATACTGGCCCCAAAACGTGCAAAAATGACTCTTAACTCTCCCATATGAACTAAGCATCGAAATCTACAACTTTTAGTAAATTACACTTAGGCCCCTAAAGTTTGCTAAAATTACAAAAAGACCCCCACCATTGATTTGATAACTCCCGAGTCAAATAATTCCTTCCTGAGACTTCAAATATCGTTCTAAGTCAAGTTGGCTTGAGGTGATGGCAAGTGGTGGTTTTGGTGGTTCCACCGTGGGAGGTGGTGGTGTAGACATGGTCTTGGTGGTGGTTCATGAAGAATGAGAAAAGGAAGAAGAAGATGGTGAGAGGAGAGATAACTCAACTGAATTGAGATGATTTGATGTTGGCGTGATGATACCACCTCATGGGGGTAGGTGATAAGCTCTCACAAGAGGAAATGACAAATGGCTAACATGCATAGGGGGGGGGTGAAAGTGTAGTTTTTCGAACTTTAGTGTATAAACTAGAATTAGAGGTTCTACTTAATTTCGGATAATTTCACAACAACCCCAGCACTTCTAGTGCTTCAAAGTCACTCTAATAACTTCCAAAAATCGACAATACTCCAAAGTGCCCACTTTAAAGCCGTGACAAACTATTTACAAATTCGCCCCCAAAGTCTTGATATTGCACTAAGAACTCTCTCAGGAATTAGGGGTGTTACATAGGGTCTATAAAACCCTATTTCACCCCAGTGTTAAGGGAGCCCATTCGTCAACCCCGCTCACAACATTAACTACAAGCCCTTAAATGTCAACACCCCTATACCGTAGTGACCCTTACAAGTATAAGTAGCACTCAATAGCTCTACAAACCCGTTGGCCTCAATATCTTGGTACATTTTAACTCAACGGGAGGATCGCTTGGCGCCTCCGGCCGGAGCAATAATAAACAGAACTTTGTACATCGTCCTAAGTCTATTAGTGGTATTTTGTTTCTTCTCTTTCACATAAACAGGATCAGAATATCAACATTTCACAAGTACTTTCCGAGTTATCAAAGGATATGAATAAAATAGTTTAACAACTTTCGGGTGGAAAACATGCATTCTCATACTTTTTCATATAACGAAGCGTTCATTCAAAACTTCATACGCATACGCACATTTTGATAATTAAGGGTCGCACTTATGTAATTAGCTCTGAGCCATGAAAGGCGCAAAGCAAAGCTAGCACTCCTACAACTCTCGTCTCATATTGGATCCGGGTCTCACAGTAAATGCGGCAGCACGAATACATACGTCTACTTCGAACGGTCCTTACCAACAGCTGGATATACACAAGTAAAGTATACAACCTATTAGCATATACCCTCTATATGAGGTTGTATGCAAGAATGCAATGAAATGCAGGTCATACAACCTAATTGGCCAAAACGCCCTTGATACTCCAAAACCGTCGAGTAGAGTGTCTGACACTTCCTAGATCCCAAATTATACTCATATCAGCCCAAAAACATGCAAGAATTAACTCCAAACTCTTCCATATGAACTTAGAAACGAAATCTACAACTTTCAACAAATTAAACTTATGCCCCTAAAGTTTAGTAAAATTGCAAGAAGGCCCCAACTGTTAACTTGGTCAACCCTACCCGAGAATGACATAAGAGTACTCCAAATACGCATACAGACATGCTGAAAAACTCCAAGTTACTAAACGAAACTCAATTCAAAGCTTAAGTGAAATTACTCTTTGCCCCTCTTATACAATTTAATCAAACTAGGGTGTACGGAAAGTCAAACTTGGTAAAACAAATTTTACGAAGAACGCTAAGGCAAGAAATTTTGTTCAAATGCTCAAAACCGAAGGCCAAAGATAGCAAAAAAAGTCATTTCAAGTAGTCAACTTCGCGGCTGATTTATGATAAATTGAACAGGAGTTTTGAGAAACAGGGAATGGGGTTTTGAAGATGACAGTTCAAGGGATCCTGAACATATTTGAACTCCTACAAACTCCAAGTATTCAAAGAGATATCGCTAGTAAAATTTGGACAAAAAATCCGATTCAACACTAGGGAAAATTTAAGAGTTTTATACGAGTTCCAAGCAACAACTTTAGGCTTGATTTGTGAGAAATCCGTTACAAATTTGAAGATGACCCAAATAGGATGAAATGAAGTATTATACACCAGCTTTACACAGGAGAAATCAGATCTAAATTTCACTAAGTTTTGAATAATATACAATGGTTAGAAAATGGGTGTTTCACCATAGCATTCTATATTTAGAAAATTTTGAACACTTGACAGCCAAGAACACAACATCCACCACGCTCACTGGCCATGTTCAAGCCCGATTTTCAGGGGGTTTGGAGATCTAATTTGATAAAAAATAAAACACAAAAGTTGTAGCCAATCATCCAAGGATTCCAGAAAGCTAAGGCTCACTCAAAACGGATTAAAAACGAGGTATATACAAGCATTTGAACATGGGTGGTTTTTGTGTCGGACAACGAAGAAAGGACGAGAAAAACCGTACTTAACCAAACACAAAACCAATTCTGGGAAAATTTCAGGTTGCTAGCATGATCAAGCATGTCTTAGAGGTCATTTTGATGCAACACCCATTGAAAAGGAAGAAGAAATAAGAGGAATACCGAGTTTTCCGACGAACCGCGCTATTCCGGCAGAAATGGCCGAATCCGGCGAGACTTTCGGCCCAATTCCCGAAGATTCCATGAACCTATGCCAATATAAAGACAACTAATGAGTTCTACCGAGCCTAAGGACCTCCCAAAATTGATCAAAACCAAGTACGAGTGAAGAATGGTGGATCTACTCGATTCCCGTCGTCACTTTGAGTTTCCCGGCGGGTTCTTCAACCCGGAATCCGGAGAAGCCGATTCCGGCGATTCAGATGATGAGAGAGAGAGTGTGTTGGACTCCCCTTGACCTCAGGAGTTGGAATACAAGGTTTAGATTCTCCGATATACAACATGCAGAGAGAATTTGACAAGAAATCAAGCTAGGGTTCTTGAGTGTTACCTTCGATTTTGACATGAAAAATCCATGTAATATCAAATTGATTTGTGCGTATTGCTCAGAGGACTGAGTAGGTGCTGTGGTAGGAGCAGTTCTTGATTTGGAGAAAGAACTGGTGGCTGCCTTGTGGTTGTGGTGGTTTCATGGTGGAGAGGGTGGTGGTTGGTGGTGCTAGAGGGAAAGAAGAAGAAGCTGATGAAGGAGGAGGCTTTTATCTCCAAAAGAGATGTAAAATTGAAATGTTTCTAGACTGAGTGAGTGTTTGATACTTGTCACTAAAATCCATATGCCTAACTTGCATGTGTGACACATAGAGGGGTTCAAAATGAAATTAGGAGAAGTTCATGGTCACAATCATAATTTCCTCTCAACCTTTGATAATTATCATTCTGACCCCACATATTTCTAGTGCCTCAAGATCATTCTAACAATTTCCAAATATTTTAAACACTCCAAAGTTCTAACTTCAAAGACACGAGAAATTATCTACACATTTGCCCCCAAAGTCTTGATATTGCGCTAAGAATTCTCTCGGGAATTAGGGGTGTTACACATTTTCCCCAGTTACGATACTTAAATTCATTTTCATCTTGCTTGCAATTGCTAATTACCGCGATTTTGCAGATGAATGTCAAAATAGCGTTTCTTTATGGAATCCTCGTTGAGGATGTGTACCTGACAGAGGAAGACGGCTTTGCTAATCCATAGCATGCCCAAAAGTTGTGTAAGTAGCAGCGATTTATTTATGGATTAAAGCAACCTTCTTTGAGTTAGAATCTTCCATTTGATGATGCAATCAAAGAGTTTAGTTTCATCAAGAATGAATACGAACCTTTTTTACAAGATGGTTAGTGGGAGCACAGTAGTGTTTCAGGTCTTGTATGTGGATGACATACTAATCATTGAAAATGATGTCCCTACTCTGGAATCTGTTAAAGATTGGCTAGGGAATTGCTTTCCAATGGAAGATTTATGTGATGTAACCTATATACTTGGTATCAAGATCTATAGAGATAGATCAAGAAATTTTCTCACCTTAAGTCAAAGTACAAATATTGACAAGGTGTTGAAACGGTTCAACATGCAAGAATTCTTACCTATGTCATAGGGAATTATTTTTTCGAAGGCTGATTGTCCTTCTAATCATATTGAGAGGGAAAATATGAATGATATTCATACATCATGTAATGTGCTAGGCCAGACATGTCACATGATTTAAGCATGACTAGTAGATACCAGTCAAATCCATGTGAGAGTAACTGGATAACTGTCAAGAATATCATTCAGTACTTTAGAAGAAATAAGGACGAATTCTTGATGTATGGAGGAGAGGAAGATCTCATTGAAAAGGGTTAGATTGATGCGAGCTTCCAAACCGACAAAGATGATTTTAGGTCGCAATCAAGTTTTGTGTTTTGTCTTAATTGAGGAGCTGTGAGCTGGAAAGGTTCCAGGAAAGATACAATTGCCCATTCTACCATTGAGGCTGAGTGTATTGATGCATTAGATGCACATACTCAGGAAATTCCGTCCCATTGGAGAGATCATCGATAGAGGAGATGAGAAGATATGCAAAGTACCAACAGTTGACAGTCCTTGCGAACCTGCTTACCAAACCATTTACTTAGCGTAAGTATAAGGGTCACACTAGATCAATAGGCATACGAGATGCACAATATTGGCTCTTGTGGAAGTGGGAGACTGTTGGAATATGAAATAGAGTCAATCTATTTATCACGACATTTATACGGACTTTCTATTCATTGTGTTATCGACATGGAGATATGTTAACATATTGAAGTCCTTAGAATATTCTCAAATATCCCTAGTCGAGTACTACAGTTAATTAGGAAGACTGTATTGCATCGAGATTAGTATGTGGGTAGATTGATATGGGGATATCAAGTCTAACATGTGGATGCACATTAGGAGCAATGGCGTATTGGATTGAACCCCCATGAGAATGCTACATGGGAGTTACGTGAAAGTCAAAAGTGCTTCTCATAGTGACAATGGTGTTGTGATCCTTCGACTTAAAGTCACTACATTAAATAGATGTGAGTTATCATATTTTGATATCGTCAAACGTCACGCTGTAACATGGTGATTATAAAGCAACAATTGAACATGCTATGAAACATGCTGAGTGGTGTGAGTGACGTAGATAAGATTTTTCTGTCCCACATAACAGGAGTAAATATCCACGGTCACTCGATGAGTGAGAGTTAGGGAAATGCATGGCCATGCTCAAATGTATCAATATGAGATATTGATGTCATATGTTTTTCAAGTCTACTCGAAAACTCGAGAAACTATAGATTGGATATACAAGTGTGACACTCCATGTCTTGTGTCTAATATGGATAGAAGAGACAGGGATTATACAATGCGGTAACATTGGTCCCAGATGTAACACCCATAATTCCCGAGAGAGTTCTTAGTGCAATATCACGACTTTGGGGGCGAATTTGTAAATAGTTTGTCACGGCTTTAAAGTGGGAATTTTGGAGTGTTGGCAATATTTGAAAGTTGTTGGAATGATTTTGAAGCACTAGAAATGTTCGGGGTGGTTGTGCAATTCTTTGAAATTAAGTAGAACCTATTATTCTAATTTATACCCTAAAAATTTGAGAAACTACACTTTCACCCTCCATGCATGAAGTCCACTTGTCAAACTCAACTTGACACCTCACAAGGTGGAGTGGGAGCATCTCTAACCTCCTCTCCACCCTCTGATTATTCAGGAATGAGATCCTTCCTCATTTTCTTGAATTTCTTCATCTTCATCTTCTTCTCTTTCTTGTCCAAGAACAACCACCACCACCACCAAGGCAACCACCTCTCCCTTCCTCCAAATCAAAAACTGCTCCTACCGCATTACCCCCTCGGTCTGCTGATCAAAACGCACAAAGCAATTCGAAGTTTCATTGGGTATCGAGAGAGAAAACCGCATTCGAAGGTGAGGAACCCTAGCTTTCAATTTGGTTAATTCGTTCAGTACATTGTAATTCAGCGGGATTGGGTCTTGTTTCCGTTTTCTGAGGCTGTGACGAGCTCAGGGGTACCGATTGTTGGCTGTAATTCGTCGGGAATGGGAGGTCGTCGGGTTTTGGGTTCGTGAAGCCGCCGGGAAGCGCCATGAACGCCGGAAGTTGGTATCTTCTTCGTTGGTTGAGCAAAATCGTTGATTCTTGCGTCAAAGTGACCCCTGTGGACCGAGGATTAACACCCCTAACGTGGAAACAACCCAGAAGTCACAGAGGAGGCTCAGGACCACCGGAAACCGTACGACGGTTGCCGGTTTCTGCCATGGCCGCCGACCTCTGTTCTTGAACACCGTTGTGCTCGTACCAAGTAGACGTATTATTTCGTGCTGCTGCATTGACTGTGAGACCCGGATTTATATGAGATGAGCGTTATAGCCGGAGTGCTAGCTTTGATTTTCGCCGTTCTTGGCGCATTGGTAAGTACATATGTACGACCTTTTCATATCAAAATGTGTGTATGTGTTTGATGTTTCAAATGAATGTTTGTTATATGAAATAGTATGAGAATGCTCGTTTTCCACTCGAAAGATGTTAAACTATTTTATTCATACCCTTTGAGAACTCTCGGAAATTACTTGTGAAATGTTGACATTCTGATCCTGTTTATGTGAAAGAGAAGAAATAAAATACCTCTAATAGATTTAGGACGATGTACAGAGTTGTGTTATTAATGGGAGGCGCCAAGCGATCCTCCATTTTCTTATGGCTAAGACCATTGAAGCAATGCTTTTTATTATTGGATAGAACTCTAATGTTCACAAATCCGCCCCCGATGAGCCAAAATGTACCAAAGTATTGAGGCCAAGGGGTTTTTTATAGCTATAGAGTGATACTTATACTTGTAAGGGTCACTACGGTATTGGGGTGTCGACACGTAAGGCCTTTTAGCTAATGTTGTGAGCGGGGTTGACGAATGGGCTCCCTTAACGCTCGGGTGAAATAGGGTTTGATAGACCCTAGAAGGAGCCCTTTGTGATTATTTCGTGATCCCTCTGTTTACATCGATCCTGCTGGTGGCTCTGGACATGCCTCAGCTAAAACTTAACGGTTATATTGAACTTGAAAGAAAGTTGTCTACTCTGTTGATGTTGTTTGTGGCTCTTGATATGCCCTAATCCATTGAAATGATTTGAAAAGTTTTGGCTACTTGTGAACTAATATCGTTATCAACTCCAAATGAACTTGTTTACTCTTGAGATTTCACTGTATACTTATGATTTCTTAAAGTTCTTAAACTGAGATGTTTTGTTATTCGGTTACTTTCAATTGTTCCAAAATCCCCAACATGTTACTGTTATTGTTTTAAACCTTATGTTTTGTTTCAACTCATGCTTCTGTGCCACTCATGCTTTACATGTCGTAGTATGTATTTACTCAGTTTTTACTGATCATTTTTCTTCAAAACTGCGTCGGCTTTTGCCATTTTAAATCGCAAGTCATCAATCAGAATGGGGGATGGGAACGCGAATCGAGATGTAGCTGTGTGCTTAAGCTAGATCACTTAGAATATTACGCACTTTTTATTTATTTATTAATGTAAACTTATTTCGACAAGATTTGTTGTTTACACTAATCGAAATGTAATCTTAATAGTATACTTCTAGCTTTTTGGTTATCGATTGTATTTTCAACCTTGAACTGAGATCCCGGGGTTGTTTCACCAGATGTTAGTCAGATCATTGACATTCCTATTACTTGGGTAGCATTGATTTATTTCTAGATACCGCTCAATGCTTGTAGTTATTATTATTACTGCCAACGTAATTAGGAACCTACAGGGTCACACACAAGAATAGATCAAACTGGAATTAATTTCTCACTAGTTAGACTAAAGAGAAATAATGAATATTGGACTATATTGTAAATTGTGCTCATTAATTGGACTAAAGAGCAATTGTGGACTAGAATGCAAAATAATCCTAATTGTTAGGATTAAAGAGCTAAGATGAATTGTCTAGCCTATAAATAGGATTCATAGGCTATAAAATTCAGTTCTAATACATTCCTGCACCACATACACGTAAAAGAGAGAGAGAGAGAGAGAGAGAGAGAGAGAGAGAGAGAGAGAGAGAGAGAGAGAGAGAGAGAGAGAGAGAGAGAGAGAGAGAAGAGTTCTTCCTCCTAGGGTTCGGCCACAACAAGGAGCAGCCCCCCTCTTGCTCCCCACGGGTTGGAATGGATCCACCAACCGTGCACGTCCAGATTCGTTGATCTTGTGTGAAAATATCCTCCATCTTCCTACTCAGGCTAGCACAATTGGAGAAGAAGTCCAGTTCAGACAGATTCGTGTGGATACCGTAGATGCGTCCTTCTTCAGATCTGCGCTAGAGATCGTCACCAGTCACTTTGACTGAGTAAATCCTTAATCATTCGATTATGCTCATTCACTTGGGTCCTTGGTGGGTTTTAGGTGAATACTTTTTTATTTCCGCTGCGTTTAATTGTCCAAAATCCAACAATACACACACACACGCGCACACACACGCACACAAACACAACAACCTTACACATAAGAGTAATATCGGCTTTTTCTAAACACCCACCTTACTCCCCCCCACTCCTCTTATCATGTCTTGTACCACTCCCAGGGTTGTAGTCAAAAAAATTATACAGGGATAAGAAAAATGATTTATACGTGCTCCTTGGAGCATCTCCAACCATGTCGCATTCCCCCCACCT
The DNA here is from genome assembly GCA_023055425.1 of Linanthus parryae. NCBI lineage: Eukaryota > Viridiplantae > Streptophyta > Magnoliopsida > Ericales > Polemoniaceae > Linanthus > Linanthus parryae. The sequence goes on along the minus strand of JALGPY010000074.1, from coordinate 149,501 downwards.
CCCCCCTCATGGTTGGACATGAACCGTATTTTTATACGATTTCGCCCCTCCCTCTCCCCCATCATGGTTGGAGATGCTCTTATTTGGCACCCAAACACGAAGTAAGGAGTAGGAGGTACAAATTTATCATTACCCCCCTCCCATATCCCTTACCCAAACGAGGCCAAGAGTAAAGAATGGAGTAAAAGATTAGACATCTTTTTTTGAAATTTTATATCAACTACGCCGTTATGAATAATATGGGTGAGCGTGGTGGTCTAAAAATTTCTCCGACCAATAGACACGGGTTGAATCTTCAATCCAAACATACCAATTGATCGTGTAAGTCAAAACAAAATACAATTTGTTTTATGCTCTTGTTGTGTTGAATCTTGTACTCGAGTCAATCAGGTAAACTATCCACAACTTGTGGAATTATTTTTTGTAGGTCTTTATTTAAAAGAAATATAAAAGAAAATAAATGTAGTTAAGACTTCGATAATTTATTAATGCAAAATATTATGAATTGGAAACATAGAATCATGGGCTCGAGAATGTAGTAACTTGTGAAGAGTGAGTTGATATTATTTTGGCTAGGAAAATTTGACTCGTGCACTATGTACATAGATAATCGGGTGTGTAATTTTTACCTATAAAAAATTATAAACGGGTTGATTCATCTCTAGACACTTCTGTCAACTCTCAACCACAACTAGTTGAACCCGGATCTGGTTGTGCATTCTATAAATGCAATCAATTAAGTAATGTCAACACAAACCCAATTTCGGGTGGGGTGAGTTTTGCTAATGAAAATGAAAAGTAATGCTTTGTATGTTTTGCACAAGAACTGCTATAAAGGAAATAACATTTCCTCAGTGACATTCGTTGTAAAGATTACTATTCTTAAAGTACCGCCAAATAGCCTCACGTCTCACATACTCGTTGAACGTAGTGCGTAACTGTGTACGTAAGTTATGTGAGTGACATATATGTTGTGGCTAGTTTACACGTACGGTGCTACTAAAGCAACAAAAGCTTCTCGGTAGTAAGGCATGTAAAGTGCCACTTACTATAACAAAATAATATATGTTGCTCTTGTCGTTTATAGAAAAACAATCATGATGCTATGTCAGCTAACACTCTGGATAGAACATCGGGGTCACAAGACTGCCATCAACTCTACATAGCCTTGTTCTTCCAAACTTCAACGTTGTTCATAGTACAACAATACCTTAATATTTGGATAAAAGACAAAAACCACCCCTCGAATTTGGGTAAATGAAAAAAAAAACCTTAATCTTTGGGGAATTACAAAAACCACCCTTGCTGGTGGACGGCAGCTGACGGCGAGTGACGGACAGAGTTATATTACTATTTCACCCTTCTTCCTCACTCTCTAACCCTAAGCGCTTCTCACTTTCTCCTTCCCACCTCTCTCTCTCCTTCCCCGTCTCTCTCTTCACCAACCCACAACAGATTCACCGGAAGAGAGAACCCGGAGAGGAGTTTCAGGCTTGTAGATCCCGACTTTCTCGATCTCGGCTCCGTTGTCCAGTTCAGAAGACCGAGTCACTGGGAAACCCAACTCGGAAGCTCCGATCGAAGCGGAACCGGAAGGTGGGTTCTCCGAAACGCAATGAATTGGGCGAACCCAAGTTGTCAAAGCCGAAGCTGAGTCCGGTCGAGTCGTTGGCCGAGTTGAGTTCGGTCTCCGACGCGTCGCCGTCCCCTGAGGAAGAATCTGCTCGGAGTTTCTTCTCTGTTCTGGTCTCTCTCCCTCCAGGTACTGAACAGAGGTTCAATTTCAATTCCGCCGACGTCGAATTAGACAGCGATCGGAACACGAGGGTTATCCGGGTTAGGCTCCGACCCGTTTGAAAGATCCGAAAATTGGTCTGGTTCTACGTTTCAAGGAAAATGAGGTTGCTTCGTCTCCACAAGCACAACTCCGGCATATGTAGATCGTCTTCTACTTCTTCATTTTCTTGCTTCTGGTAGGTAGGAATCTGTTTTTTTTTCTTCTTTTCCAATTCTTCTTCTTTTTCTTTCTTTCATGGGGGTTGATTTAGTAGTCAGATTAGGGATTTACAGGGCATGTGTCTGATCAATTTCTTCACTAACATGTCATAAACAATGGTTATAAACAAATTTATATGTCTAGTTGATTTCATACTCTTCTCTGTTTCATCAGTTCTTGATCAATTCACTGAAAAAATGCACATTTTATATTTGTGGGTAATGCAGTTGATTAATTTACTTGTTGATTTGGAAAAGTGTGCATGTTTTGATACTTTGATGAAAATATCTATTAGATGACTGTGTTAAGAGGCTAATTTTCTTATTATAGGCATGTTTAGGATTTGATAAGCTGAGAACAACAATAGAAACTAGAAAATTTGAAGCTTCAATTATTGTTTTTCTATTTTCAGAACTTCATTTCATATTTCCCCAAAACTTCCCACAAAAACCCTTCAATTAGATCTAGAAAATGGAGGTATAAAGTGGTGATGGTGTGCAAGGAGTCCAGGTTTTTCACTTTACTGGTCTAAAGTGTGTTGGTCTTCATGTGTTCCTAACACTTTCAATTCTTCTTCTTTCAATGGCATAAAGTTGAAGTCTTTGAAGAAACCCTAAGTGGTGGTGTTATTGGTGTTGATTTGCAGGTTGCTGTTGTTGTTGGTGGTGGTGGTGGTGGGGATTTGAAGCTTAAATTATTATTTTTCAATTGTTGGATGGAGGTCATGCTTATGGATGAATTTCAGTTGGGGTTTTTGGATGAAGAACAGGGATGTGGAGGAAGTAAGTTGAGGTCAGGTGGAGGTTGTGCTTGAGGGTGATGATAATAGTGATGGAGGTGCTTGTGGTGGTGGTGCTTGTGGTGGTGGTGCTTGTGCTGGTGGTATTGTGGTGCAGGTGGAAGTGGTTTTCAAGAACATCAAGAACATTAACAAAACAAACAAAAATTACAAATAAGGGCAAAATAGTCATAAAAAAGTCAAATTGCACCCCTCTCTTAACTGACATTAACAGAAGGGTGATATTTGTCCAACATCTGTTAGTGACAGGGGTGGTTTTTGTAATTCCCCAAAGACTAGGGATGTTTTTGTCATTTACCCAAACTCGAGGGGTGGTTTTTGTCTTTTACCCTTAATATTTTCTTTGAAGGGATATAGAAAGTCTTGAATAAATTGTTGAAATTATAATTGCACTGATGAGAAGGTACTCTGGACTAGACAGAAAGAAGAGCAAACAAATGACATGAACAAGGAACAACATGAACCATTGGATCTATCCTTCATCTTCTAATTTGGACCGTAAGACGAGCCGCAAGTCCAATATCACCGTTTTGATCTTTTTCTCTTTTATATTTTTATTTCACATTTTATTTTGTTTTTTGTTCGTTAGCTAGAAGCCACGTGTCACACACCTATTTGCTGTTTTCATTTTCACCTGTAACCACCATTACCATGTCACATGTTCGATGTGGGTTGTTTGACTATGAAGAATGTTTTGATTCCTTCTTCATCTTCTCTCTCTCCCTCTGATCTCTGAAGATCAATTTCTTCATCTTTGTTCACTTATGAGAATTCAATATGGTATCAGAGCTTGGTTTCTTGGCCGCTGATTTTTTCTCTCCTTGACTTGGTGCTCTTCGTTTGAGCTGCGAGCTTGTTCAATCTCTTCTCGTCGAATCAAATGGATTTTCCTCCTCTAACTACCGTCCCGAGGACAGTAGACTACACTTCCCTGTATTTCTTATCGATCGGAGGCAATCCATGTCGTTTTCTCGTCCGCCTGATCTTGACGGGCTAGAATTATTACCCTTAAGTTCGAGCTATGAGGGTAATTCTTATGGCTAAGAATAGTTTGGTGTTCGTTGATGGATCTATTCCATGTTTGGCAGCAGGGTTGCCGGATTATCTTCTCAGGAATCGCTGCAATAATATGGTAATCTTGTGACTTTTTAACTATGTTTCAAAAGAAATTGGAAGTAGTGTGGTTATAGGGCTAATTCTAGGGAGATCTGGATAGATCTTCAAAAGTGTTTTTCTGATAAGAATAAGCCTAGAATCTTCCAGGTCTCCAGCAAGATATCCTCCCTTAGGCAAAGAGATATGAATGACACCAATTAGTACATAAAAATTGGGACTCTCTTGGATTATATGTCCAATTATCAGTTTTTAACTGCTTGTACTTGTGGAGATATGAATTTCTGGTTATGGATGAGAAAGATAAGATTATGCAGTTCTTAATAGGTTTGAATGGTCAATACTTCCTCTCGCTACACCATTTTGTTCAGGCGAGTAGGGTACCATAGTTTGATGGATAATCCCACTTTCTAGACATATGTCTTTAAATGGTGATTCATATTCTCAACATCTATCGATACACACCATTTTAATTTTTCCCAATTGATTTTCCACTTCAGTTTTATAACGTTTGAACATATCAACTTCTTCGTCTTTAGTTCATAGAAGGTAGACATAGCAATATCTTGTACAATCATCTATAAAAGTGATGAAGTACTTTACCCAACTCTTATTTGAAGAAACTTCAAATCACAAATATCCGTACGGATTGATTCAAGAGGTGTAGTTATTTTATTTCTAATTTCTTAGTTGATCTTTCTTCAATGCATGTCTCACATTTTTAAGACTTATCTATAGTTGCGATTGGAAGTGCTCCATAGAAATTAACTTGGGAATGAATCTGTAGTTGATGCGACCTAGCCTATTGTGCCATAATTTAGTAAATAGAAGCAACATCTTTATTTATAGCCTCAGTAGGCATGTTATTACATTGAGTTTGAACATCCCATCACTAAGGTAATTGCCCACACACATTCTACTCTTAACTAGTACAATTTCTCTGATCTGGAAACAAGTTTGAATCTTTTTTTGACTAATACAGATCTTGACACCAAGTACATCGTTAGGCATGAGCATTTTTTACGAAGTCATTTTGAGGGTGACTGTTCATTTGCATTCAACAGTGGAGGATGAAGAGATTCACATGTAGAGTTGCTCTCCGTTATACACCGGTTCATAGTTGGTAAACATGGATTGTTCCGTGTATATGTGACAGGTGGCGCCGGTGTCGACCCACCACTCCCTTAGATTTCTCCCAATCATGTTCCCTCCAACACAACCACGAAAAGATAGATACCATCATATTCGTTGACTTCAACAATGTTTGCCTCAAATTTATTCTTTGGATTCTTCTGTTTCCTTTTGCGCTCTCTTCGATATTTTTCAAAATTATAGCAATTTACCTTCAAGTCCTTCTTCTCCGCATCGGTGGTCTCCTTGTCGCTAGCCTTCCTTTTGTTCTTTTTGGAAACATGCTCTGCGACATTGGCTTTGGATTGCCTTATTCCTAACTTGTTGAGTTGCGATTATCTTCCTCAATCCTCATCCGAACGATGAGTTCTTCGTTTTGTTTTCATTTTATTATGCTTGATATAGTTCTTGAACTCCTTCGAAGAAGGAGGCAACTTCTCAATCATACACGCAACCTGATATGACTCGCTGAGATTCATACCCTCGACGTGTATGTCGTGAAGAATCACCTGCAATTCTTGACCGGACTTATTACAATCTTTGAATCATCCATGTTGAATTTCAAAAATTTAGCAACCACAAATTTCTTGGCTCCTTCGTCTTCGGTATTATATTTTTTTCTAACTATACCCATGATTTGGTAGCGGTTTTGGCCATACTATAAATGCTACACGAAGTATTGTCCAAATCGTTAAGTACATAATTTTTAGCCAAAAAATCAGAATGCTTCCATGCATCTACCACCCCTAAAGTTTGATTATCTGCATTTTCAGGCAATGCTGGAGCATCTTCCCGAAGAAACGTTGCCAAGTTTAAGTTCGTCAAGTAGAACATAATCTTCTGCTATCATCTATTGAAGTCCTTCCCATTAAACCAATCGGGTTTCTCTCCATAGAAATTGATTGGCATTACAGTCGGGTTATTTGTAGGGGTAGACTGACTAGTACTTCGAGTTTCTGTCATTGCTGAAATTTGCAAAGAAAATTTAGTAACAAAATCAAACCATAAACTGCAACGCAATGAAAACAATTGGTAATATTAGCAAACTGTATTGATAATTGCTATATAAACTCTTTAATACAGTAATATGTGAGTACCTTAAAAAACTCTAAGACGATTTTTTTTTATTTAAAATAAAGTAGTAGTGAAATCGGTAAAACCACTTCGGACACAAAGTAAGCCTTAAGATTGTTGGATAAGAATCGAAACTGGACCGGTTTATGGGGAAGAAGAAGAAGAGAAACGCGTATAAACTGAAAATCGAAAACAAAAAAATGAAATACTTACCGAGTACTGAAAATCTACTTATGATGTCGGAAACGATCTCGAGCATTGACTCGATGTCCTTAATGCTTCTTTTCCGCCACAGTACTGCAAGTTTCGGAGCTAACGCCTCCTAGGATAGTTGCCTCCTCAACCGTGCAGTTTTTCAGTACACTCCATGAACCCTACGAACCACAGTGCTACGAAAAACTGTCTCGAAAAAAGAAGAATGGAAGCAAGCATGTTCGGAGTTAAGAATTGTGGAAGTGAGTAAAACGAAACAAGGAAGTATGCTATTTGTAACAACACATACATCCGTTGAAACGGTGTAGGCCCACAAGTTAAGAATGGGCTTAACTTTGCAGCCAACCCAACCTACACCCATGCCCCGACCTAACTCGGGTCGGCCAGTGGCGGCACGCGTGTGTGGCAGAATTTGGCTAGGTCCTCTCCTCGAAACAAAATTGCTACTCTCAAAGGTCTTACCATTTAGTTCCAAACTTAGAATACTTAAACAATCTTAACTTATTTTAAATGCGAATGTGGTACACTTTGGCACTGTTTGGTTTGCAGTAGAATGTTTTTCAAGGGAAATATTCTACGCGTAAAATATTTTGTGTGGAGAAGTTTTCTCTGCAAATATTTTCCCGTGTTTGGTTGACAATTGCCAAAATAGTGGGTCGTGGAAGTGGCAGTAATGGGTGGCGGTGATGGGTCGTGGAAGTGGCAGTAATGGGTGGCGGTGATGGGTCGTGGTGGAAGTAGGTGGAAGTGGTGGTTATTGGTGGTGGAGTTGTTGGTATGAGTTGTTGTTGTGCTCCTTCACTCTCCTGAAAATGGCTTACGGATTTAAAATGTGTAAATCCTTTTACATCATATGAGTGAAAACATTTTACAGGAAAATATTTTACCTCCAACCAAACAGCACCGAAACATCAAAATAAAAATGTTTACCACTAACCAAACAGAGCCTTTGTGTTTTCTACATTGCAAGAGCCTACTTTACCGCTTCAAATTTTCATTAATCCGAACACATTTTGAACCGTTCAAAGTGGTAAGATTATCTCCCACTTTCAGGTTCGCAAACCGTCAACCCGATTTTAGATAAACGGGGTCCAAAGTCGACCCCAAATTGCTGTTTTCCAACAGAAAGGAAAAGGATACAGTTCTAGTCCAAGAATTTTTTACCAGCAACTAAAGAGGGAGGTTCTTATTTGGTAGTTATACATTGCATTACAAGAAAATAGAAAGAAAGAAAGAGTGAGCGAATTCAGAGCCTGAAATGAAGAAGGGCAGAAACTCCATCCAGTCCTTTGCCAAGGACGTAGGTCCCGAATTCTCTCACGGTCGTTTCTCTGTACTTTGGTGGATTCTCTTCCGAAAGCAGCTCTTTGATAGGTCCAAACACAGTAGAGGTGGGCGACAAACTTGTGCTGAAAAAACAAGCAACTGGCACTCTTGGACTCGTGCTGCTATTTGCTAGAACGCGGTGCTCAATGCTCTTGAACTTGTCATCAGTTATAAGCTACAAATCAAATTTTATCAAATTAATCCCCTATTATAATCAACATATTAAGAAGTATTTTATTCTTCTAAAAAAAGAAAAAAAATAAGTATTTTATTCAAAATGAAACATGCAGATTGTAAAAAACCTTTTTTTTTAAATTACCTGAAGAAGGTCTCCAACGTTAACGACAAGTGCACCATGGGTAGGAGGCAAATCAACTCACTGGTTGCGGCGAAGAACTTGGAGTCCCCCTGTGTGATCTTGCAGAAGCACTGTGATGAAGCCGTGATCGGCATGCTTGCTGGCGCCTAAGGTTAGCTCTGGTTGTGGGCATGGTGGGTAGTAGTGACCTAGAACACGTAGCCCATCAGCACATCCCATCTCTTTGAGGTGGGCCGGTTTAAGTCCAAGACCCTCCGATAACAACTCGAACAGGCAACAACCGACTTGCATCACCTTTTCCGGATACTCCATTAACACATCCCTGTGAAGAAGCGAAAAGTTTCTGATATTTATTTATTCATCCGGATCCTTTGTATGTTTTTTAGGTATCATTCTCTGTAGTCTATGCCCTTGTTCTTATTGCACGATTTCACTATTGTTTGTTTACAATTGTTGCACACTATAACTTCTTACAATTACAAACATATTACTACCCCTGTTTTTTCTCTTTCAACCTAATTTCCTAAAAGAAAAGTTTCTTCTCTTTCAGCATACTTTTTTATTTTAGTATTATTTTGATGTTAAAAGTCTAAACTATCCTTCACAATTTTACTCACCCAAATAAATCCCCTCCCATTTCTTTTTATACATATGTTATATCAATTCGTAGAGAGAGAAAGAGGGACCAGGGAAAGAAAAATTTCTCCCCCACGCATATGACCTTCATAGAAAGATCTAGTTGAGTTCGTCAATTCAAGTATTCTCTCGTGTTGCTTTTCTTTCTTGGAGATTTTTCTACTTCAAATCAAGACCATGATTGCATATGTTTTGAACAAATCGACGGGTAGAGACGTGGAGGACGGGCTGGGAAACCACCGGCTCTGGTGGCGTCGATTGGTGTTTTGGTTTGCTCGGCGAAATCAAAGATGTGCGAGGGAGCTGGCGAGTGTTTGTGAGGCTTCTTGGTTCAGTTGGCGGGTTTAAATCGACAGTGGAGGTGAGGTCCGAGCGGGAATCGGACTGGTTCCCAGTTCGTGTGATCGAGGGTTCGTCGATTTCCGGTCGGATGATGGTTGTGATGAGGCGGTGTTGGCGCGGTGGAATAGAAGCAGACGAAGGAGAAAGGAGGAAGGAAGAAGATGGGGTTTGAGGGAACCCATATCTGGGTTTTGATCGGAGCTTCTGGTTTTGGTGTTGTTGGTTCTATAATATGTAGAGAAACAGAGGTAGTACATTCTATCTTCTTATAAGAGCATCTTCGACAAGTTTATTAAAACCTATACCCATTTTCTCTCAGCTAAACCATAGGAAACAGAGGTAGTACATTCTATCTTCTTATAAGAGCATCTTCGACAATGCACTAAATCCTATATTTGATGGTAAAATTTGGTGTTTTTGGCATCCCACGACAAATCACCAAATCATAAAAAAAATGGCGATTTTTTTGTAAGCCTCCCACAGTCGTTGTCCAGAAAAATACCAAATCACCAAATTCTATATTTGGTTTAGCTTTTGTGAAATGGTGAAGTGCTCCCACAGTAACCTCAAATCATATCCTATATAAAGGGTGTATTAGTGGAGAATATGATATACATTAGTACAATTCTCTTCGTTCCTCGACTCTATTATGATATACATTAATACAATTCTCTCTACGATACTTTGTCTCTCTTTGTTCCTCGTCTCTTCTTAATTCTTAAGTTTACAACACGTTATCAGCACGCTCTACCGGATTATACGGGTCAACAGTGTCGTACGGGTCACTCATATTACCATCGTTAATTAGTGTCGTTATTTATTTAATTACTTATTGTTAGTAGTTAGTTTATTTCTTTCATTTGTTTAATTATTGGTTTATTTTTTAAGTTAGTAAGGATCGGGTCGGGCCCGTTAAGTCAAATCCTCTAGTTAGGGTTGATGTTTTCTATTTAAACAGTTGTAATCGTTCGTATTATTCATCAATCAAAAGAATGATAAGTATTGTGTTTTATTTTCGTGTTCGTGTGGAGACTTGATAGTGTCTAGAATTACTATCACGTTAGGTAAACGCTAACAACCCGATACATTCGTGTATCAACTAGTGCTTGCATTGACCTTCACCATCGTCAACTGGTGAAACACAATGTCCGACGACCTTGCACTCATCCTCGCCACAATCGCAGACCTGACAACAACGGTCCAGGGTTTGCAAACATCAATTCAGAACATGGAAATACGGTTTGCGGCCGTCGACACCAGGCTAGCAGCCTTGGAGAACGGCGAAACCAACCTTCAAACAACGTTGGAAGCCCTCCAAGTCCGGGTTCAGCAGCTCAAAGCTTCACGAGCTGACGCCCCAACCTCCGCCTCTGCCCACCAAGCAGGTGGCTTTCACGGCGGCTCCATCCCCTGATCACAGTTGGTGACGACCAGCTACCACTGGCAAGACCCATATCCTGATCGGACCACCAATTGCCTCTCACGTCACTGATTTCTGGCGGCCCAATAAACACTCTGACTTCACCAAAAACCAACAAGATGCCACTCCACATCCCAGTTCAGTAACTGGCTTCTACAATTGCCTCTGGCGTAGCCGCCACCCTTCAATTCGGGACTCCAAACGCCGACCCATCACCAGCAGGAACACCGTTCGTCGTCGTTCGTGGCCGAGCAGTATCCTTGGTTGGTGTTCATCAACCACATGGGCCACTTGATGCAATTGGGCCACCCAATTATGGGCTGAGTTCATTTAATTCAGTTGGTTCTTTTGGACTCCCTTCACAACCGACTAATTTTTATTCTAAATACACTGTGTTGTTTTTTCTCTACTCAAAGTGGGCCTGGTTCATCCCACCAATTTGATCCCGATTTCAATTCAACCTACCCAACTAGTAGTATAGGTCAGCCACCTAATTTTGGCATCCGCCTTGAGGACAATGTGTATTTAAAACCCTTGGGAGTTGATACGGGTAAACCGTATCGTACAGGTCACTCATGTTACTATCATTAATTAGTGTCGTTATTTATTTAATTAATTATTGTTAGTAGTTAGTTTATTTATTTCATTTGTTTAATTAGTTGTTTATTTCATTAGTTAGTAGGATCAGGCCGGGCCCGTTATGATAAATCGTCTAGTTAGGGTTGATGTTTTTCTATTTAAACAGTAGTAATCGTTCGTATTATTCATCCATCAAAAGAACTAAAAGTGTCGTGTTTTATTTTCGTGTTCGTGTGGAGACTTGATAGTGTCTATAATTACTATCACGTTAGGTAAGCTCTAACAACCAATTACATTCGTGTATCACCGGACGAGGGAGATCTACCAAATAAAGGTACGATAACAAAGTTTTATTTAATACATATGATATGATGAAAAATATAATTTTCGTTCTTACATGTTCGTAAGAGATTCAAACTTTGATAAAAATAAGTTCAATCTTCATTCAACAAGCAGAAAAGCTGGACAAATCTTCTTGATATTGATTCTTACGCGTCTTGTCTAACAAGTTCTGGAAAAAAAAATTGCTTGTAATATTCTTAGCATATGAACAATATTTTACAATGTAATCATTTTGTATTTTCCCGTAATATTATTTTGGTAATAAAATAATTTTTTATGTTGATAGTAGTGAAATTCATGATTTGGTGATAAATTTAATGATTTGTTGTGGGAGGCCAAAAACGACATTCTCCAAATTTGATGAAATGGTGAGATAACTATTTGACGTAAAAAATAGTGGAATTTGTAGGAGACCAAAAATGCTATTAGTATTTTTCCACCAAACATGGTGAAATGGTGTTTTTGGGAGTCAACTGTGTGAGGTCAAACCTTTTTTTCTACCAAATATAGAATTTGGTGTAAAATTTGATATAATCTCCAATAATATAAAAGAACAACTTCATAAAAATCATTCTTCGTTTCATAGTGACCGCATTTATTACATCTGAACTTAATAGTACCCCAATCTCTATTCTATTTCTCCAAAGGAAAAAAATGCAACATACAAATACGATATACAGTACATCTTTTTAAGATATAGATAGATTCCTAATTATTATTATTATTATTATTATTATTATTATTATTATTATTATTATTATTATTATTATTATTATTATTATTATTATTATTATTATTATTATTATTATTATTATTATTATTATTGTTGTTGTTGTTGTTGTTGTTGTTGTTGTTGAAGAATGCGTTTCAATAGTTTATGTGGCTAGTTAATAAAAGATAATAAAATTATTTAATTTGCATATTTTTTTAGGGTTATCACATTTGTATCTAAATTTTTACGAGAGTTCAGAGAAACTAGGGAACACCGAGTTTTGCAAAAAAAACTTTTTAGTCTGGGAAAAGTAATTCTGGTAAAATTTCATCATTCCTTTTTAGAAAAAAGTCATTAAAACGGGCTTATATACTCAACAAATAATCTTTTACACTCCAAAAGTAAATAAATAAAGGATTTTTTTTTAGGGACAAATATATTATTACGTTTGGGTAGTCATTCCCAAAAGATCAGACTGAAATACATCGTTTGTCAGGAACAATAGAATAAAACGACATATCATCTTCGTGTAAGTCTTTCTTGTCGAAGGAGTGTGCCAGCTGATTTCCGTCCCGTGCGATAAAAGAGTGCTCCACATTACTAAAATTTCATGCCCTTCTTTCACAAGCTTGTAAAGTTGCTTTTAGATCCGAGAGTGAGTTCGCCGCCGTAATTCTGCCGGCTATACCTTCTTTAAGAAATTTCACCGCGTTCAGACTGTCCGATTCTATGATTATTGCAGAGAGATGCAACTCCGCTGCCAGTTTTAGCCCCTCCTCTATCGCCGCCACTTCAGCCACCAAAGCAGACATTTTTCCGCGAACCGTACAGAGTCTACCAGCTTTGAACCTACCCGTGTCATCACAAACACAAAGTACGAGACCTGTTGCGATGCCTTCCTCTAGCCACGCTGCATTTGCGTTAATTTTTGCAAAACCTGATTTTGGTGGCTTCCATTTTCCTTCTTCTGCTAGCCGAGGACTTCCATCAGACGAAAGACCACATATTGTTGCTTTTCTGAACCAGTTCACGTAGTCGTGTCCGAAACGCGCTACCTGTGATGGTGTTCGGTTCACTGCATTAAAAAGTTTGTCATTTCTGAACCTCCAGATTGCCCAAATTAACGCCGTAAAATTTTTGCACATTTGTCTTGATTGTGTCCTGAAGAACTCAAAAACCCAGTCTATAATACGTCCAACGCGCGGGATATTAAACCCGTTAACGAAAGTTTCAACCTAGACCCTCCTCGTAAAGTCACAAAAAACAAAGCAATGGTCTTCATTCTCACCCGAACTGCCACAGAGAGGACAATTTGACTGGGTTTGCACGCCTCGACGAGACAGGTTTGAAGCAACAACAAGGGAGCCGTGCCATAGTCGCCAAACTGGATAAATAAGTTTCTTTGCCAATTTTAAACTCCCCAGCTTCTTTAACCACCTCCCATTCACATCTCCCGACGACGAAGAGGGGTTTCCCGTCGATTTTGCGTGTTGTGTTTTATAGCCGGTCGCTACCGTATAGTTCCCGTCTTCTGAATGCAGCCATGAGTATTCATCCTCTGCCTCAATTTGGATGGGAATGGAGCGGATTATTTCAGTATCAGATGGGACAAAGCATTGGTTGAGGAGGTCCTCGTTCCACGTCCCATTTTTAATGTTTATGAAATGGCTAGCTCTCGCCTCTTCCGACCCATGGGGGCATACTGAAATTGTTCGAAAAGAGCTATACCGCGGTAGCCACCTGTCTTTAAATGGCCGAATCTGTCCGCCATTCCTAAGCCTCCAAAAAATGCCATCTTTCACAAGATCGCGCCCTGCCATAATGCTTCGGAAAGCATAAGACCATTGTGATGTAGGTTTAAGCTCCACTTCAAGTATAGATTTGGAACGAAAGTACTTGTGTTTGAGTACTCGTCCCATAAGACTATCGGGATTTCTTAACAACCTCCACGTGTGTTTAGCAAGGAGCGCAATATTAAAATTCCGGATGTCACGAAATCCAATGCCGCCTGTTTTCCTTTGCTTTCTTCAAAATATCCCAGGCTACCCAGTGAATTTTCCTCGTGCTATCATCTCCCCCACCAAAAATGTCTGACTAATCTCTCAAGGTCCTAACAATTCTTCTTTGGTAACAGAAAGCACCCCATAGAGTAATTAGGAATGGCCTGAATAACTGCTTTGATCATTACCTCTTTACCCGCCACTGAAAGTTCCTTGCCCTTCCAACCCTTCAATTTCTTGAGTACTCTTTCTGGGAGAAAAGAGAAAGTGGTGGCTCTCATTCTACCTACCGAAGTAGGTAATCCCAAATAGCTATCATGTTCCTCTACCAGTTGGACGCTGCAAAGCTGCCCGAGAGCCTGTTTGTCCTCCGAACCAAAGTTTTAAAAACCGGACCGACCATCGAACCGGTGAGGCACCGGTTCATGGTCGGACCGGTCGGACCGGTGGTCGGACCGGTTCAATCGCACGTTTATTTAATAATATATATTTATTATTTTATACAAACAATAGTAAACATAATATATATTTATTATTTTTATCATATATCTATTTTTATTTCAACAACATTTAATTTTTTTTAGAAAACAATAACATTTAATTTGATTTAGTGAAACTTTATTTTTTTCCAAACAAAGGAAACTACTGATAAGTGTTTTCGCATTTAAAAAAATGAAACTAAGTGTTTCAACTCCACCCATCTACATACCTACCCAACTACCCAAAGTTTCACAAACTTTCAGCCGTTCATTTTCTTTACTCTCCTCTCTTTCTATCTTATCTTATCTCTGCCTTTCTCTCTCTCTACGGGTAGAAATTTGCTTCCACCAAATTCAAGCCTTTCTCTCTGTCATGAACACAATTTATAACTAGTAAAGATGAAACCCAGAGGTTACTCCGTCGCCCACTCCGTTGCTCCGTCGCCCCATCGCCGTCGTCATCTTCTCGGTCGTCCCATCTGGTGTTCAATTGCTGTCGTTGTCCTCTGTCTGCTGCTCTCTCTCTCTCTCTCTCTCTCTCTCTCTCTTCGGTGGTCGAGGATGCTCCCTCTCGCCCAGATCTGAGAGGAAGCGGTGGAGGCGGAACACTTGGCCGGCGGCTTCCCAGCTGTGGCACAATTTTTTTTTGAAGTTGTTGAAAACCGACTGGTTTTTAACCCGACCTGTTCACCGGTTCGGTAAAAAACCGGCCGGTTTTGACAAGTTTGACCGGTTCTTATGCACGTACGGTCGAAATACCGAACCGGACCGGTCATGCTCCGGTTCGCCGGTCCGACCGGTCGAACCGGCCGGTCCGGTCCGGTTTTCAAAACTATGCTCCGAACTCACATTATCTGAGAAGACAACATACGACTTCCGCATATTCAAAACTTGTCCTGAAGCTGTTTCATAATCTCTCAATATATTACGCAATGCTCCAATCTCAGCTGGGATTGCTTTCGTAAACAGTAAGCTATCATCTGCAAAAAAAGAGGTGGGAGACTATGGGTCCTACCCTAGAAGCCGAGAGACCGGAGATCCGCCTCTCCTGCACAACAATAGACAAACTGCGTGAAAGAGTTTCACTAACTAATAAGAATAAATAAGGCGATAAAGGGCAGCCCTGGCGAAGTCCTCTTCCCGGAATGGTGTGGCCATGAGCTTCTCCATTAATTATAAGACTATAAGTGTCCGTAGAGACACAGTTCATCACCAGCTCAATCCATCTGAAACCAAAGCCCATACTTTCCATTACAGCGCGTAAGAAATCCCGTTCCACTCTATTGTATGCCTTGCTCATGTCTTCCTTTAAAGCCAAGAAGCCAACCTTTCCTTTTTTTCCGTTCTTCATCGAATGCAAGAGTTCAAAGGCTGTTATAGTGTTGTCAGAAATTAACCTGCCCGGGACAAAGGCACTCTGGTTTTCTGATATCAAAGAGCTCAAAATCAACTTTAAATTGTTAACCATAGTCTTAGTAACTATTTTATATATAGTGTTACATAAACTAATTGGTCGAAGATCGCCCAGACATCTCACTTGTTTAACCTTAGGAATCAACGCAAGGAGAGTATGATTAAACCTGGAAATATCAGCTCCATTATTGAGAATCTCTAGACATGTTGCCTCAACCTCCGCTCATACGACCTACCAGTTCTTTTGGAAAAAGAGGGCCGGAAAACCGTCTGGGCCTGTAGATTTCAGCGGTGCTAGCTGTTGGACAGTGCATCTGACGTCCTCTTTTGTGAAAAGTTGGTTCATAAAAGCTCGCTATTCCAGAGAAACCAGTTCTTCAATGCCTGTCATCATTGATTCCATCTTCATTCTAGTGGGGTCGCTAGAACTGAAAATACCACTGTAATAGTTCTCTAGTTTCGAAACTACCTCAACTGGGTCCTCCTGCCACATTCCTGAGCTGTCTTCCAGGTCATTAATGTAGTTGCGGGATCTGCGAATAGATGATTTTCGGTGAAAAAACCCCGTATTCTGGTCTCCTTTTCGTAACCATGTCTCCCTAGATCGCTGTCTCCACATCTCTTCCTCCCGCAAAAGAACTCGGAGTATGTCGTTGCGAATAGTCTGCATCTCAAAAAGGGCCTGTCTAGTCTGTGGTCCATCCGACACTATCTGCAATCTTCCTCTAAGCTGAGCTAACTGTTTCTTCACGCTGCCGAAAGTAGTTGATTCCCAGTTCTTCAGAGTCGTAGCCACTGAGTCTAGCCGTCCCTCAATCTGTCTGCCCGAATAAAGCCATGCATATGAGATAATGTCTCTACACCCCTCGTGTTGAAGCCACATAGCTTCGAAGTGAAATCTCTTTCGAGTATTTCTCCTAACCGAACTACGCAAACTTCAATAAGCTTCATTCGGAATATGGTCCGACACTTCAGCTATAAGGTGTTGTACTCTATCCCAACCACATAAATCAATCCAGCTATCCGAGACAAGGCATCAATCAAGTATTTCCCGGATAGCTAAGTCATCCCCCTGATTGTTTCTCCAATTAAAAGGAGAACCTGAGTAACCCATGTCTCGCAACTGTAGTCTGTGAATAACGATGCAGAAGCCCTCTATCTGGCTGAAGGAGACAGTTCTTCCTACTGTTGTCGTGCTTTTCGTAGCATTCTCCCTCGGAACTGCTGCTGGTTGAGTATCCACTGGAGCCTCAGGGAATCGCATGTCGCCGTCGTCAAATAGCTTCCTCTTAGCCGGTGGTCTAAAGAACATCCACTCTCCAAACCCCCGCGAAGTCTTTATTTTTGTTTCTTCACTCACTACTCGACAATCGCAACCATAGTGACCAACCCTTCCGCACCATTCGCAAGCCCCCGGTAGGCATTCGTAAGTAAAACTCAGCCACCTCTTCTTGCCGAATAGTTTGATAAAATTCCCTCTCATGAGAGGTACGTTGATGTCGATTTTCACCCTTGACCTCATATAATCTCCGGCCTTCCCATTCAAAATCCTCAAATCTGTCTTCACTACCGGCCCAAGTAGCCTGACTGCTTTTCGGAGTTCTTCATCAGTTTGAAGATAGAAGGGGAGGTTGGCTACTTGCACCCATACATCGATTCTGTCAAGTTTTTCTAGATCCACGACGCCATTGACAGACCATGGCTGTAGGAGTAATAAGTTCTCGTCAAATAGCCAAGGGCCTTCATTCAAAACCTTCTGCATCGAATCCTCAGACGTCAACTCGAGACAAACCTGTTCGGAGATGGCTCATGAATCTTAGTCTCTCCCTCCTCCGGCCACATATTCTTGAAAATTATTTTCATCGCCCAGGTATTGAAAGTAACTGGGTGAAGAAAAGTTCCGAGAAGGCACGGACCACAGCTTTGGATTGCCTCTAGGCAGTATTCATCATCGTACTCGTCAATATGCTCTTCCTCCATTGACAAGTTTCTGAACTGTCTTGTGAGATAATCGCTATCCTCCATAGTTCAAAACAGAGAGGAACCCTCTGCCGATTGTGTTGAGAAAGCGTCTGAGTTACGGTCGGAGGTAGCACACTGTTCCGTCACCGGAAATGGAGGCAGCTTTGAAACCCTAGATCTTCACCTGTTTCGCTCCGAAAAACCTAGAGCAAAGAATACCACGTGCAAATTAAAGGATCTTTTTTTAGCTACAACGGAAAATAAATGATCTTTTAAAACAATCCAAATACCATAAAAAAAAGAAAAAAGAAGAAATCATCTATGCAAACAGGAAATGGATTTCCTTACATCAAACAAGAAACAAAACTAAAATTGCTTATCCATATACCTATATATAAAGCGGGACTGGTGTGAGTGTGCCTCACGCGCCCCGTGGCCACACTGGATTGGTCGAAAAATAGGGCCACCAAGAATCTCTTTTTTGCCCTTGTGCGTTGTGCCTAATCATCTGTGTCTTCCGTGGGTATTTTCGTCATTTCCTACAAAGCCAGCTTCGAAGAGAAGATTTTCTCTGGTTCTTTCATTCCAGACGGCTCTCGCTCCTCTCTCTCTCTCTCTCTCTCTCTCTCTCTCTCTCTCTCTCGCCGGTGTTCATCACCGAGAGAAGCACCGCCGTGGTGTTTGTCGCGGCTTGAATCTGTGCGATTCCAGAAGCTCTTGGAAGGGGATGTGGATCTGGTCTTTGCTGAGAGCCTCTCTCGCTCCTCTCTCTCATCCCTGTGCACGTCTTCCTGTTTCTCTGTGACGAGGGCACGGCCATGGGCGTCGTGGTTTGTTTTCTTTTGCCCGAATCCGGTGCTTTCCATCTGGTGCTCGATCTCGTCTTAGATCTGGTTTCATGTGCCAATTAACATCTTTTTACCTATAACAATTGACCGGATTTTGTATCTAAATCAAAGAAACATGTATGATTATTCTTCTTCTGATCTGTTCGCCTCTTCTTCTAATATCCTCTGTCCTATTTGGCTCCCCATGGGTGGGTTCGTCTCTCCTGGGTTCGATTGAGGGTCTCTAGGGTTTGGGCTTTGGGCCTACAGTCGCCGGTTGGGTTCAATTGATATCGGTGAAAGGTTGTTGTGCATGCTATTGATCTGGTTGATTTTGGTGTTTTGCTGTTTGGGTTGAGTTTCAATGACTGTGTTCATCAATGGGTTCTGTAATTCCTATAGATATCAGCAAACAGGTGGTGATTTTTTTTTATAATAGCTACAGGTGGTGATTTATGTCTCTAAAAAAGGGGTTTTATACTTTCTATTTATTTGATTCTTGAACTGAATTGATGGGTGACTGCTATATCGGAAATGTTGATGCATTGCTGCATATATGAGTCCCTGTCAATGTGCAGATATTTAGCTTCCTCTTATTTAACCTATTGTTTCAATGCGGGCCATGTCGGGGATGTGCAATTGCTGAGAGGCTGTGATGATATATTTCTATAGCTTGCATTCAGACAACGATTCCCACTCCCATTTAGGCAGGGTAACCACAGCGATCGTCACCTCTCACTGTAGTTGCGGCCATGGCGGCGTCATGGTAGTCTGAACGCATTCACTGATCTGAGCCTCAACAAATAACAACATAAATATCTCTCTCGCTCTATGTTGTTGTGAAAGGTTGTGATGATAGTTTTGCAGAGCCTGCAATTCAGACTATGACTCAATTCTTACCTTGGCGGGGCAATTCAGAGGGGTCCTCGTGTCTCCCTATTGCAGCCTTGGTGATTGGACTGCAGTCTGCTTGCTTTTGCATATCTGAGCCTGATGTCAGTAGATGCGTATTGACGAGTACGCACTATTAAGCCATATTGCAATATGTAATGCCTTGGTTAGGGCATATCCTGGATTCATTGCTCTGTTGCTTCTTGAGTTCGTTTCGTCGTTACATGTCAACCCGACGATGTACGCATCCGCATCTTATCCTTTCTGGAAACTAAATATGCCGCTCAAACAAGCCTTCTGTTGACAAAATGGAAAAAACTTTGGCATTTGGTTCAAACCTGTTGCTTTTACTTCTCTTTTTACTATTTGTCTAATGGAAGAATTGAATGGAAGGAACATACGAGCTTCGCGAATTTTCTTCATAGGCCACTTGGACATAGTACCACAGTCATTCAAAAGTTCAACCTCGGATATACAGATAGCCCAGATGATGATGGCCTCCAGTGCCTTGTAAATGGGTGCTTAACAGTGTTGTTCAGACGTGGTGTAAGAGAGCTTATTATGGATTTCATGCTACCGTATGTGTATTACCCCATTCACATTTCCCTCTGCGTTTTTTACTTGTGAAACTGTGGTGCATACGAAACTGATGTTACCTTACTCAATTTTAACACTTCCGGAGTCCGTATGGTTTCCGAAATTCAAAGTGTTCTTCATCCACTTCTCTGATCCGGATGACAGTTTCATAGAAAGGCTATGTTCTAGCTGTCCAGTTCTTGAAGATTTGAGTATATGTTTTCAAATTGGACGAGCATCGCAAGACTACTTTCAGTAATATCACTTCACATACACTTAAGAGCCTGAGTCTCAAATTTGTTGAGGTCAAAAAATTCAGAATTGGTTTGGATGCATCGAAACTTAAAAGCCTGAGACTCGAATTAAATGTGGTCGAAAACTCGGGAATTGGTTTGGATGCACCAAATCTTGAAGATCTTCATATGGAAGCTTTTCATTGACATCACAAACCTGATGTCCGTAGAAAGAGTATATATTAGGTACTCCCCATGTCAGGAAGAAGAGTATATGGGTGACTGATTGCTTGAGCTTCTCGGAGGAATCTCCAAAGCTAAGTCCTTGTGCCTGATTCACTCCTTCACAGTAAGTACTTTTTTTTTCAGACAAAATTAGTGATAAATGCATTATTATTTCTTATGACCCTACTTTATGTGCTAATTCTTGAGTTTTCTTATATGCTGTCTGTAGGTGTTTACCCATCGAAACAGCCATGGAATGATGTCTTTTGGCGAAACTACGTTGTTCAACTTGACCTATCTGGAAGTGGACACGGCAGCGTGTTGTTTCCAGGGGTTGCCTATCGTAATAGCAAAGACGCCTAATCTAAAAAAGATTTACCTTAAAAGACCGTTTATGGGAAAATTCACAAACCTCATCGACCCATCCCGTATGACCGCAACTGGGTATACCGCAACTGGGTATACCTGTTTTGTTCGGGCATGTGATATATATATATACATCACTGGTGGGAAAGGTGGTGGGAAAGTACCAGTTTGGTTCGGTTAACAGTTCAGTTCCGGGCTGGCCTCGGTCAACAGTTCCATCATTATCAGGTTGGTTTCGGGCCGGTTCACGGTCCGACATGTTGAGTCAAGATCCCTAAATGTGCTTTGATTGGTAATTGTTTTGAGTAATGAAAGACAAAAGGCTAAAACATTAGCAGCAAAGGCTTGTTAGTTATCTCAAGGCCTTGAAATTGACAGAACTTCAAAGCCTTGAGATTGCTTATTCTGCTATGTGTTCTAACATCTTTGTGTTGCAGATTTGGATATCTGATTATGCAAATCAGTGGTTTATGGTATATATATGTGGTTTGTACTATTTATACATCTAACACAATTGCAGATGATCAGAACAGGAAGAATCAAAGTTATCTGAGTTTAATTTTGAAATGCTGTGAAGCAGGTTCAGAGCTCCAAGGCCTTGAGATAAGCCTTGAGCTACTGACAGTTTTTACAGAACTTGATTGATTCTTTCTTGCAGGTTATGACTCTTAGTATTGTGATTATTTACTCACATCTAAGTGTCTTAAACTTGTTTTTCATATCTTATTTGTTCTAGAAGATATGCAGATTAATGTTCTAAATTTATTAAACAATTTTATCAGAAACTGTATAACCAAACAGTCTCAGTACTGTTAGTTGTTTGGATTGTGTTGTTGCAGTGTTTCTTTGCTGTTGCAGGTTTGTTAAACGTGCAGAAGAAATCTCAACAAACTCCAACGGATATCCCCCTGGAGCTGTTTGAATTTAAGTTGAAAACAGAAGGAGGATTTGTAGGAACTAAGATCCTAAAATCTCTCAATCAGTTGAAACTGTGGATAAAAGAGACTGGTTTGAATTTTGAAAGAGAGAGAGGCTTGCAGAATACTCTGAGAAGTGTGACAAATTCGTGGGAGATCATTCATTCAAACACACAATCATTCAAGCTTCATTCCAGACTTCTAAAGATCAAATCAATCCAGTCATTCCTGAAGAACATTTCCAGGCTTCAACAGCTTATCTTTATATTGTGTTCTTCATTTTTACTTCATCTGTGTATCTCTATATTATCTTAAACCTCACTTAACCTAGTGGTTGGCTGTTCAAGTGAAAAACAAGAGGTTCTTGTTAGCTCAACAGTTAGTAGTTGGAACTAGATAGGTTTGGAACCACAAGCTGTATAGGTGTAAGGGAAATCACTTAGGCTTGAAGATCTAGGGCTGTTTCTGTGTGAGTAATAAGAAGTGTTTGCCCAATCCTGGTGGGATTAGATCCCTCTGGCAGAGATTAGGTCCATTGGGACTGAACTCTGTAAATTGCTTTGTGTTCTTTACTTTTCTTTTTGATTATTATCTGCTGCACACAACTCAAATCATGTAATACCCCGTATTTTCGGGGGTATATTTTTGGAGTTTAACGATTATTTTGGGTAATGATTAGGATTTATAAAAAAAATAGTTTTCTTAATTTTTAGGTGTTATATATATATATTATACATATATAATTAAGTTAAGAAAAATAATATTTTTGTACTATTTATTTTTAGATGTTGTTTTTAGAGAAAGTTATAAAAGTTAGATACGTTTTTAGTTGTTAAAAGTTGTGGGTCGTATAACATTTTTTTTAACGTATCCAAATGTCACGTTTTAATTAGTTTTTTACGTGACGGACCACCGCGGTGACCCGTGTGACTGCCACACAGGATCACTCCTCCAGTCATCTTCCCCATTCACCATCTCCGAACAGGAGTGTTCTTCCTCCATGGCCAATTCTTCGAATTCTTCTCCAACTCCACCATTGTTGTCAATTTTCGTCCAAATTCAGAGGGGGAATTCGACTCAAACTCGGACTTTGAATTTCGCCCAAATTTCATAGTCGATTCACACCCGAAGCTTCACCCATCGGACTCCTCTTCCGCCTCCAAGTCTTCAATCAAATCCTATAAATACCCAACCAAGGACATCACAAAACCCACACCAATCTCTCTTTCAATCTCTCCCTCAATCTCTCTCGCTCTCTGTCTCACGTCGCAAAAGCAAGCCCGGCCGGAAAACCGACCGAGCCCAGCGCCGTCCGACCACCGCCGGCGCTCCGTCCCTTCCGGTTGCCGTCGCCACTCGACCCCGCCTCCCCTTCGACGCTCCCTGCCACCGGTCGGTCGCCGTCGTTCCTCTGTCGGGTAAACCCGACTCTCTCTTTTTTTTTTGTGTTAGATGAGGGAAGAAAAAGGGGGCTGAAAATGGTTACCAACTTGTGGGGGTTGTTTTGTTTTATTTGAAACTTTGGAGGTTGTGGTTGAATGAACTTAAAGCTGGGGGAGGTGCTAGTCCTTTTCAAGACCTATATGTGGGTCTCTTTGTTTATTGATTTTCTTTTATATAACTATTTACAATTATATGTTTTTCATGCAAAAGTTTGTTTAATTAATTCTTACTCAATTTCTAGCTTTCTAAATTTTATAAAATAGTAATTCTCAAACTAAGTTCTTTTTGTTATAAAATATAATAAAAAAATAACTAGTTGCTCTATTCTAAAAATAAGAATTTTACCTTAAGTAAAAATTATGAGTTATTATAGCATAATAATAAACGTTAGTTTTATATACATAAATATATACATATATCGTGTTCTAAATAAAAGTTGTCTTTTATTTTTAGTAAAATTTGGGGGAGTTAGATAAGAGGTTATATATTGCATATAGGATTTATGTACACCATCGTCGTGATGATTGGATGATAATTAGGAATATTTGCTATTGTAGACACCGAGTTCATAAACGGTGAATTTGTGGAGGATCCATACTACGAGTGCTAGGAGGTTATTTTCTTTCGTGTGACGAACTCTCCTCCAATCCAAGTAAGTATATGTGCACAACACTTTCAACTATCAAAATGTGTGTGATGTTTTGTGTGAGTTACTTCAATACTGTGAAACTATTTCGAAAAGCATGTGGTTTTCAAACTTATAGTACTCGTGTGAGACATGTGGAAGGATTAATGAATGTAAATGGAATTGGGAATGATGTACAGAGGATGTGCGTGAAGGCTACTGCCGGGAACACGATTGAGTGATGTCCCTAGGGTTCATACCCTTTTTATTTATCGTGAAATCTATGAGTACTACCTATGCATGTTTAGGTCACGACTGTATAGGGGTGTCGACACTTAAGGTCTCATTAGAATGGTTAGGGCGGGATAGCGAAGGGCTATCTACTAACGTCCGGAGAGAAATTGGTATACCCAAGAATGTACCCCATTATTGGATTTATTGCATCGTGACCTCTCTGTTTCGGCTTCTGGTGGGTTTAGATCGCCGGAGATAGGCGACCGTGAGGGTGGTGTTTCGCCGGAAAGAATGGAGGGAGAGGAGTGATGGTGGCCGGTGAGTTCAGCGGCGGTGGTGTGGGTTTGCTTCGGCAAAACAGAGTAGCGAGAGAGAGAGAGATCGAGGGTCAGAGCGAGAGAGATCGAGGGTGTTTTGGTGTGGATTTTCGGGTTATTCATAGGTGGGTTTATATAAGTTCGTCGGAGAGTTTCCGAGAGGGAGTAGGACACTTTCCGGGTTTATTTTCGATTCCGAATCGAGCCACGAATTTGGGCAAAATTGTTTTCTTGAAGTGAAAGACCTATACTTTCACTTCAAGAAAACAATTTTGCCCAAATTCGTGGCTCGATTCGGAATCGAAAATAAACCCGGAAAGTGTCCTACTCCCTCTCGGAAACTCTCCGACGAACTTATATAAACCCACCTATGAATAACCCGAAAATCCACACCAAAACACCCTCGATCTCTCTCGCTCTGATACCAACTGAAACAACCCTGGAACCTACGATTCCTTGCTAGTGCAACCAAACGGAAATCCAAGTGTATTTATTGAAATAAAACCGGAGAAATCCTCCAACAATAGTCTTGAAAGAAATAATAACATTGTTCAAATCTAAATTCCGAAAGAAAAGCTTCCTAAGATAAATGAAATACTTCCTAGCTGCTTGATCCTAATCTTCAAATCACGTGTGCGCGTTCCCCCACTTTATTCATAACCTGCGGGTTTTCAAATAGCAACAGCCGACCGCAGAAAACGTTTATCAGTAAAAACTGAGTAAGCATACACCACAACATGTAAAACAGAGTAGGCTAACAGTAAAAGAATAACCACATTTTAATCATTGCTTTGGTTGAGGCGTAGCCTACGAGCCCCAACAGGTACGATGTAAACAGAGAGGTCACGATGCAATAAATCCAATAATGGGGTACATTCTTGGGTATACCAATTTCTCCCCGGACGTTAGTAGATAACCCTTCGCTATCCCGCCCTAACCATTCTAATGAGACCTTAAGTGTCGACACCCCTATACAGTCATGACCTAAACATGCATAGGTAGTACTCATAGATTCCACGATAAATAAAAAGGGTATGTACCCTAGGGAAATCACTCGATGGTGTTCCCGGCAGTAGCCTTCACGCACATCCTCTGTACATCATTCCCAATTCCATTATCATTCATTCATCATTCCACATGATTCACACGAGTACTATAAGTTTGAAATCCACATGCTTTTCGAAATAGTTTCACAGTATTGAAGTAACTCACACAAAACATCACACACATTTTGATAGTTGAAAGTGTTGTGCACATATACTTACTTGGATTGCAAGAGAGTTCGTCACACGAAAGCAAGCACGCAACTACTCGTAATACAGGTCCTCAATGAACTCGCCTCCTACGAACTCAGAATCTACAATAGTAATTATTCCTAATCAATATATTGCTAACACTACAATAGTGCACACAGTCCTATATGCAATGCAAGCGGTAATCCCAAACATTCCCAATACGAAATATATTTTATTAACTATAAACGGTAAGTTTAGAAATTAATTTTAATAAGAGAATAGTAGTTCATAAACATAAACACTAAAACTAAAATAAAGATATATTTATTTAACATTTTAGAAAATTACTTAATTTCGTTATATATATAAATAAATATAACTATACATGTTGGAAAGTATAAATATTAAAATTACAAATGCTTGTATATTCTTCTCTAAATTGGGTTGACCGGAAAAATTATTATTTATAAAAAAATGATATTTTATTAATGAAATCTAGAACCTTGAAATATGATATATACTATAAATGAAGAGGAAAATAAAGTAAAAATAAATAAATAAATAAAGAAGAGTATATATACTACTACTACCATGTATGAGACATTGTAACTACTATGACTATACATTATAAGATTACTAACATTGTTATTACTATACTACTACTAGTAAAATAATATTACTACTATTAAAACCCACTTTAACTCTTACACCCAAACCCACTGTTACCACTTCTCAAAGCAAACTAACAACAGAAAAGTGAACAGCAAAACAAAAAAAACGAGTTTGCGCTATGGGTGTACCCGAGAGGCGACGGAGGGCGACGACGGCGACGGTGACGACGAGGGCGGACGACGACGATGAGGGCGGACGACGACGATGAGGGAGCCGGTGACGAAGGCGACGCACGGCGGCGGAAAACGAGGCGGAGAGGCGTCGGGCTGTGCTCCGGTCCGGCGTCGGGTTTTCTCGACAAATAGAGCAGAGGGAGAGAGCGATTGGGGAGAGGTTCGTGTGGGTTTTCTCTGATTTTGGTTGGGGTATTTATAGACTGTGAAGGAGAATTGGAGGGGAAGGTGGAGATCGATCGGAGATGGTTTCGGAGTTCGAATTGGAGTTGAAAATTGGCGAGACTCGTTCCGTGAGAGGGTCAAATTCTACGCACATGAACTGGGACGATTTTTGGTTGATGATGAGGTTGAATTTGAGGTGTTTGGGTTGGAGTTGGTGAAGGTTACCGACGGTAAGAAGCTCCTGCTCAAACCAGGAGTATTGGAGAAGATGATGTGGGCTTTGTTCTAGTGTGGCTGGCTTACCACATGATGCGGTGGCTGGCTACGTAAGAATTGGTTAAAAAACTGTATTTTGGTCACCTTCTAAAAGTTACACGACACGTTATATTTTTAATAAAATTACACCCAACTAAACTAACTGTAAACTTTTATAAAACATTAACTATAAAAAAATAAGTTTTTTTTTTATATATACACAAAACTATAATATATTTATACGTATATATATATATTTATATATATATATATACACATTATCATTAAAACTACGTAGTAAGTAGAAATTAATTTTCTAAAACCAAATAATGGCCCATAATATTTATTAAATACCTAAAAATACCCCCCAAATTTCGGGGTATTACATCGCATCTCCCTTAAAACAAAGCTTCGTCCCCGAAGCTTAAAGTAATTCTCCCAATGCAAGAATGCAGTTCTAATGCGCATGCTATATCAAGACATATAATAATGAGATTGGACAGGAAATTAAATGCACGGCTGTTAAATCACATCTCCCTTAAAAGGAGTGACGTCCCCGTCACTCGACTCGTACCTGGTCGAAAAGGTGTGGGTAACGCTTTTTCATGTCTTCTTCGGCTTCCCACGTCGCTTCTTCAGTGAGATGGTTCGACCAAAGAACCTTAACCAACGCAGTTGACTTGGTACGAGTTTCCCTAGTCTTTTGATCTAAGATTTTGATTGGCTGCTCTTCATAAGTGAGGGATGGATCAGGTTCAACAGGTTCAGGATCAAGGATATGGTTCGGGTCATGAATGTAAGGTTTGAGTTGAGAGACATGGAAAACATTATGGACTCGACCTAGGTTGTTAGGAAGATTAAGGCGATAGGCTACCTCTCCGATTCGATCCAAAACTTCATATGGTCCAATGAATTTAGGACTTAGCTTTCCTTTCTGGTTAAACCGCATAACCCCCTTTCTGCTTACTCAATTTCTAGCTTTCTAAATTTTATAAAATATTAATTCTCAAACTAAGTTCTTTTTGTTATAAAATATAATAAAAAAATAATAAGTTGCTCTATTCTAAAAATAAGAATTTTACCTTAAGTAAAAATTATGAGTTATTATAGCATAATAATAAACGTTAGTTTTATATACATAAATATATACATATATCGTGTTCTAAATAAAAGTTGTCTTTTATTTTTAGTAAAATTTGGGGGAGTTAGATAAGAGGATATATTGCATATAGGATTTATGTACACCATCGTCGTGATGATTGGATGATAATTAGGAATATTTTCTATTGTAGACACCGAGTTCATAAACGGTGAATTTGTGGAGGATCCATACTACGAGTGCTAGGAGGTTATTTTCTTTCGTGTGACGAACTCTCCTCCAATCCAAGTAAGTATATGTGCACAACACTTTCAACTATCAAAATGTGTGTGATGTTTTGTGTGAGTTACTTCAATACTGTGAAACTATTTCGAAAAGCATGTGGTTTTCAAACTTATAGTACTCGTGTGAGACATGTGGAAGGATTAATGAATGTAAATGGAATTGGGAATGATGTACAGAGGATGTGCGTGAAGGCTACTGCCGGGAACACGATTGAGTGATGTCCCTAGAGTTCATACCCTTTTTATTTATCGTGGAATCTATGAGTACTACCTATGCATGTTTAGGTCACGACTGTATAGGGGTGTCGACACTTAAGGTCTCATTAGAATGGTTAGGGCAGGATAGCGAAGGGCTATCTACTAACGTCCGGAGAGAAATTGGTATACCCAAGAATGTACCCCATTATTGGATTTATTGCATCGTGACCTCTCTGTTTACATCGTACCTGTTGGGGCTCGTAGGCTACGCCTCAACCAAAGATATGATTAAAATGTGGTTATTCTTTTACTGTTAGCCTACTCTGTTTTACATGTTGTGATGTATGCTTACTCAGTTTTTACTGATAAACGTTTTCTGCGGTCGGCTGTTGCTATTTGAAAACCCGCAGGTTATGAATAAGGTGGGGGAACGCGCACACGTGATTTGAAGATTAGGATCAGTCAGCTAGGAAGTATTTCATTTATCTTAGGAAGCTTTTATTTCAGAATTTAGATTTGTATTATTTATTTCAAACTATTGTTGGAGGGTTTCTCCGGTTTTCTTCAATAAAAGTACTTTTGAATTATCGTTTGGTTGTGCTAGCAAGGAGCCGTAGGTTCCAGGGTTGTTTCAGTTGGTATCAGAGCCGACGGCTCCAACGCTAGTGCTACCCTACGATTTCCACTAAAGATTAAAAATGATAAGTAATAGCTTTTCAAAAAAATTAAAATGAATATAGGATAAATAAAAAATTGGCAATAAAAATTTAAACAAGCCGGGTTGTGGGATAGTCTAGAGGTATTCTTAAAGATTTTTTTTAGATTCCATCATTCCTGGAGTTGAGAATTGCTATGTGCTATATGTGTATTATTCAACGTGCGGCTACAGTTGATAATTTCTTGGCGCTTGTGCTTAAAATCGCTTGATTTTTTTTTAGATTATTTAGATTAATTTCGTTTAGATTATAAGTGTATGCGTGGTAGGACACTTTTGAGTCTCTCTTGTCCCTTCTCATATGCATCCCTACCCCCACCCGCCCCACCAACCTTTGGACCTGGAGACTCTCCATATGACATGATTATTTTAAGCTATGCTTTGTGTGTGAATACCATGAGTTATAGTAAGTATTGTCACATTTATAAAGGTACAATACGGTATTATACGGAAGACGTGCAAAAGAAGTAGGAACAAGGGAACCCAAGGAAACCAGCAAGTTTCGCCCCCTCAACAGTATGACCCAATTCGGTTCCAGAATCTGGAACAAGCGACCCTAGCCTTAACCCAACTCATGCCCCAATATCCATCTCCATCTCTGCCCCTAATGGAGAAGTCATATCTTGTAATACCATGTATCGTGGAGTCAACCTAGAAATCTTAGGATTCAAGCTACCTACTGACCCGATTCTTTTCGATCTAGGAAACCTAGACATCATCTTAGGTATGGAATGGATTAGCAAATACAAAGCAACCATGGAATATGCCAACCAAAAGTTTAGATTTCGTGGACTGAAAGGTGAACGTCTATCCTATAGGGGTATAACCAGTGGACCCAAAGTCCAAATTGTGTCAGCCTTATCCATCCTATCATATGTGAAGAAAGGTCGTATGGCATACCTCTGTACGATCCACGATCAGGAGAAAGAAGGGGAAAAGTTAGAAGATATTTGATTGGTGAGAGAATTTCCAATCGTCTTTCCAAGAAGAGCTTCTAGGAATGTCACCAAAGAGATCTGTGGACTTTACAATTGATACCGTACCAGAAACAGGACCAATATCGAAGACACCATATAGGATGGCACCAGCCGAGCTCAAGAGCTAAAAGAACAACTCAAGGAGTTATTAGACTAAGGATTCATGAGACCTAGTGTACCACCCTGGGGAACACCAGTTTTGTTCGTAAAGAAGAAGGATGGAGGTCCACGACTTTGCATAGACTACCAGGAATTAAATGGTGTAACCGTTAAGAATGGATACCCAATTCCTAGGATAGACAACTTGTTCGATAAGTTACAAGGAGCCGACACCTTTTCGAAGAACCGATTTAAGGTCAGGGTATCACTAGCTTAGGATAGGTGAACAAGATATTCCTAAAACGGCATTTCGGAATTGATGTGAGTACCAAGAGTTTACAGTAATGCCATTCGGTCTCACCAATGCCCCAGCAACATTTATGGAGTTGATGAATTGCATTCTTCAGAAATACCTAGATAAGTTTGTTGTCGTTTTCAATGATGACATTCTAATCTACTCGGAAGGGAAAGAGGAACACGATCAGCATTTGAAGGAGGTATTGGAAGCCCTAAGGAAAGAAAAATTGTTGGAAAGTAATAAAATGTGTTGACTCGTTGAGACTTGGGTAGTCTTGGATAGCGTCTATTATGTGGAAAAACCCTTTAGAGGATAGCCATAGGAAGTGAGTACTACCACACACCCTCTCCTAACTAGGAGTTTTGTCTTACCCGGTTAGCTAAGGATTTAGAGACTTCCTTTGGAGGTTGCCTTAGTTGGCTATCATTTAGGTGATTGATAACCTGACAGTTCTTGTTGGGAGTGCACTTTTGAAATCCGTGTTTAAGAGTTCTTGTAGTATTCTCTGGAATATTAATGCATCATGGAGTCATGTTACTGAAATATTAAATGAGGATCGTTTTGGGAGTATGATGCTTATCCTTATAATGACAGTCGTCTCAATTATGATTTGTAATACGTATATACTCGGCGGAATGAGAGACTTATGGAGTCTATCTCTCTGTTTTTGCTAGAACGAGGTCAATCCTGAGGACTAGTCGTAGTAGGCTTATTTTGACCTTGTAGACTTTAGTTGTATTCTTCATTTATTTTGAATAAGGCCATGAAGCCAAACATGCCTTGAGGTTTATTAAAGTGATTTAGCGTGGCCACGTTTGGCTAAGGATTTTTCTCAGGATGATTCAATTGGGCTAGATGTTTCGTAACGGAGAATAACATTCATGTATTTGAGGATCCGTTTTGGAACTTAATAAGGTTATGTTTCTTTGAGTGGAGTATGGTGTGGAATTGACGAGATATTATGTTTCACAATTTTGGAGTGGTGCATGCCCAACACCCTAAGTAATGGTGCATATGAAGTATTCATGAAGTAAAACGTGAGAACATTCATCTTATGGTGAATAGTAAACACGTAGGGCTATACGTGGGAGAAAACCTAGCCTATTTTGAAAAGTTAAAGTGAGTTTAAGGCCTTGCAAAGTTGATGCTTCTGTTCTGATGGTCTATGTGACACAACGGTATGATTTCTGGAATAACTTGAGTTCTACAATATATTTTGAGTTGATTCTTCTAGATTGTGAAAGTAGACTCGGAGGTGATGATGCACACCAAAATTCAAAATTTTTCTTGGCGATTGAATTTCTTTTCGATCTTCGAGGAAGAAAGAGATATAAGACATGTCCAGCGTAAATGAATTGCATTGTAAATGGTTAATTGTCGACAAATGAGTTATATTACATGCTTAATTGCACATTTATGTATTCTATTTTCTTTTATTACTTGTAGTCATGGTATATTCGTAAATGATAGAATATGTTATAGTTTAGGACAATAGACCACACCCATGCAAAACTGGAAACAGCTCGCTGTAGTCTATGTTGCATTAGGAAATTTTGGGTATTTATATCGAGTCTTAGGGTTGTTAAGTTGGCTACTTTTGGGATTCTAGCTCTCTTAAATTCTTTTATTGATATAGTTCAAGAGTTCTAACGTGGCGTGGAATATTGAAATATTGACATATTATTTGGAGTCCTATAAATCGTTGTTATACCTGGAGAGTTTATGTTTCCTTTTCTGATGACAATTTGTCACAACGTCTCATTTGGAGTCTTGTTATCAGGGCGATAGTTTTGAAGATTTTACCGTTTAGATTGTTTTGGATTTGAGGTGCAGAGTCTCATTGTTACAGGACCTGTTTTGGAACCTTAATAAATTGCTTAAAGATCGATCTCCAATATCGTGATGTCTCTTGTACATGTTGTAAAGCTTTGGGAGTTATGGGAATTTTTTAGAAGAAGATGAGTGTAAAAGAGTAAAGGAAAAAGGGGGGCTCACTTATGTGAAACTGAAGTTGAGGGTGAGGAGCTAAGTTTTGTTTGTTATCTTCTAAACTACTTTATTTACCACATACGGTGTTGTGGGTCGCTAAGAGGTTAATGTTCACATTGGAGGCATATGTCTGGAGTTTTAGTACTTATCTATTATTTGAGGAACGGGTCATCTTCTTGTTAATGGTTAGTTCTTGGTGTTATGTAAGTTGTTTGGATGTATCATCTTCATTGTCTAGGGCGTAATATAGCTCATTTATTTATCTATTCACAAGCTGGGTAAGATGTACTGGACCCCAAAGATGTTGCGTAAGATTTTGGTGTCTCATCATATGGTGAAACCGTGAGAAGAAGGGAACCCTAGCTAGCTGGGTTACACATGCGACATGTCCAAGAAATGTTATGTTAGAAGAGGTACTTGTAACCAATTAGTGACTTCTCGAATTTACTTTCGGATACTTCAAAGAATTTTACCGAGAAGACACGTAGAATTTACTAGGTCAGATTACCATCATCTATAACCAGTCGAGAAGGAAACCCCGACGAAGGTTACAATGAGAAAAATGTCAGCAAATTTGGAAACCAAGACCAATAAAATAACTGGTACATCCATATCCACCTTAACGCTTTAGCTTGCCTAAATTAGGAGCATCAGTTTCGACACCTCGTCAATGCTAGCTAATGAGCTAAATTTCCAAATTCATAGGTGTGTGCGTAGTCGAGTGACGGGGACGTCACTCCTTTTAAGGGAGATGTGATTTAACAGCCGTGCGTTTCAATACCCATCCTTTTTCGTATTACAAGTTTTGCTATTACCCGTGCATTAGAACTCCGTGCATTGCATTGGGGAGTTAGTTTAAGCTTCGGGGACGAAGCTTTGTTTTAAGGGAGATGTGATGTAATACCCCGTATTTTCGGGGGTATATTTTTGGAGTTTAACGATTATTTTGGGTAATGATTAGGATTTATAAAAAAAATAGTTTTCTTAATTTTTAGGTGTTATATATATATATATATTATACATATATAATTAAGTTAAGAAAAATAATATTTTTGTACTATTTATTTTTAGATGTTGTTTTTAGAGAAAGTTATAAAAGTTAGATACGTTTTTAGTTGTTAAAAGTTGTGGGTCGTATAACATTTTTTTTAACGTATCCAAATGTCACGTTTTAATTAGTTTTTTACGTGACGGACCACCGCGGTGACCCGTGTGACTGCCACACAGGATCACTCCTCCAGTCATCTTCCCCATTCACCATCTCCGAACAGGAGTGTTCTTCCTCCATGGCCAATTCTTCGAATTCTTCTCCAACTCCACCATTGTTGTCAATTTTCGTCCAAATTCAGAGGGGGAATTCGACTCAAACTCGGACTTTGAATTTCGCCCAAATTTCATAGTCGATTCACACCCGAAGCTTCACCCATCGGACTCCTCTTCCGCCTCCAAGTCTTCAATCAAATCCTATAAATACCCAACCAAGGACATCAGAAAACCCACACCAATCTCTCTCTCAATCTCTCCCTCAATCTCTCTCGCTCTCTGTCTCACGTCGCAAAAGCAAGCCCGGCCGGAAAACCGACCGAGCCCAGCGCCGTCCGACCACCGCCGGCGCTCCGTCCCTTCCGGTTGCCGTCGCCACTCGACCCCGCCTCCCCTTCGACGCTCCCTGCCACCGGTCGGTCGCCGTCTCGCCTGCCCGTCGCCGTCGTTCCTCTGTCGGGTAAACCCGACTCTCTCTTTTGTTGTTGTTGTTGTTGTTTTTTTTTTTTTTTTTTTTTTTTTTTTTTGTGTTAGATGAGGGAAGAAAAAGGGGGCTGAAAATGGTTACCAACTTGTGGGGGTTGTTTTGTTTTATTTGAAACTTTGGAGGTTGTGGTTGAATGAACTTAAAGCTGGGGGAGGTGCTAGTCCTTTTCAAGACCTATATGTGGGTCTCTTTGTTTATTGATTTTTTTTATATAACTATTTACAATTATATGTTTTTCATGCAAAAGTTTGTTTAATTAATTCTTACTCAATTTCTAGCTTTCTAAATTTTATAAAATAGTAATTCTCAAACTAAGTTCTTTTTGTTATAAAATATAATAAAAAAATAATTAGTTGCTCTATTCTAAAAATAAGAATTTTACCTTAAGTAAAAATTATGAGTTATTATAGCATAATAATAAACGTTAGTTTTATATACATAAATATATACATATATCGTGTTCTAAATAAAAGTTGTCTTTTATTTTTAGTAAAATTTGGGGGAGTTAGATAAGAGGTTATATATTGCATATAGGATTTATGTACACCATCGTCGTGATGATTGGATGATAATTAGGAATATTTGCTATTGTAGACACCGAGTTCATAAACGGTGAATTTGTCGAGGATCCATACTACGAGTGTTAGGAGGTTATATTCTTTCGTGTGACGAACTCTCCTCCAATCCAAGTAAGTATATGTGCACAACACTTTCAACTATCAAAATGTGTGTGATGGTTTGTGTGAGTTACTTCAATACTGTGAAACTATTTCGAAAAGCATGTGGTTTTCAAACTTATAGTACTCGTGTGAGACATGTGGAAGGATTAATGAATGTAAATGGAATTGGGAATGATGTACAGAGGATGTGCGTGAAGGCTACTGCCGGGAACACGATTGAGTGATGTCCCTAGGGTTCATACCCTTTTTATTTATCGTGGAATCTATGAGTACTACCTATGCATGTTTAGGTCACGACTGTATAGGGGTGTCGACACTTAAGGTCTCACTAGAATGGTTAGGGCGGGATAGCGAAGGGCTATCTACTAACGTCCGGAGAGAAATTGGTATACCCAAGAATGTACCCCATTATTGGATTTATTGCATCGTGACCTCTCTGTTTACATCGTACCTGTTGGGGCTCGTAGGCTACGCCTCAACCAAAGATATGATTAAAATGTGGTTATTCTTTTACTGTTAGCCTACTCTGTTTTACATGTTGTGATGTATGTTTACTCAGTTTTTACTGATAAACGTTTTCTGCGGTTGGCTGTTGCTATTTGAAAACCCGCAGGTTATGAATAAGGGGGGGAACGCGCACACGTGATTTGAAGATTAGGATCAGTCAGCTAGGAAGTATTTCATTTATCTTAGGAAGCTTTTATTTCAGAATTTAGATTTGAACAATGTTATTATTTATTTCAAACTATTGTTGGAGGGTTTCTCCGGTTTTCTTCAATAAAAGTACTTTTGGATTATCGTTTGGTTGTGCTAGCAAGGAGCCGTAGGTTCCAGGGTTGTTTCAAATCAAACTAGGGTTTAAAAGCTGTTTAGTTTTGTTCACAGCTCAAGGCCTTGAAGCTTACAATTTTGCCTTAGTGAGTTTCAGACAGTTTACAAAATCTCAAGGCCTTGAGATTTCAAGTTTCACACAAAGCTATCCTGTTAAACTTTAAGTTTTACAAAAAGTTTCCATACTCTATTCAACCCCCTTCTAGAGTATTTAGGTCCTGTATTTAGTCTACATT
This sequence comes from Linanthus parryae, assembly GCA_023055425.1. NCBI lineage: Eukaryota > Viridiplantae > Streptophyta > Magnoliopsida > Ericales > Polemoniaceae > Linanthus > Linanthus parryae. The sequence continues at coordinate 113,335 of JALGPY010000074.1, read as the reverse complement.
ACACACTTTCAATTGGTATCAGAGCTTGTGTCACTGTTTTTAGATCTAACAATCTGGTGACTATGAGTAATGTAGGAGATGGTGGATTCTCACAAGGAAGGGTAGCTAACAGACCTCCATTGTTCTGTGGTGACAATTTCATGCATTGGAAGGCTTTGATGAAGATGTTTATCATAGATCAAGACATGGAACTATGGTCAATAGTTCAGAATGGTCCTCATGAGTATTACACTACAATTGATGGATTCAGAACTGTCAAGTCTGAGGAAAATCTCTCAGTTACTGAACTGGAAAAGGTATCCAAAAATTACAAAGCTATGAATTTGCTATACTGTGCTTTAAATGAAGATGAGTTCAACAGAGTTTCAAATTGCAAAAGTGCCAAAGAAGTGTGGGATAAGCTGGTGGTGACATATGAAGGAACCAGCCAGGTTAAGCAGACAAAAATCAACATACTTCTGAGGCAATATGAGTTGTTCAAGATGAATTCAGATGAAACCATCAAGGAAATGTTCAAAAGATTCACTGATGTAGTGAACAACCTGGAGTCTTTGGGAAAGAGGTTCTCAAATGAAGAGAAAGTCAGAAAGATTCTGAGAAGCTTGCCAAAAGCAAAGTGGGAGCCGAAGACAACAGCCATTGAGGAAGCTCAGGACTTGAGTCTTCTTCAGCTAGATGATCTACAAGGAAAGCTGCTAACTCATGAAATGTCCATGAAAGATGTGGAAGGTGATTTGAGTGAAAATATCAGGAACCTAGCACTTAAGGCAAAAGACAGTGAAAAGTCTCAAAGCCTTGAGACTGAAGAGGAACCTGATGATGAAGAGGCTTTAGCATTGATCTCCAAGGCCTTGGCCAGGATTCTTAAAAAGAAAAGAAACTCTGGTAACAGGGATTACAACAGAGAGATATCAAGACCCTCCGGCAGCAAGGATTACAAAGGTAAATATTCATCACAGTCACATAAAACTAAAGTAATGAATTGTTTTGAGTGTGGTGATGCAGATCATTTAGTAAGGGACTGTCCACAAAAGAAGAAGAACAGAAACTATCAGAAAAAGGATGGTGACAACAGAAGGAAGAAAGCTATGATGGCTTCCTGGAGTGATTCTGATTCATCAAGTGATTCAGACACAGAAGAAGAGCAAGCAAACTTATTCTTCATGGCAAATCATAATGAGGAAAGTTCATCAGACAGACACATTGAAGACATTGTGAAAAATTTACTTGCTAGTCCATCTGATGTACTTCCTAAAATTCTCAAAAGTATGTTTTTAAATGAAGAGAGTTATAGAAATGAGATTTCTGCTTTAAAGATTAAGGTTCATGAGCAGGTAAAAGAAAACCTGGACCTAGTATTTTCAAACAAAACTGTTGAAGTTTCTAAGACAAAGCTGGAAAAAGACTTCAAGGCCTTGGACAGCAAGTTCAAAGTCTTGAAGGCACAGATAAAAGAGGTTGTTGATCAAAACACTCTTTTAACTGAAAGATATGCTGATCTAAAAGCTCATTCTGAGAATTTAGAAAAACAGATCTGTACTTTGACTGAGAAACATCAAGAGTCCAAGAAGGTCCTAGATAAGTTTACAGGATCAGAACCTAATCTAAATTTAATTCTTGGAGGAAGTCTGAAATCAATGCATAAAAGTGGGATTGGCTATAATCCAAAATTTCCAAAGAAAGGCCAAACTACTTTTGTCAAATCTGGTAGCAGACATTCTCCAAAATGTCATTATTGTGGAAAAATTGGTCATGTCAGATTAACTTGTCCCTTCAGAAGATCAGAACCTCATATTATGAGGAATACTTATCCGTATCAGCTTAAGGGACAGGTTAGGCAGATTTGGGTTCCAAAAGGAATTAGGCCACCTAATATGGCTGATTCTGAGTATGACTCAAAGTTCTGCACTTGGTCTAATAGCCTGTTGAGGCAATGATTTATTTTTGCAGGATTTCACCAAGGCCTTGAAAGATCAGAAATGGATATTAGACAGTGGATGTTCCAGACATATGAGTGGAAAGATGTCTCTCTTCACTGAACTTATAGAAAAATATGGAGGAACAATCACACTTGGTGACAAAGCAAAGTGCAATATCATTGGTATAGGTAGTATTGGTAATGGTTCTACAAATTCTATATCTGATGTTTATCTGGTAGATGGAATTAAGTATAATTTGCTTAGTATCTCTCAGTTATGTGATAAAGGTTATAAAGCTGTATTTGACAACGAGAAATGTGTGGTGCAAGATGAGAAATCTGGTGATTGCATACTCACTTCTCCTAGGTCATATAATCTATATGCTATGAATACTAACAGTGTTGCAGATGATAAGCTAAAATGCCTCAAGGCCTTGAAGGAAGATTCAAAGCTTTGACACAAAAAGCTTGGGCATATTAGTATCATACTTTGAACAAACTCATCTCAAAGGACTTGGTAAGAGGTCTACCATCACAGAAATTTTCATATGATGAGTTTGTAAGGCATGTGTACAAGGTAAACAGTCCAGATGCTCTTTCAAGCCAAAGAACTTTGTAAGTACTTCTAGACCCTTAGAATTGCTGCATATGGACTTGTGTGGTCCTATGAGAGTTCAGACCTCAAAAGGTAAGAGGTATATGCTTGTTATAATTGATGATTATTCTAGATTTACTTGGGTGATGTTTATCAGAGACAAAACTGAAGCTTTATCTGAGTTTTCTAGATTGTGCAAAGAACTTCAAACTTTGAAAAACTTACCTGTTGCATCCATTAGAAGTGATCATGGTAGAGAATTTGATCAACTTGACTTTGATTTGTTTTGTGCAAAGCATGGCATTTCACACAACTTTTCTGCACCTAGAACTCCACAGCAAAATGGAGTAGTTGAAAGGAAAAATAGGACACTTGAGGATATGTCCAGAACCATGCTGCTTGAAAGTAACTTGCCAAATTTTTTATGGGCAGAAGCTGTTAATACTGCCAATTATGTGCTGAATAGATGCTTGATTAGAACTATTTTGAAAAAGACTCCCTATGAACTGTTTAAAGGGAGAAAGCCTACTGTTTCTTATTTTAAGCCATTTGGTTGTATCTGTATTGTGCATAATAATGGTAGAGGCAATCTTGGTAAGTTTGATGCTAGAAGTGATGAAGGTGTATTTCTTGGATATTCTCAAACTAGCAAAGCTTATAGAGTTTATAATAGAAAAACCAAGATTGTGGAAGAGAGCATTCATGTAATTTTTGATGAAAGTACTAAGGATTCTCTGAGTGAAAGTTTTGCAGAGCTAGATTTGAATAAGCATGAATCAGATGATGATGCTGTGAAAGAAGACAAAAGCAAAACTGTTGTACAGAATCAACTAGCAGAATCTCAAGGCCTTGAACCTCCTGTTGAACCAAAATCTCAAAGCCTTGAGACAGAATCTGAAAATTTCTATGATGCTCCCTCTACTGTTTCAAGGACTCAAAGCCTTGAAGGAGAATACTCCTGGGTACCAAGAAAGAAGTTTAAGTGCCTTGCAGACCATCCAGCTGACAATATTATATCAGATCCATCAACTGGAACACAGAAAAGAGGACAATTGAAGAACTTATGTGCTTTCAGTGCATTTGTATCTTTGATTGAGCCTAAGAATACCAAGGAAGCTCTGGACAGAATGGATTATTGCAGTGCAGAGTGATTTGAATGAGTTTGAAAGGAACAAGGTTTGGAATTTAGTCCCCATACCTAAAGAGAAGTCAGTTATTGGAACCAGATGGGTATTCAGAAACAAGCTTGATGAGAATGTCAAAGTGGTAAGAAATAAAGCCAGACTAGTAGCTCAAGGATATAATCAAGAAGAAGGTATAGATTATGAGGAGAATTTTGCTCCTGTTGCCAGGTTAGAAGCTATTAGAGTACTTCTTGCTTTTGCATCTCACAATCACATAAAGCTTTATCAAATGGATGTCAAATGTGCTTTTTTAAATGGTTATTTACAAGAAGATGTTTTTGTAGCACAACCTCCAGGTTTTGAAGATGAAAAGTTTCCTGATCATGTTTATAAACTGGATAAAGCTCGTTATGGTTTAAAACAAGCTCCAAGGGCTTGGTATGACAGACTTTCAAAATTTCTACTTGAAAACAATTTCAGAAGAGGATTAGTAGACAAAACTCTTTTCATTAAACACCAACAATGTGATTTGTTAGTAGTTCAGATTTATGTAGATGATATATTAATTGGTGCTACTAATGATGCTCTTTCAAAAGAGTTTTCTAGTCTGATGTGCAGGGAATTTGAGATGAGCCTAATGGGTGAACTAAATTTCTTTCTTGGACTTCATATATTACAAATGAAGAAAGAAATTTTTGTGCATCAAGGAAAATATACCAAGGACTTATTGAATAAGTACAACATGTCATAGTCCAAGGTGCTTAAGACCCCTATGAGTTCATCACTCTCTTTAGACAAAGATTCAACTGGTAAGAGTGTGAATCAGAAGGAATACAGAGGTATGATTGGATCACTATTGTACTTAACTCCTAGTAGACCTGGCATTATGTTTAGTGTCTGTATGTGTGCTAGATTTCAAGCAGATCCTAAGGAAAGTCATCTAACTGCAGTTAAAAGAATCTTTAGATATTTGAATGGAACCAAAGACTTAGGGCTTTGGTATCCAAGAAGATCTAATTTTATGTTGAGTGGCTATTCAGATGCAGATTTTGCAGGTTATAAAGTAGACACGAAAAGTACTTCTGGATGCTGTCAATTTCTTGGATCTTCATTGATCAGTTGGCATTCCAAAAAGCAAAATTCTGTAGCACTATCAACTGCAGAAGCTGAATATATTGCAGCTGGTGCTTGCTGTTCACAAGTGCTATGGATTGCTCAGCAACTTAGAGATCTTGGCTACAACTTCAGAAATGTGCCAATTCATTGTGATAATACAAGTGCTATTTCAATCTCTAAGAATCCAGTTCAGCACTCAAGGACAAAGCATATAGATGTGAGACATCACTTCCTTAGAGATCATACAGAACAAGGTGATGTTGTTTTAAATTTTATCTCTACTTCAATGCAAATTGCTGATATTTTCACTAAACCTTTGCCAGATGATAGGTTTTCATATCTAAGGCTTGAATTGGGGATGTTAAACAAGGATGCATTGGTTTAGGGGGAGTATCAGTACCTATATGTGTATATGTGTTGGAATCTCAAAGCCTTGAGATTATACTTTCTGAAGCCTTGAAAGTATAGCTCAAAGCTTTGAAGTTTCTCAAACAGAAAATCTCAAGGCCTTGAGATTGTTCTCCAGGTCTTGATAATGTCTGTAATATTTAAAATAAAAATAAAAAGTTGGATCATCAAATATTATATCTTATCTTTTTAGATAACTGTATAATATTTGAATTACTCAGAGAATTTTCTAAAATATCCCAAAAAGATTTTTCAAGATTCTATTTATGCATGTAGATTTTGCAGAGTCCTTTTATGACTCATCCTCTCAACCTACTTAAGCTGAAAGTCAGGTCTTTTTCTTCACATTCTCTTCCAATTTTCTGCGACTACTCTCTCTCTATCTCAAATTCTCTCAATCACATTCTCTTCTCACAACCCTAAACCCTAAAATGAAGCGCAAATCAACCAGAATCCAGCAACAGGGAAAGCCCTCTAGCAGATCCAAGAAGAGAGCAAACAAGAAGGAGAAGATAGTGATTTATGATTCAGATTCCGAAAACACTCAAAGTTTGCATGAGGATACCCCTCCTGCAAAGAAGTCAAGGACAGAGAAGGGAGATGAAGGCTCAAGTGTTGATCCACAACAGGATACTCAGGGTGGTGATCAACCTAGGTCAGAGCAGAAGAAAGGGGGAGGAAAGAAAAAGGCTACTGAAGAGGAAAAAGGGAAGTCAACTCAGGAGAGCCAGAAGAAATCAACAGAAGGAGTACAAGAGAAGGCCAAAACCTCTGAGAAGAAGACTAGGGTTAAGCAAGTTGCTGCTGCAACTAAGAAAGGATATCAAGGTAAGAATGTACTTCCAACTGAGTGGTTTATTAGTTCTGAAGTTAGGACAGTTTGGATGCAAGGGTATGCATCATCTAAAGTGGCCTTCTGTAGCATGATTTCTGATGAGTTATTGGATAAACTGGACATAGATTGCATGAGAAAATTGAGGGAAACTGCTGTTTGGAAAGTTTTAAATCCTAGTTCAAAGGCTTATCCTAGGTTAACTAGGTTATTTTATCTGAACTTGGTGTCTGAAGGTGATGAGAAAATGGTTTTAACATCTAAAGTTGCTGGTGTGGATTTGAGGTTAGATCATAGGACTTTTGCCAAAGTCTTGGGCATTCCTAGGAAATACAATGTTGGAGATTATCCTGATAGGAAGGAGTGTTTAGATAAGGAAAAGGAGATGTTATTTGTTGAAGGTGTTCCCTCTGGTCCAAAACAGTTGACACACTCTGTGCTCAACTGTGAAGCCAATATTTTGTTTACTATTTTGATGAGGAGTGTAGTTCCCAGGGAGAACTCAAGAGAGCTGGTAACTGATAAATTTCTGATTTTGATGTATCCGATATCTCAAGGGTTTGAGATAGACCTGCCTACAGTGTGATGGAGCACATGATTTATTGTGCAACCAGGACTAGAAACCATCCTCTTCCATATGCCAACCTGTTACCTCTTTTCGTTGAGTATTTTGATGTGCCTGTGAAAGGAGAAGAAAAGATTATTGGAGGTTTTGGGTTGATAGATGAGACTGCACTTCAGAGGATTGGGGTGGTTCAGACAGGGAAAGGGCATTGGAAATTCTATTCTAATTTGTCAAAGGAGGAACTTGCTGAGAAGGAGTTTGTGAAGCCTAAGGGGACTGCATCTGGGAAAGGGCAAGCCAATGAGGATTACTCTCTGCTGGTTGAGAAATTAGAAGATCAGCAAGTTGAGATTGAGGATCTCAGGCAAAGGCTGTTTGACCTGTCAACTGAATTTCATCAGTTCAAGGGTTTGATGAATACTATGAATGGGAAGTTAGATGTTGTCATCAAGGGCTTGAATCTGGAGAAGATACCTTCTGCTACTAGTCATGACACCAGTGTGGATTCAGAAGAGAAGCTAAGAGAGTTTCTGAAGAAGAAGAAGAAGAAGAAGCCAATTCCAGTGGTGCTAGCTTCAAAAGACTTGTTTGAGCAAACTGATGAGGAAGATGCTGATGAAGACACAGGTGTTGATGCAGCTACAGAGGTAGATTCAGCACAGGCTAAGAAGAAAGTAGATGAGATAATCCAAGAAGTGGTTGCTGAATTTGAAGCTGAACAAGAAGGTAATCAGTCCGCAGAAGAAGCTGCAAGTGAGGAAGAAATTGGGGAAGGCTCAGAGAAAGGCCAGACATCAAAGAAGAAGTGAAGATCAGAGACTGCCAAAGCTTTGACCATATTTCTCATTCTCTTCTATCTTTTCTGTCTCAAGGCCTTGACTTTTTAGCTAGTTTTTGTTTTAAGTTTATTTTTAAACTCTGAGTAATGATCCTACATTTCTTCAACCTTATTTGATGAAAGTCAAAAAGGGGGAGAATGTATGTGTTTTGTTTGCAGTAAATAATAAGAGTTGGCCTTTAGTTATTTTGGTTAATTTTTATTTCTGTGGTAATTCTGTGGTACTTTGTAATATTTATTCTCCTGGTTATCTGTTTGGGTTCAGTATACATTTTATCTGCAGATTATGGTTATTTAATTTTTGATTATGAGTGGCAGGAAGATCTATACAAGACTGTAGGTTTTGTCTTTCATCAAGGGGGAGATTGTTGAGTCAAGATCCCTGAATGTGCTTTGATTGGTAATTGTTTTGAGTGATGAAAGACAAAAGGCTAAAACATTAGCAGCAAAGGCTTGTTAGTTATCTCAAGGCCTTGAGATTGACAGAACTTCAAAGCCTTGAGATTGCTTATTCTGCTATGTGTTCTAACATCTTTGTGTAGCAGATTTGGATATCTGATTATGCAAATCAGTGGTTTATGGTATATATATGTGGTTTGTACTATTTATACATCTAACACAATTGCAGATGATCTGGGTTTAATTTCGAAATGCTGTGAAGCAGGTTCAGAGCTCCAAGGCCTTGAGATAAGCCTTGAGCTACTGACAGTTTTTACAGACTTGATTGATTCTTTCTTGCAGGTTATGACTCTTAGTATTGTGATTATTTACTCACTTTTAAGTGTCTTAAACTTGTTTTTCATATCTTATTTGTTCTAGAGGATATGTAGATTAATGTTCTAAATTTATTAAACAGTTTTATCAGAAACTGTATAACCAAACAGTCTCAGTACTGTTAGTTGTTTGGATTGTGTTGTTGCAGTGTTTCTTTGCTGTTGCAGGTTTGTTAAACGTGCAGAAGAAATCTCAAAAAAATCCAACGGATATCCACCTGGAGCTGTTTGAATTTAAGTTGAAAACAGAAGGAGGATTTGTAGGAACTAAGATCCTAAAATCTCTCAATCAGTTTCAGCTGTGGATAAAAGAGACTGGTTTGAATTTTGAAAGAGAGAGAGGCTTGCTGAATACTCTGATAAGTGTGACAAATTTGTGGGAGATCATTCATTCAAACACACAATCATTCAAGCTTCATTCCAGACTTCTGAAGATCAAATCAATCCAGTCATTCCTGAAGAACACTTCCAGGCTTCAACAGCTTATCTTTATACTGTGTTCTTCATTTGTACTTCATCTGTGTATCTCTATATTATCTTAAACCTCACTTAACCTAGTGGTTGGTTGTTCAAGTGAACAAAAAGAGGTTCTTGTTAGCTCAACAGTTAGTAGCTGGAACTAGATAGGTTTGGAACCACAAGCTTTATAGGTGTAAGGGAAATCACTTAGGCTTGAAGATCTAGGGTTGTTTCTGTGTGAGTAATAAGAAGTGTTTGCCCAATCCTGGTGGGATTAGATCCCTCAGGCAGAGATTAGTTCCCTTGGGACTGAACTCTGTAAATTGCTTTGTGTTCTTTACTTTTCTGTTTGATTATTATCTGCTTCACACAACTCAAATCAAACTAGGGTTTAAAAGCTGTTTAGTTTTGTTCACAGCTCAAGGCCTTGAAGCTTACAATTTTGCCTTAGTGAGTTTCAGACAGTTTACAAAATCTCAAGGCCTTGAGATTTCAAGTTTCACACAAAGCTATCCTGTTAAACTTTAAGTTTTGCAAAAAAGTTTCCATACTCTATTCAACTCCCCCCCCCCTCTAGAGTATTTAGGTCCTGTATTTAGTCTACATTACACACTTTCACGACAGAAGGCCAACTGGCTGTAGCCCGCAAGAAATCGGTTTCAGTCTCGGGCTCGGTTACTTTTTTGTGCTTTGTTACCTGATGAACTTAGGAATGTTGCAAAGCTTGCTGTGCTAATTATAGTTGAGCAGAAAATGTATCAGGTACGTATTTATCTATTGTCTTTTTTTCTCCCATTTTCTGTAAGATGGATATATGTGCATATTCTCATGCAAACTGTGAGTTTTGCATGGCTACTTTGGTGTTTGTTGCCACCTACCTTTGATAGCTTAAACTTCAATGGTTTCACTGTTGAGCTTATCGATTAGTTATTTTGTACGCCATTTTCTTATGCAGCACTCTGAATGGGCCGCTTACATCAGTCTTCTTCCAAAACCTGGCGAGATGCACAACACAGTAATGACTTTTCCCTAATCTTAATGTTTATTTACTTTTTTATTTTTTATTTAAGCTGCAAATGAAGTTGAACTTAAATATTCGTCGATCTGATTTACTAGGTCATAGTATCTTTTTGTGTTTAACCCCTCCATAAGGAAAGTAATCTGTTGCTTGCGAACTGTAGCTTTGCATGAAGTTCATTATATGCGAACTGAATAGGTCTTAAAACCAATAATAGAACTCTGAAATTAAAATAGCTATTAGCTACGTTAATAGCTAACGTAGCTAATAATAGAACTCTGAACTGTACTTTTTCCGTTACTTTTAGTTCTGAGATTCAGTAGATATTAGCTACGTTACCCGGACTCTTTGAAGTTGACGTTGCGCCCGAGTCAATACAATCATTGATTGTAGCTTCTGTAAGTTATGTTTGCATTTTACTTTCTAATGAGAAGATGAAACTTATATTTTAATATTGAAATCAGTTAGCTTAAATATCTCTCTCTCTATATATATATATCTTAGAGGAAATCAACTATAACTTCATATACTCATTTGTTCATAGCCATAAGAAAACTAAGTGTCCTCAGGTTTGCACAAAGCATTAACAGTGATATTCTCAAACCCTTTTGGGCCAGGCCCTTGGATAATGCTACGTAAACAGCCAAATGGGAGCCTAAAATCCAACCAGAAACTAATGATATCACTCTGCCCAATTGTTTTTAGTATGTTAAGGTTTAAAGATTTGATTTCTCATTTTGACTAAATGGCACCAAACAAAACTTGTAGCCGAATGTTTTTGGCATTTAGGCAGATATTGTTGGGGGAAGTAGCTATATTTTAGTTGTGAAACCCACCTAGGAGAGGGATAATTCAATATACGCCAACACAGATTTAGGAGATGGGCAGTGTTATTCATAGAAGTTTTGCGTATTTCGAGACCAAGCCTTCACTCTCCAATGCATTAGTTTAATGGTTCATCTTTACAGCTACGTCCAGTATATTGCGTGTTATAACAGCAACCGGTCACAGTTGGATGAGTTTTCAGACAAATATATAAAGTCATATATCTAAGGAGAGGCGTATGCATCAGTCACAGACATAACTTGTTGCACTTCCCAAATACGCACGTGAAAGACATTTCACTTCAAGAATAAGATGGATTCCATCTTATATCCATACATTTACTAACTGATTCGAGGAATTTAAAACCCTGTTAAGTTCAGAAATACAACTAAGACAGTGAACCCTCCCTTTATGGTTGTTGTTTACTGTTGGCTACGTTTGAATAAGTCCATCCTGATGCTTTCGCACTATTCAGAGGCAGGGCCGGCTCATCCCCTAGGCAAATTAGGCAATTGCCTAAGGCCTCTAATCCGGGAAGGCCTCAAATTATGAAAAATTAGTATTGGAAATTATGTTTGTGAGAAATTGATTGATTAAAAGAGAGAAAAAATCGAGGATAACAACAATAATCTTGAGGTGAGAGAGAAATAATTGAGAGGAAAAGTAGGTGATAAGAGAGGTAATGGAGAGATAAAAAGGATATTAGTTAGGATTAGTGATTAACTAGAAGAAGATAAGGAGGAAGAGATATTTCGTGACCGGAAGAGAGAATTTTTTGAACCACTTATGTATTGTATTATCTTTATGTTATTGGTTATTTCTCTTTTATTTCATACACATTCTGATACTTTTTTTTTGAGAGAAACATTCTGATACTTATGTTAACTTATTCCTCAAAAGAATAAATTATGAAATCTCAAACAAATAAAATTTGTGATATTATCTCAATTCTTAAACTACTTTTAATTTTTGCCTACTTTATCCCAGCACCTTACATGAGAACTAAATACAAAATATTTACATTTTGAGAATGTTTTCCTGAAGTAGCAATAAAAAGAATTGGAATAAAAAAGGTATATACATGTATAAAATTGACCAACGAAATATATGTCTCGAAGAATACAAATGCGTAATTCAGGCCCCATCCAATATTTTGCCTAGGGCCTCCAAAAACCTTGAGACGGCCCTGTTCAGAGGGTCTCAATTTTCAGGTGCACTAATGATTTCTTACAATAGCTCACTAATCATGATCAACAACTGATTCCCACAAACTTAAAACTTAAGAGGTTAAAGCCATTTATTTGTATACCTTTTTTGTTGTATATGTGAAATTTCACATTACTGCTTTACAACGTTATCGTTTCGTGATAGTGGTCTATATATATTGTTTATGTTGTTTGAAATGGCTGAAAAAAGCATATGCTTTACAAATCCAGTAGACTAAGATTTCATAGTTACTATGGATTGATATTGGCAGCAGTAGATTGTAGTGGAAGGTCAAATTCTCGGAAGTTAATGGGTTTATTGCAATATGCTAAGGACATTTATATGTAAGACTAAATTTGTAATATGCATTATAGAACATACCAGTACCTATCTTGTCGTACGTTTGGCCCTTGATTATGATTAATGTGAAACTGCTGCACTCTCATTGTACTTATCCTCGAGCTATTCAGGTGATTAGTTATACTTGGAATTAACTGTTTTGTTTAAAATATCTGGAATAGCATCAAATATAAATGTCATCCTGAAAAATGAAATATTCTCACATATGATTCCAAATGGTTTACAGTTATTTGGTGTTTGATACAGAAGGTATGATATTGTATATTACTTGATTATGTTGCTAATACTTGGTTGAGGTGCTATCAGGTTTTGTGTATGTGGTATCTAATATATTGTTCATGATTTCATTCAGCTAATCTCAGTTCGGAGATTGTTGCTAATAGTTGGTCGAGATCGTATCCGACTTCTACACTACACGTTTGTGCATGATTTGGTAACTGCAATGGTTGGTTCTGCTAATGGTTTTGGTGGTCGGAATACTCGCCTCAACTGTCTGAATTGCGGCTGCTGCGATCTTCAAGAAAGCAGGGACACATGACGAAGTGAGAAACAATTATTTCACAGAATTTCAAGTTATTAATTAGTCAATGGGGAAACAAATTACTCAAATGCTAACTGGAATTGTTGGAAAGGAATTGACCCAGTTATTTGGTAATAGAGAAACATAGTACCAAGCATTCCTGAATTCAGATAATTTCAGTTTTTTGAATTTTGCAATGGAGAAACAGCTTTATAGTTGTGTCTACAGAGCCCATGTTTGGCTTTTGATATTGTGCTTGTTGCTTTTCATTATCCATGCATTTTACTATGTTTTTCCCATATCCTTAACAGGTTATACAACATTGTTTTTGTTAAGTGTTATTTAGTTTCTTGCTAAATAAACTAAATTATTGCTGAAAATTATGTAACATATTTGTTTTCTTCAATGTGATGTAGCAGTACACCACGCGCATAAACACAGCCCAACAAATTGCCAAACACAAACCAACGTGGTCTAAGGTGCTCCCCCAGTTTTATTCTGCCCGCTGTTAGCTCCTCTAAACTGTAATTTTGTGTTTTGAGTGTTTTCATGAATATTGTAGTAATATTTTCTTTGCAGATGCCGGCGTGTGCCTGCCATGGTATCGGGTGGTATTCGTATGGGTAAGTCATTCTATTCTTGTCAATCTGCACGTGCTACTTCCTTAACTGCCTGGTTATGTTGTTTATTTGATATTCTGCCAATTCAGGGACTTCTGCTCTCACATCTAGAGGGTTTACTGAGGAAGATTTTGTAAAAGTAGCTGAGTGCTTTGATGCTGCTGTTAAATTGGCATTGAAGATAAAGGTCGGTTCTAAAGGTTCCTTGTCTCTGCTAGCACAGTGTCTCTCTCTCACACCTGACATAGAAGCAAGAACTGTGACTCCTTAGAAGTTGATGGATATGTGACGTGGTTTGTTTGTAGAGGCTGTTGTGCCATTTGTGTGCCGTGATTTGTTTCTCGCCACTGCTGCAACTCTGACCGGTGAGCAGGTCTGTCTCAAACTTTGGGTACGTATTCTCCATCTTCATGAGGTGCGTACTTCAATCAGATAGTTCCCACTACAGATTTTCTCCATAGCAACACTGAAATTGGTGTTTTATAGTCTTCTCTATTTGGTAGCTTCGGTAGACAAGAAAGTGGAGGTATTGTTTGGTAAATTTTTGAAGTGTTTGTTAGTATGGTAATTACTTGATATTTGAGATTTCTGAAATTGTTAAATTTGGTGGGAGGATAAAATCCGTGGCTGGGATGTTGAATATTAGCAACCCTCTTCATGTCCTGCCAATTCAAATCGTCCATTGTACACTTGAAATAATGCTTTTTTGTTTTTATTAGAATTTTGCCTTAAGAAAGAACTGACTAGGTATACCAAAACTTTCCAAACCTTAATAGATTTGACTAAATCCTTTTCATAGAAAATTATGGACAAGGAAAATAATTGTTGCTATACAGTACATCAATATCAGTCTGAACAATGGCTTTTATACAAAAAGGAATGATCTCCTAAATCTATCTTGTTTAATATGATAGGATCCACTGGAAATTCTCAAAAAGTATAGCCTTTACGTCCTCAGATTGTTACGCTGTCAAAAATAATATTTAGTATTTGAAGATTATAAAAAATGTTAGCTAATTATCCCGTTAATACCTGGTGTTGTATGGATTGCCCTTTCAATTCCCTGTTGCCGGAAAATCCATCGGTCCTATGCAGTACATTGTTACAGCTAACATCACAGCTAATGGTTTCTCCGCACCATATTTGTGATGCGAGTGCGGTGACTCCAAACATGAATGTCACAGGACTCACTTGTAGCCAAACGAATATATTATACATTTGCATCCAGATGAATTGCAAGAATGTCCTGTGAACCCCAATGTTGAGGAAAGGAATCCTAAGAATGTCACTGTAGTGCATGTAGCATAATCCTAAATGAAAGTGTGTAATGTGGACTAAATAGAGGACCTAAAAAGTCTAGAAGGGGGGGGGGGGGTGAATAGAGTATGGAAACATTTTGCAAAACTTAAAGTTTAACAGAAAGACATTGTGTGAAACTCAAATATCAAGGCCTTGAGATTTTAGCAAACTGTCTGAAACTTACAAAGGCAAAATAGTAAGCTTCAAGGCCTTGAGCTGTGAACAATTCTAAACAGCTTTTAAACCCTAGTTTGATTTGAGTTGTGTGCAGCAGATAATAACCAAACAGAAAAGTAAAGAACACAAATCAATTTACAAAGTTCAGTCCCAATGGACCTAATCTCTGAGGGATCTAATCCCACCAGGATTGGGCAAACACTTCTTATTACTCACACAGAAACAGCCCTAGATCTTCAAGCCTAAGTGATTTCCCTTACACCTATACAGCTTGTGGTTCCAAACCTATCTAGTTCCAGCTACTAACTGTTGAGCTAACAAGAACCTCTTGTTGTTCACTTGAACAACCAACCACTAGGTTAAGTGAGGTTTAAGATAATCTAGAGATACACAGATAGAAGTACAAGTGAAGAACACAGTATGAAGATAAGTTGTTGAAGCCTGGAAGTGTTCTTCTGGAAAACTGGATTGATTTGATCTTCAGAAATCTGGAATGAAGCTTGAATGATTGTGTGTTTGAATGAATGATCTCCCACGATTTTTTCACACCTCTCAGAGTATTCTGCAAGCCTCTATTTTCTTCAAAATTCAAACCAGTCTCTTTTATCCACAGCTGCAACTTATTGAGAGATTTTAGGATCTCAGTTCCTACAAATCCTCCTTCTGTTTTCAATTGAAATTCAAACAGCTTCAAGTGGATATCCTTTGGAGTTTGTTGAGATTTCTCCTGCACGTTTAACAACCCAGCAACAGCATTGAAACACAGCAACAACAAAATCCAGAAAGCTAACAGTACTATGACTGTTTGGTTATACAGTTTCTGATAAAACTGTTTAACAAACTTAGAACAATAACCTGTATATCTTCTAAAAAATATGAATCATGAAAAAAAAGTTTAAGACACTTATAAGTGAGTAAATAATCACAATACTAATAATCATAACCTGCAAGAAAGAATCAACTAAGTTCTGCAAAAACTGTCAGCAGCTCAAGGCACATCTCAAGGCCTTGGAGCTCTGAACCTGCTTTACAGAATTTCAAAGTTAAACCCAGATAACTTTGATTCTTCCTGTTCTGATCATCTGCAACTGTGTTAGATATATAAATAGTATAATCCAAAAGTATATACAATGAACCACTGATTTGCATAATCATAAATCCAATCTGCAACACAGAAATGTTAGAACATATAGCAGAATAAGATAACTCAAGGCTTTGAAGTACAGTCAATCTCAAGGCCTTGAGATAACTGAAATGCTTTGCTGCTTATGTCTTAGCCTTTTGTCTTTCATCAGTCAAAAACTATTACCAACCAAAGCACATTCAGGGATCTTGACTCAACAATCTCCCCCTTGATGAAAGACAAAACCTACAGTCTTGTATAGATATTCCTGCCACTCATATTTAAAAATTAAATAACCACAATTTGCAGATACAATATATACTGAACCCAAACAGATAACCAGTGAGAATAAACATTACAAATTACCACAGAAATAAAAGTTCACCAAAACAACTACGCATTCTTATTATTACTAGTCCAAATACTGAAAAAAAAAAAACACAAATACCACATTAATTCTCCCCCTTTTTGACTTTCATCAAATAAGGTTGAAAAAATGTAGGATCATTACTCAGAGTCTAAAAAAAATTTAGCTAAAAATTCAAGGCCTTGAGACAGAAAAGATAGAAGAGAATGAGATAGAGGGTCAAGGCTTTGGCAGTCTCCGATCTTCACTTCTTCTTTGATGTCTGGCCTTTCTCTGAGCCTTCTCCAATTTCTTCTTCACTTGCAGCATCTTCTGCGGACTGATTACCTTCTTGTTCAGCTTCCACTTCAGCAACCACTTCTTGCATTATCTCATCCACTTTCTTCTTAGCCTGTACTGAATCTACCTCTGTAGCTGCATCAACACCTGTGTCTTCACCAGCATCTTCTTCATCAGTTTGTTCGTACAAATCTTTTGAAGTTAGCACTACTGGAATTGGCTTCTTCTTCTTCTTCTTCATAAAATCTCCCAGCTTCTCTTCTGAATCCACACTGGTGTCATGACTAGTAGCAGAAGGTATCTTCTCCAGATTCAAGCCCTTAATGACAACATCCAGCTTCCCATTCATAACATTCATCAAGTCCTTGAACTGGTTAAATTCAGTTGACAGGTCAAATAACCTTTGTCTGAGATCTTCAATCTCAACCTGCTGATCTTCTAACTTCTCAACCAGCAGAGAGTAATCCTCATTGGCTTGTCCTTTCCCAGATGCAGTCCCCTTAGGCTTCACAAACTCCTTCTTAGCAAGTTCTTCCTTTGACAAATCAGAATAAAATTTCCAATGCCCTTTCCCAGTCTGAACTACCCCAATCCTCTGAAGTGCAGTCTCATCTATCAACCCAAAACCTCCAGTAATCTTTTCTTCTCCTTTCACAGGCACGTCAAAATATTCAAAGAAAAGAGGTAACAGGTTGGCATATGGAAGAGGATGGTTTCTAGTCCGGGTTTCACAATAAATAATATGCTCCATAACAACTGTTGGCAAATCTATCTCAAACCCTTGAGATATCAGATACATCAAAATCAGAACTTTATCAGTTACTAACTCCCTTGAGTTCTCCCTAGGAACTACACTCCTCATCAGAATTGTGAACAAGATTTTGGCTTCACAGTTGAGCACAGAGTGTGTCAACTGCTTTGGACCAGAGGGAACACTTTCAATAAAGAACATCTCCTTTGCCTTATCCAGACACTCCTTCCTATCAGGATGATCTCAAACATTGTATTTTCTAGGAATGCCCAAGACTTTGGCAAAATTCCTATGATCTTACCTCAAATCCACACCAGCTACTTTAGAAGTTAATACCATTCTATCATCACCTTCAGACACCAAGTTCAGATAAAATAACCTAGTTAACCTAGGATTAGCCTTTGAACTAGGATTTAGAACTTTCCAAACAGCAGTTTCTCTCAACTTTCTCATGCATTCTATGTCCAGTTTATCCAATAACTCATCAGAAATCATGCTACAGAAAGCTACCTTAGATGAAGCATATCCTTGCATCCAAACAGTTCTAACTTCAGAACTAACAAACCACTCAGTGGGAAGTACATTCTTACCTTGATATCCTTTCTTAGTTGCAGAATCAACTTGCTTAACCCTAGTCTTCTTCTCAGAGGGTTTGGTCTTTTCTTGTCCTCCTTCAGTTGGTTTCTTTTGGCTTTCCTGAGTTGATTTCCTTTTTTCCTCTTCAGCAGCCTTTTTCTTTTCTCCCCCTTTCTTCTTCTCTGACCTAGGTTGATCACCACCCTGAGTCTCTTGTTGTGGATTAACACTTGAGCCTTCATCTCCCTTATCTGTTCTGGACTTCTTTGCAGGAGAGGTATCCTCATGCAAGCTTTGAGTATTTTCTGAATCTGAATCAGAAATCACTATCTTCTCCTTCTTGTTTGCTCTCTTCTTGGATCTGCCAGAGGGCTTTCCCTGTTGCTGAATTCTGGCTGATTTGAGCTCCATTTTAGGGTTTAGGGTTTTGAGAAGAGAATGTGATTGAGAGGAATTGAGAGAGAGAGAGAGAGTAGAGTCGCAGAAAATTGGAAGAGAATGAGAAGAAAAAGCCCTGACTTTCAGCTTAAGTAGGTTGAAAAGGATGAGTCATAAAAGGACTCTGCAATATCAACATGCAAAAATAGGATCTTGAAAAATCTTTTTGGGATATTTTAGAAACTTCTCTGAGTAATTCAAATATTATACAGTTATCTAAAAAGATAATATATAATATTTGATGATCCAATTTTTTGAAAAAAATAAATAAATACAGATACTATCAAGACCTGGAGAACAATCTCAAGGCCTTGAGATTTTCTGCAGTTTGAGAGACTTCAAAGCTTTGAGCTATACTTTCAAGGCTTCAGAAAGTATAATCTCAAGGCTTTGAGATTCCAGCGCATATACACATATAGGTACTAATACTCCCCCTAAACCAATGCATCCTTGTTTAACATCCCCAATTCAAGCCTTAGAGATGAAAACCTATCATCTGGCAAAGGTTTAGTGAAAATATCAGCAATCTGCATTGAAGTAGAGATAAAATTTAAAACAACATCACCTTGTTTTGCATGATCTCTAAGGAAATGATGTCTCACATCTATGTGCTTTGTCCTTGAGTGCTGAACTGGATTCTTAGAGATTGAAATAGCACTTGTATTGTCACAATGAATTGGCACATTTCTGAAGTTGTAGCCAAGATCTATAAGTTGCTGAGCAATCCATAACACTTTTGAACAGCAAGCACCAACTGCAATATATTCAGCTTCTGGAGTTGATAATGCTACATAATTTTGCTTTTTGGAATGCCAACTGATCAATGAAGATTCAAGAAATTCACAGCATCCAGAAGTACTTTTCCTGTCTACTTTATATCCTGCAAAATCTGCATCTGAATAGCCACTCAACATAAAATTCGATCTTCTTGGATACCAAAGCCCTAAGTCTCTGGTTCCATTCAAATATCTAAAAGTTCTTTTAACTGCAGTTAGATGACTTTCCTTAGCATCTGCTTGAAATCTAGCACACATACAGACACTGAACATAATGTCAGGTCTGCTAGCAGTTAAATATAATAGTGATCCAATCATACCTCTGTATTCCTTCTGATTCACACTCTTACCAGTTGAATCTTTGTCTAAAGAAAGTGATGAAATCATAGGGGTCTTAAGCACCTTGGACTGTGACATATTGTACTTATTCAATACGTCCTTGGTATATTTTCCTTGATGCACAAAAATTCCTTTCTGGCAACAGGAGCAAAGGTCTCCTCATAATATATACATTCTTCCTGATTATATCATTGAGCTACCAGTCTGGCTTTAATTCTTACCACTTTGCCATTCTCAGCAAGCTTGTTTCTGAATACTCATCTGGTTCCAATAACTGATTTCTCTTTAGGTCTAGGGACCAGATTCCAAACCTTGTTCCTTTCAAACTCATTCAGCTCACTCTGCATTGCAATAATCCATTCTGCATCTTCCAATGCTTCCTTGGTATTCTTAGGCTCAATCAAAGATACAAATGCACTAAAAGCACACAAGTTCCTTAACTGTCCTCTTGTCTGTGTTTCAGTTGATGGATCTGATATAATGTTGTCAGCTGGATGGTCTGCAAGGTACTTAAACTTCGTTCTTGGTACCCAAGAGTATTCTCCTTCAAGGCTTTGAGTCCTTGAAACAGTAGAGGGAGCATCATAGAAAGTTTCAGCTTCTGTCTCAAGGCTTTGAGATTTTGGTTCAGCAGGAGGTTCAAGGCCTTGAGATTCTGCTGGTTGATTCTGTACATTAGTTTTGCCTTTGTCTTCTTTCACAGCATCATCATCTAATTCATGCTTGTTCAAATCTAGATCTACAAAACTTTCACTCAGAGAGTCCTTAGTACTTTCATCAAAAATTACATGAATGCTCTCTTCCGCAATCATGGTTTTTCTATTATAAACTCTATAAGCTTTGCTAGTTTGAAAATATCCAAGAAATATATCTTCATCACTTCTAGCGTCAAAATTATCAAGATTATCTCTACCATTATTATGCACAAAACAGATACAACCAAAGGGCTTAAAATAAGAAACAGTAGGCTTTATCCCTTTAAACAGTTCATAGGGAGTCTTTTTCAAAATATGTCTGATCAAGCATCTTTCAGCACATAATTGGCAGTGTTAACAGCTTCTGCCCATAAAAACTTTGGCAAATTACTTTCAAGAAGCATGGTTCTGGACATATCCTCAAGTGTCCTATTTTTCCTTTCAACTACTCCATTTTGCCGTGGAGTTCTAGGTGCAGAAAAGTTGTGTGAAATGCCATGCTTTGCACAAAACAAATCAAATTCAAGTTGATCAAAGTCTCTACCATGATCACTTCTAATGGATGCAACAGGTAAGTTTTTCAAAGTTTGAAGCTCTTTGCACAATCTAGAAAACTCAGATAAAGCTTCAGTTTTGTCTCTAATAAACATCACCCAAGTAAATCTAGAATAATCATCAATTATAACAAGCATATACCTCTTACCTTTTGGGGTCTGAACTCTTATAGGACCACACAAGTCCATATGAAGCAATTCTAAGGGTCTAGAAGTACTTACAAAGTTTTTTTGGCTTGAAAGAGCTTCTGGTCTGTTTACCTTGTACACATGCCTTGCAAACCTCATCATCTGAAAATTTCTGTGATGGTAAACCTCTTACCAAGTCCTTTGAGATGAGTTTATTCAAAGTATGTATACTAATATGCCCAAGCTTTCTGTGCCAAAGTTTTGAATCTTTCTTCAAGGCCTTGAGGCATTTTAGCTTATCACCTGCAATACTGTTAGTGTTCATAGCATATAGATTATATGATCTAGGAGCAGTGAGTATGCAATCACCAGATTTCTCATCTTGCACCACACATTTCTCCTTGTCATATACAGCTTTATAACCTTTATCACATAACTGAGAGATACTAAGCAAATTATACTTAAGTCCATCTACCAGATAAACATCAGATATAGAATTTGTAGAACCATTACCAATACTACATATACCAATGATATTGCATTTTGCTTTGTCACCAAGTGTGATTGTTCCTCCAGATTTTTCTGTAGGTTCAGTAAAGAGAGACCTCTTTCCACTCATATGTCTGGAACATCCACTGTCTAATATCCATTTCTGATCTTTCAAGGCCTTGGTTTCATCCTGCAAAAACAAATCATTGCCTTAACAGGCTGTTAGACCAAGTGCAGAACTTTGAGTCATACTCAGAATTAGCCATATTTGGTGGCCTAATTCCTTTTGGAACCCAAATCTGCCTAACCTGTCCCTTAAGCTGATAAGGATAAGTATTCCTCATAATGTGAGGTTCTGATCTTCTGAAGGGACAAGTTAATCTGACATGACCAATTTTTCCACAGTAATGACATTTTGGAGAATGTATGCTACCAGATTTGACAAAAGTAGTTTGGCATTTCTTTGGAAAATTTGGATTATAGCCAATACCACTTTTATGCATTGATTTCAAACTTCCTCCAAGAATGAGATTCAGATTATGTTATGAGCCAGTAAACCTAGCTAGGACCTTCTTTGACTCTTGAAGTTTCTCAGTCAAAGAGCAGATCTGTTGCTCTAAATTCTCAGAATGAGTCTTTAGATCAGCATATCTTTCAGTTAAAAGAGTGTTTTGATTAACAACCTCTTTTATCTGTGCCTTCAAGACTTGGAACCTGCTGTCCAAGGCCTTGCAGTCTTTTTCCAGCTTTGTCTTAGAAATTTCAACAGTTTTGTTTGAAAACACTAGGTCCAGGTTTTCTTTTACCTGCTCATGAATCTTAATCTTTAAAGCAGAAATATCATTTCTAAAACTTTCCTCATTTAAAAACATACTTTTGAGAATTTCAGGAAGTACATCATAAGGACTAGCAAGTACTTTTTTTACCATGTCTTCAATGTGTCTGTCTGATGAACTTTCCTCATTACGCTTTGCCATGAAGCATAAGTTTGCTTGCTCTTCTTCTGTGTCTAAGTCACTTGATGAATCAGAATCACTCCAAGAAGCCATCATGGATTTCTTCCTTCTGTTGTCACCATCCTTCTTCTGAAAGTTCCTGTTCTTCTTCTTTTGTGGACAGTCCCTTACTAAATTATCTGCATCACCACACTCAAAACAATTCATTACTTTAGTTTTATGTGACGGTGATGAAGATTTACCTTTGTAATCCTTGCTGCCTGAGGGTCTTGATCTCTCTCTGTTGTAATCCCTGTTACCAGAGTTTCTTTTCTTTTTGAGAATCCTGGCCAAGGCCTTGGAGATGAGTGCTAAAGCCTCTTCATCATCAGGTTCCTCCTCAGTCTCAAGGCTTTGAGACTTTTCACTGTCTTTTGCCTTAAGTGCTAGGTTCCTGATATTTTCACTCAAATCACCTTCCACATCCTTCTTGGACATTTCATGAGTGAGCAGCTTTCCTTGTAGATCATCTAACTGAAGAAGACTCAAGTCCTGAGCTTCCTCAATGGCTGTTGTCTTTGGCTCCCACTTGGCTTTTGCCAAACTTCTCAGAATCTTTCTGACCTTCTCTTCATTTTAGAACTTCTTTCCCAATGACTCCAGGTTGTTCACAACATCAGTGAATCTTTTGAACATTTCCTTGATGGTCTCATCTGAATTTATCTTGAACAACTCTTATTGCCTCAGAAGTATGTTGATTTTTGTCTGCTTAACCTGGCTGGTTCCTTCATATGTCACCACCAGTTTATCCCACACTTCTTTGGCACTCTTGCAGTTTGACACTCTGTTGAACTCATCTGCATTTAAAGCACATTATAGCAAATTCATAGCCTTGTAATTTTTTGATACCTTTTCCAGTTCAGTGACTGAAAGATTTTCCTCAGACTTGATACTTCTATCTCCATCAATTGTAGTGTAGAACTAATGAGAACCATTCTGAACTATTGACCATAGTTCCATGTCTTGATCTATGATGAACATCTTCATCAATGCTTTCCAGTTCATGAGTTGTCACCACAGAACAATGGAGGTCTGTTGGATGCCCTTCCTTGTGAGAATCCACCATCTCCTACATTACTCATAGTCACCAGATTCTGAGATCTAAAACAGTGAAACAAGCTCTGATACCAATTGAAAGTGTGTAATGTAGACTAAATACATGACCTAAATACTCTAGAAGGGGGGGAGGGGTTGAATAGAGTATGGAAACTTTTTGCAAAACTTAAAGTTTAACAGAAAGACTTTGTGTGAAACTCAAATCTCAAGGCCTTGATATTTTAGCAAACTGTCTGAAACTTACAAAGGCAAAATAGTAAGCTTCAAGGCCTTGAGCTGTGAACAATTCTAAACAGCTTTTAAACCCTAGTTTGATTTGAGTTGTGTGCAGCAGATAATAACCAAACAGAAAAGTAAAGAACACAAAGCAATTTACAGAGTTCAGTCCCAATGGACCTAATCTCTGCCTGAGGGATCTAATCCCACCTGGATTGGGAAAACACTTTTTATTACTCACACAGAAACAGCCCTAGATCTTCAAGCCTAAGTGATTTCCATTACACCTATACAGCTTGTGGTTCCAAACCTATCTAGTTCCAGCTACTAACTATTGAGCTAACAAGAACCTGTTGTTGTTCACTTGAACAACCAACCACTAGGTTAAGTGAGGTTTAAGATAATCTAGAGATACACAGATAGAAGTACAAGTGAAGAACACAGTATGAAGATAAGCTGTTGAAGCCTGGAAGTGTTCTTCTGGAAAACTGGATTGATTTGATCTTCAGAAATCTGGAATGAAGCTTGAATGATTGTGTGTTTGAATGAATGATCTCCCACGATTTTGTCACACCTCTCAGAGTATTCGGCAAGCCTCTATTTTCTTCCAAATTCAAACCAGTCTCTTTTATCCACATCTGCAACTGATTGAGAGATTTTAGGATCTCAGTTCCTACAAATCCTCCTTCTATTTTCAATTGAAATTCAAACAGCTTCAAGTGGATATTCGTTGGAGTTTGTTGAGATTTCTCCTGCACGTTTAACAACCCTGCAACAGCATTGAAACACAGCAACAACAAAATCCAGAAAGCTAACGGTACTATGACTGTTTGGTTATACAGTTTCTGATAAGACTGTTTAACAAACTTAGAACAATAATCTGTATATCTTCTAAAACATATGAATCATGAAAAACAAGTTTAAGACACTTAGAAGTGAGTAAATAATCACAATACTAAGAATCATAACCTGCAAGAAAGAATCAACTAAGTTCTGCAAAAACTGTCAGCAGCTCAAGGCACAATTCAAGGCCTTGGAGCTCTGAACCTGCTTTACAGAATTTCAAAGTTAAATCCAGATAACTTTGATTCTTCCCGTTCTGATCATCTGCAATTGTGTTAGATATATAAATAGTATAATCCAAAATTATATACAATAAACCACTGATTTGCATATTAGTCCAATTTGCAACACGGAAATGTTAGAACATATAACAGAATAAGATAACTCAAGGCTTTGATGTTCAGTCAATCTCTAGGCCTTGAGATAACTGAAATGCTTTGCTGCTTATGTCTTAGCCTTTTGTCTTTCATCACTCAAAAACAATTACCAACCAAAGCACATTCAGGGATCTTGACTCAACACTAACCTGCTAGGAGCTTAGCCAGTGACCTTCCTCCGTTGTTAATTTGAAGTAGTTTATTTAAGCATTCTAGATATTTAAGCATTCTAGATTTAGATCGTGGAAACACAAGGAGTTTTTTTTTGCCATCTTCTGGGTCTAGCACGTGTGAATATATTTGGAAAAGATTTCTGCGTAAGTTCACTTTCCGTTGTACTTTAAGATCTACCGCTGTTAAAAAGAGTCACATGCATATGATTGAACTCTGTTGCACTAAACACTAATTCGCATCAATAATTAGAATTTCTTATTACTTCCTTATCTCCATCTCCTTTCATATGAAAGTGCAAGAATGAATCATATTTCATTGTGATAAGAATTAGTTAAAACCAACAATATGAATATTTAACATCTTTCAGTTATTTTTCTCTCTATCAAACCCAATTTATTTCATTGGTCCTAAATTTGCTGATCTTCAGTTTTTCCCTTTTAATGATGTAGCAACACACACGCAGACTGTTGACCATATATTTCAACTACATTTTGAGTCGTGACATATATGGTGTTTGGACATGTTGCCTCGATGTTAGTAGTAGGATTTTAGACTCTTGATTTCTTTTTAAATTCATTTTTTTTCGTACAAACAGAAGTATTAAGATTTGAAAATTGTGAAATTTGATATTCAGATTGTTTGCATGCAATCATTACAGCCAAACTTGCTGCAGAATTTCAAATGTGCATTCTCTGGCGGCAATGGTGGCGACGGGGCTGGACAAGGAGAAAGTGGCGGCAATGGCAGCGTCAGTATTCTCGCAATCTCATCTTAGGTTATGCCGGTTCGACGAGTAGCTATTATTTGATAATCTTCAGCCGTGTTTTAATATAGTGGTCATGAGTTTGTTGTTTGACTCAGTAATATCCCAAATGCAATGTATGATGTGCATTCTGAAAATACAAAGCCCGATTCGAAGCCACACTGCGCGCACAGAATTCAACAAAGCACTCCCAAAACGAAGGCCAACCGCGCGCAATGCGCGCGGTCGCGTTCCCAGTGTATATCAAAATAGAACTTCATCAATTCAAGGAACAAAATAAATTATATTCAATAAATGTCCTTACATACGTCCCTCCAGCATTGCTCATATTTATAGTAAGAGGGCCGCTATGTTTCATCATTTTTTTCACCCTTTAATTTCACTTACTATGTGTCAAGATATTATTTTTGGTAACTATTTATTTTAAATTCTTTCTATAATCAATCACCAATCATAAATATCCACATAGGCGGTGAAATCAAGGGGTAAAGAAAAATGGTGATGTTTAGCATCTTCCTTATAATTATTGTG
This sequence comes from Linanthus parryae, assembly GCA_023055425.1. NCBI lineage: Eukaryota > Viridiplantae > Streptophyta > Magnoliopsida > Ericales > Polemoniaceae > Linanthus > Linanthus parryae. The sequence continues at coordinate 87,211 of JALGPY010000074.1, read as the reverse complement.
TGCATCAATTGTAAGAGCATCTACCCCAGTTAATATCAAATTTTACACCAAATATAAATCAAATTTTACACCAAATTCTATATTTGGTGGAAAAAAAAATAATTTGGCCTCCCACAGTTACCCTCAAAAACACCAAATCACCATTTTTATCAATGTTTACATCAGATAGTTATTTCACCATTTCATTTAATTTAGAGAATTGTATTTTGGCCTCCCACAATAAATCATCAAATTTATCACAAAATCATGAATTACATAACTATCAAAATTTATACTATAACCCACAAATTTTATCCATAAAAAACCGAATAAATTAAAATGCAATACGGCTCATAAATTTTGTACCACTTATACTGTGACCCACAACTTTTTGGTAATACATTTAGATACGTGCAATACCTCACTTTTTTGTATAGTAAGGTAGAGCGGTGTGCGAGCCACACATTTTGAAAAAACACTTTGTTCCTCTTAAAAAACACATTTTGCTATATCATCACCCATAAACTTTGTAAAATTATAATATGACACATAAGCTTTATAAATATTCCATATGTATGTGTATGTAGACATTAGGTAGAAATTATGTAATACTACCTCCGTTCTTCTATATCACGCCGGTTTGATTTTTGTTGCTATTCACCGGGTCACTTTGACCCGGTAATTTGTGAAGCGAAACGATTAAATTTTTTGATAATTTTTTATAGTGTTGTAGAGTAAAAATTGTTCTATAACACGGTAAAAAAATTATCAAAAAATCGCATCGTTATGCTATCCAAATCACCCGGTCAAAGTGATCCAGATACGAGTCAAAAAGTCAGACCGATGTGATAGAGAAGAAACGGAGATAGTATTTGAGAAGTTTTTTTAGACCGTGCTCTCTAGGCACGACAAGATAGTGTAATTGGTAGAACCTCTGCATTGTCAAGATGACATTAATGATGGAGCCTACATTACATTAATGACGGAGTACTATTCATGAAACCTCTACAATTGGTAGAGTCATCATAGAATTGTTGAAATGGACACTAGGCTCGTTGGTACTGTCTCTGTTACTTTCACCACTATCGTCTTAATTGACTTTCTCTTCAATTCTCGTCACGTCATTTTAACCACGTGACTTGTACAGTATATCAAAACTAATGCAAGTTTTTTTTTTAATCTTTCTTATTTTATTCTACAACATCATTAAAAGATAATTAAAAAGTTACATCGTTTTGCTATTCAAGTCATCAAATTGAAGTGACGTAACGAATTTTAAAAAAAGTCAATTGGGAAAAAGTGGCGTAACAGAAGTAGTATCTTACATTTTAGACAGAGAATTTGTGAGCTCGGATCCTTTTTTTAAAATAATCTTTTTTTTCTTCGAATCCGTACCAAGAATCTCATGCAGAGGTTTTTAAATGCTCTACCAATGTGCTAGAACTCATCCCGGGCTTAGGTCCCACTGACTAATAAAGATGGACACTGAGTAAAACAACATAAATGCCACTGCATTGTATATTTGACAATACAACTACAATTTGGATTTGTCACCCAACAATTAATGCATTTGGTTCTAGAATGTACTACCTCTGTCTCAGCTCTTCCCATCATTTTGACTTTTACCACTATTCACTGGGTCACTTTGACTCGGTGATTTGGATAGCAAAAGAATTTAATTTTTTTATAATTTTTTCATGGCGTTGTAGAGTATAAATTGCTCTATAACACCGTGAAAAATTTATCGAAAAATCGCATTATTTTGCTATCGAAATTATCCGGTCAAACTGACCCATATACGAGTCAAATATGCCCAATGATGGGCAAGAGCTGAGACAGAGTAGTACCAATTGGTAGAACCTCTGGATTGTCGAAATGACATTAATGATGGAGCCTACATTACATTCATGAAACCTCTACAATTGGTAGAATCATCATAGCATTCTAGAAATGGACACTAGGCTCGTTGGTACTATCTCTGTTTCACCACTATCGTCTTAAATGGCTTTCTCTTCAATACTCGTCAGATCACTTTAACCATGTGACTTGTATATCAGGACAAATGCAAGTTTTTTGTAATCTTTCTTGATTTTATTCTATAAAATCATTAAAAGAGAACTAAAAAGTTGCATCGTTTTACTATTCAAGTCACCGGATTAAAGTGACATGACAACCGTAATAAATAAAAATTTAACTGAAAAGATAGTGGCGAAATAGAAGTAGTAACTTACATTTTCGACCGGATATTTTTGGGCTCGGTTCCTTTATTTAAAAATATTTTTTTTTCTTTGAATCCGTACCTAAGACCTCATGTAGAGACTTTTTAAATGCTCAGCCACTGTGCTAGCTAATACTATTCCTAACTAATAAATATTGAGTGAATTTGGCCCTACTATTACTAACTTTGACACAGGGTACAACAACATAAATGTCACTGCTTTGACAATACAACTGCAATTTCGATTTGTCATTGTCGAAATGACATTAATGATGGAGCCTACATTATATATACCACTCAGTCCTAACTCTTGTCCACCATCCTGAATATTAGACTCGTATATGGGTCACTTTGACCGGGTGATTTCGATAGCAAAATGATGCAATTTTCGATAATTTTTTCACCGTGTTATAGATCAACTGATACTCTACAACATCATGAAAAATTTATCAAAAAATTACTTTATTTTGCTATCCAAATCACCGAGTCAAAATGACCCAGTGAATAATGGTAAAAGTCAAATTGGTGGGGAAGAGCTGGGACCGAGTGGTACATGAAATCTCTGCAATTTGTAGAACCATAATTGCATTGTAGAAAAGGCCACTAGGCTCATTGGTACTCTGTTTAACCACTATCGTCTTAATTGACTTTCTTTTCAATACTCGTCAGGTCACTTTAACCCTGTGATTTGTATAGCAAAACAATGCAAGTTTTAGTAATCGATTTTAAATTTTACTCTATAATATCATTAAAAGATAATCAAAAAGTTGTATCGTTTTGCTATTCAAGTCACCGGATTAAAATGACATGACGAATAGTAAGAAAATCAACTTAAAAGACATTGGCGAAACAGAGGTAGTATCTTACATTTTGGACAGGGATTTTGTGGGTTTGTGTCCTTTTGTTTAGAATAATATCTTTTTCCTCGGGTCCGTACCTTGGGCCTTATGCCGAGGCATTTAAATACTCTATCACTGAGGTAGAACTTAATTGCGTAGACTTAGGTCTTACTGACTAATAAAGATGGACATGGAATAAAACAAAATAAATAATCAATTACATTTACAATACAACTGCAATTACGATTTGTCACCCAGTAATTAATGAATCTGATTCTAGATGTGTAAGATATGAGTTAGAGTAAATAAAAATAAAATTGCATATGTCTCAACATAATCCACAGAAATGTGCCAGAATGTGCTATCTCAAATAGTCAATTACATTGACTAATCACTTAAAAAATATTTAACATTGTAGTTGATCTTTTTGTTAAAGTGGTCAAATATTATCATAATTAAGATATTTATATTGGTACTGTGGCATTGCTCCATAATAAATCTCATTGTCTTCTCTTTAACATAACCTGCCAAATGTTGTTATCCGCCGAGTTGAATCCAGTCCAGCGTGGTGTAAAAAATCTTTACTAGTTACGGGTAAATTTTGTCCGATAGTTCATATAGCAACTGACACTAGAGCAACTCCAAGTGACGTTGTAGGTAGTCATGAAATTCATTCCCAAGCGCAAGCGACCTACCAGTGGCAACTGGTCGGCGGTCCATCTCGTCGTATCGTAAACATTGTGCCACGCTAAAAAAAGGACCTCCTCCAACGGTAATGTGTTGCGGCAACCGAAAATGCGGACGATCGGTGTCGTCGTCATCGCAGTCGACTCGGCATATGAACGAAGATTACGCGCCATTTTTTTGTGAAAGGGATATTATGCAATGAAAATGGTGGAGGATAGTTGGCGAAGAAAAGGAGAAAATGGTGATGAAAATGGTGAAAAATGTAAAGGAGAGATAGTTGCATAATGAAAGAACTGGTAGCTACTACTACTACTTTGATTTATAGTAAATGAATTGTGTTCGTATTATAAACTAGAACATTCACACAAAAAAACATAAAAAATACAGAACACTTGCAGGCCCGTGAACCATCAAAACACTTCAGCTTTCATTTGGTTTCATCTTCCCATGTGAACACAAATGAATATAAAAAGAAACCAAATGAATATAAAAAAAACACAACACAATCAAACAAAAAAAGACAAACTTTATGAAAACACATAACAAGAAAATACATCCTCGCGTTAATGTCATACCACAACAAATAATAAAATAAATAAATAAACACACCCGACAACTGGCTGAGAAATACCCGGGCACCGGTGGGGCACCGAATATTCTAGTCAGCCACCGGTCTACATGAAGCCGGCCACCGGTTTCTGTCCACTGCAACCAAGTCGGTCACCGGAAAAATCTGCAACCGGGCATCGTAAATTGGCCTGGTTGGGGTTAGGCTCGGTTGAACCGAACCCCCAAATCCAAACTAGGCCGTTGTAAGTTTGTAAGAGTGTGATATACACACCAGAGTTTACTACTGTCACACGAATGCTTTTTTAGGACAATTGTAACCTTCTACCATGGTGAGTGGGACCGCATTTTTGTCAAAGTACCTAGTTCCAAAGCATCTTTGGTGAAAAAAAAAAATAAATCACTCTCACTCTTAGTACGTAACACTCTTCACGACTTCACCAACATTACAACCAGCAAATCCCGTCTCGCAAATCAACATCGCCACATCTCTTCACCAACTTTATTACCTGTATCGCTCCACCATCAACTCCGGCTCCTCTCCGCCACAGTTGCCTCCATAGCCACCCACCAGCCACCGTAGTCATGAATTCGGCCGTAGCTCGCCGAAAAAAAAAAACGGATAGCCACCATTAACTTGCTAATTGATTTAATGAATTCCCAACTTTTGTGATTTATTTGTTTGATATGTCTAAGAGAGCCGAAAGAGAGAATGATTATCGCAACATGAAGAAACAAGGATCTAAATATTCTCGAAATGGAAACGATGGGTTAGTGGCAGAGGCTGCTAAATCCTTGAGTTCATGGCAACAAATTGATGATATGAAGAAGAGATTCGCACAATCTGAGAACACACAAATCTCGCCTCGAACTGTCACATTTCATTGAATTTCAGAGAGAAGAAAGGAAACTATCTCAATTGGAATTGAAAGTTCAAAAGTCGGAAACGAGGATTACAAACCCTAATATCCCAAAACAGAAAAAAAAATAAAGAAAAGAAAAAGTAAGCAAAATGATGTCATTCGTCAATGAGACAACTAATCAAAGCGCTCCATGTTTCTGATAAGATGAGTCACCAAACGAAAACAATTAACTACTAATTAAAAGAAAAAGGAAAGCATAAACTAACGGCTAAGGCTAAACGCCACCGTTCTACTTATGTGTTTAGAAGATCTGAATGTTATCATCCAACGGCTGCTGAAGCTCCTCTCTATCTCATCCAACGACATCTGCTCAAGATGAGAGTATTGTTCATTTCGTAAAGGAAATACCAAATGAACAGTAACTCTCTCATTTCAGTTTAGTCCATAAGCCTTCAATACTTCAAGACCCTCCCTCAAGTTGGTAAGTGCACAAGCCTAACTCCCAACTTGGATAGCAGAAAACCAAAAACAACATGATGCAATGCCTTAGTAAGAATATCTGCCAACTAATGAGAAGTATGCACATACCTCAAAGAAAATAACCCTTTCTGCACAAGATCTTTGACTAAATGACAATCAATGTCAATGTGCTAAGTCTTATCATGAAACACTGGGTTTGCGGCAAACTGTAGAGCTGAGTTGCTGTCACAGAAAACCACAGGGAACTTAGCTAAGAAAATTCCAAAATCAGAAAGAAGATATAGAAACCATTGGATCTCACAAGAGATTGTAGCAAGTGCAATGTACTCTGATTTTGTTGAGCTCCTTGAAATGAATGTCTGTTTCTTTGACTTCCAAGAGACTAGGGGATCTCCTATGTAAATTAAGAAACCCGAATTAGACTTTCTTGTGTCCAGACAAACTGTCCAGTCTGCACCAGAGTATCCCACCAGCTCATTAGGTGAAGAAGCTGTAAAGAAAAGACCTTGAAAAGGTGCATTGCTGAGATATCTCAAGACATGATGTGCATCTTTAAGGTGAAGAGTTGTAGGCTTAGAGATGTATTTAGACAACTTGTGAACAGAAAAACACATATCTGGTCTGGAATTTCATAAGTACAGCAATATACCAACCATTTTTTTGTATTGCAAGCTGTCTGGACTTGAGAGAATATCACCAGATGCAACTGTAAGCTTCAAGAGAGGATTCCTAGGAATTGAAGCTGGCTTGCAATTGCTATATCCATGTTCTTCCAAGATGTCCATTGCAATTTTACTTTGACACAAACTAATACCATGATCAGTCCATGGTATTTCAAACCCAAGAAACTATCTGAGACACCCCAAATCCTTCTGCCGAAACTTGGCATTCAAAGTAGCTTTAAGGGCATGAAGTTGAGACAAATGAGTACCTCCAAGAACTATATCATCCACATAGACTAAAATGCAAGTGAGGGAATCAACAAATTTCTTCACAACGAGAGTATAACCAGTTTTGCTTTGTGTAAAACCCAAAGCAATAAGAGTAGCTGAAAACTTGCTATACAATTGTCTTAAAGCCTGCTTCAAACCATAAAGAGACCTTTGAAGATGGCATACCACCCTGCTATTGCCTTGAGATGAAGAACTAGGGGGAAGATTGTACCCTAAAGGTAAATCCATATAAACTTCTTCTTCAAGCTCTCCATGTAGGAAAACATTATTAACATCTAGTTGTGCCACCCCTTAATAGCTGAAAGAGCTAAAATACATTTCAAAGTTGGCAACTTAGAAACTGGATAAACGGTTTCATTATAATCTATGCCTTCAGTCGAATTATATACTTTAGAAACAAGTCTAGCTTTATACCTCTCAGTTGTTCCATTGGAGTTAAGCTTGAATTGTACACCCACCTACACCCAACAGTATCATGACCTGGGGGTAAAACACTAATTTTCAAAGTTTTATTAAGATCAAGAGCCTCTAACTCTGTCTGGATTGCCTTGAACCACTTTGAGTCTTTACAAGCTTCTTGATAAGTGTTATGTTCACATATAGCACTTATAGAACTCAAGCATTGTGAATACACAGAAGTGTTACGTGGAGATGAATCAGAAATCACCGGAGATAAACAAGCTGACACCATTATAGGCTTGCTAGTTACATAATCTCTCAGATAATTTGGAGTTCTCGTTTCTCTGGCACTTCTTCTAGGCTGTGAACCCTAAGTTGGCTGAGTAGAAGCAATTTCACTTTCTCTAGGCTCTAAAGATCTCAAAACATTATAGTCATAATTGAAAGTGTTCTCACAACCTTAGGTAGCACAATATCATCTATGAGTTTAGGCCATATAGAAGAGCAAGTCGCAAATGGAAACACAATTTCATGAAAAATCACATTTCTAGAAACTAAAAAATTGCATTCCTTCAGATTGTAAAGCCGGTACCCCTTCGCTCCAAAGACATATCCAATAAACACACAAGGAACAACCATTGGTTCAAACTGGTTCTGCCTTGAATGAGAGTGGAGTTGTAGCACAAACAACCAAAAACTCTAAGAGAGTCATAATCTGGAAAAGTTCCATGCAGACATTCATAAGGAGTCCTGTTCTTGAGAATAACTGTAGGCACCCTGTTAATCAAGTAGGCAGCAGTCAAAATACTATCACCCCAAAACTTCTGAGGCAGAGAGGATTGGAACATTAAAGCTCTGCCAACATTTAGTAGATGTTGATGCTTTCTTTCAACTACTGAATTTTGTTGATGAGCTTCCACACAACTTATAAGATGCACAATCCCTTTTGAGAGCATAAAATCCACTGAGACTAGCTATTTAGCATTATCACTTCTGAATTTTTGTATTTTTACCTTAAACCGAGTCTCTATCAATTGATAGAACTGAGGAATAACAGTTTGTGCTTCTGATTTATGAGCAAAAAGATATACCCATGTCACCCTTATAGCATCATCCACAAGAGTAAGAAAGCATATATGACAAACATAGGTAGGAGTCTTGTAGGGACCCCAAATATCACAATGGATAAGAGCAAAAGGTTAAAACTCCCTTTTCCAATACTTGGATATGCAAGCTTCCTTTGTTTAGACTGAGGACACACTTCACACAAGGAGTTTGTAAGTTCAGCTTGTTTCAGAGGTTTGAAATATAGACTTCATTATACAACATGAACTTAGGGGGAGCTTTTGATTCTAATCTGATTCCTGATCCCCTATGCTTGATAATGTGTTATTTGATGATGAAAGAAAAACAATTTCGATACTTTAAACCGTGGCTAATCCGTTTCTTTGAACACAAGATTTTGCAGGGATAAGTAGTTACCTATTTTGCAGAGACTATTTCCTAAACTGTGTTCTTGCAGAAAAGGAAATTGGGTTGACAGATTGATTCTGTGATGGTGGAAACATGTCTAGACCTTCCTAACATACTCAGCTACAAGATCAAGTCAATATCTTTGATGATATTGAGAAACTAGCCGTTGGGAAGAGCTATTAGACAAGTCAAGATATGCTGCTGATTTTTAAGAAAGTTTGTTTTGAGACGATCCTGAAGATCAGCAATTCAAACCAGCTGCATAAGAGGGAATGGCTAAATAAACTGAAAAGAGAACGAACGTAGAGATACTCATACATTATTAGGATTGAAAAGCTCCACAAAAGGAGATTCATTTCACTCAATTCACTCATCAGAAGAGCACTTCACATTCAACTGCTTCATCAGTTCTCATTGTTCTTCTTTCTGATCTATATTTGCATATCATTTTGATAATACTTCTTACATCTTATTCTCGTGAGTTTTTCAAGTTGACAATAGAGAATTCTTGTTGAACCTGTTAGCTAGAGCAGGTACAAGATAGGTTAGTGAGAACCACAAGATGCAACAGAGTAAGGAAACTCTCTGTGCTTGAGATCTAGGGCTTATCTTTTGATTAGTAAGAATTGAGTTGAAAATCCTGGAGGGATCAAGTCCCGGAGGTAGAAACGTAGGTCCAAGTGGACTGAACTCTATAAATCTCTGTGTCTCTTGCATTTATCTTAATGTTCTATACTTAGCTTGTTTGCTGCACAAAACAGGTTTTCTGGTCAAGAACTTGAAAGCCATTTCAAGGCCTTGAAAACTATTAGCATTCTTTCTACTATTTGTTTTAATTCCAAGGAATTGAAGTTCATTTCAAGGCCTTGAAATATTCACTTCTTTCCACAAAATTCTTTGAAACCACTCTTTTAGCAAAAATTGCCATACTCAATTCAACCCCCACCCCTTCTAGAGAATTGATCATGTATTTCTACCTACATTATTGTCTTTAAATTTGTGTCAAAGCTTGTATCACCTCATAGGTTTAACCATCTTGTGATTATGAGTATTGTAGGTGATGGTGGCTTCTCTCAGGGAAGAGCTGCTAACAGACCTCCTCTATTCTGTGGTGACAACTTTGTACACTGGAAAGCCCTGATGAAAATGTTCATAATTGATCAAGATATAGAGTTGTGGACTATCATACAGAATGGTCCTCATACATTCTACACAGAGAAAGATGGGATCAGAACTCCCAAAACTGAGGATTCACTTTCTGCTTCTGAGTTAGAACAGTTTTCTAACAGAGCCATGAATCTCTTAAATTGTGCTTTGAGTGCAGATGAATTCAACATGATTTCAGGCTGTAAGACTGCTAAAGAAATATGGGAAAAACTGGTGGTAACCTTTGAAGGAATCAGTCAAGTCAAGCAGAAAAAGATCAACATATTTCTTAGATAATATGAACTATTTAAAATGAATGGAGATGATTCCATCAAGGACATGTTAAATAGGTTCACTCATATCGTCAACAATCTGGACTCCTTGGGAAAATATTTTCCAATGAGGAGAAAGTCAGGAAGATCTTGAGAAACCTTCCCAAAGCCAAATGGGAACCAAAGACTACTGCTATTGAAGATGCTCAAGACCTATCATCACTTCAACTTGATGACTTGCAGGGAAAGCTGCTTACACATGAGATCTCCATGAATGAAGTTGATGGAGAACTGCCAGAAAGTTTCAAGAATCTAGCTCTCAAGGCTTAGGAGAATGAGCCATCTCAAAAATTTGAAAATGAAGAATATGATGATGAAGATCCTTTTTCTCCAATTTCCAAAGTCTTGACTAGAATTCTCAAGGTGAAGAAGAAATTTGGAAACAAAGACTTCAGCAGGGATAGACACAAATCCTCCTGTAGCAAAGACTACAAAGGTAAATCTTCTTCCCATGGTAATAAGCTTAAAGTAATTAACTGCTTTGAGTGTGGTGATGCAGGACATTTGATTAGAGACTGTCCACACAAGAAAAGCAAAACTTTCAGAAGAAGACCATGACAGAAGAAAGAAGGCTATGATAGCTTCTTGGAGTGACTTAGACTCCTCAAGTGATTCTGAATCAGAGGAAGAACAGGCCAACCTCTGCCTTATGGACAAGCATGATGAAAGTTCTGAAAAGAATATTGAGGTAATGGTAAACTGTTTGATTTCAACAGATGCCCTCTCAGATTATCTTAGAGAAACGGTTTTAAACGAAGAGGATTATCTGAAAGAAATCAGGAATTTGAAGGAAAATTTTCATGAGCAAGCAAAATAGAATTTGCACATTGTTTTTCAAAATTAGAATCTTGAAATTTCTCAGAAGAAATTTGACATGGATTTCAAGGCCTTGAAAACCAATTTCAAAGCCTTGAAAACACAAGTCAAGGAAGTAGTCACTGAGAACTCACTTTTGAGTGACAGTATTGTTGCTCTAAGACATCAGTTTGATGAGTTGGAGGAATAAATGACTACTAAACTTTAAGAATCTAAGAAAGTTATGACCAAACTTGCTGGCTTAGAACACAATTTAAACCTGATTCTTGGAGGAAGCTTAAAGTCTGTTCACAAAACTAGTAATGTTTACAATCCAAATTTTCCCAGAAAAAACAACACCTGATTTGTGAAGGCTGGAAGCAGAACTTCTCCAAATTTCCATTACTGCAACGGAATTGGTCATGTTAAGATGACTTGTCCTTTCACAATAAGAGACCCTCACATAATGAGGAACACTTTTCCAGTTCAACATAAAAGACAAGTTAGACAAATTTTGGTTCCTAAAGGGGTTAAACCACCTAACATGGTTGACCCACACTTGGTCTAACAGTTGGGTAAGGCAGTGAATGGTGTTTGCAGGCTGTCACCTAGAGAAAAGAACAAAAATGGTTTATGGACAGTGGTTTCTCCAGACACATGCATGCAAAGAGATCCTTATTCTCAGAACTGAAAGAGAAATTTGAAGGTTGAATCACACTTGGTGACAAAGGAAAATGCAACATACTAGATATTGGTAAAGTTGGTGCAAATTCTGAGAACTCTATTTCTGATGTTTATTTAGTTGATGGCATGAAATTCAATTTGCTTAGTGTATCTGAGTTATGTGATAATGGAAACAAAGTTATCTTTGACAAAAGAGAAATGTGTAGTGTAAAATGAGAAATCTGGAATTTGCATCCTCACTGCCTCAAGGTCAAACAATGTTTATACTTTGCACACTAACAAAGTTGTAGGAGAAAGTCTGAAGTGTCTCAAGGCATTGAAAAAAGATTAAAAGCTTTGGCGGAGAAAGCTTGGACACATTAGGTTGCACACTTTGAACAATTTAGTTGCTAAAGACCTAGTAAGAGGTTTACCCTCTATAAAGTTCAAGGATGAAGAGGTATGCAAAGCTTGTGCTCAAGGTAAACAGATAAGAAGTTCATTCAAGCTAAAAAAAAATTGTAAGTACTACTAGACCCATTGAATTATTTCATATGGATCTCTGTGGATGAGAACTCCAAATCCAAAAGGGTAAGAAGTACATGTTAGAAATTGGAGATGACTTCTCTAGATTTACTTGGTTAATGTTTCTTAGAGACAAATCTGAAGCTATTTCTGAATTTTCATAGCTTTGTAGAAAACTTCTAACCTTGAAAAACCTACCTATTTCTTCTATTAGAAGTGATCATGGTAGAGAATTTGATCAACTTGGGTTTGGTTTATTTTGTGCTAATCCTGACATCTCTCACAACTTCTCTTCTCCTAGAAATCCTCAAAAGAATGGTGTTGTTGAAAGAAAGAACATGACTCTTGAAGACATGTCAAGGACAATGCTTACAGAGAACAAATTGCCAAAATCCTTTTGGGAAGAAGCTGTGAACACTGCCAACTATATACTTAGCAGGTGCCTGATTAGGCCTATCTTCAAGAAGATTCCTTATGAGCTTTTCAAAGGAAGAAATCCAAATATCTCTTACTTCAAACCGTTTGGCTGCACTTGTTATGTTCACAACAACGGTAAGGACAATCTTGATATGTTTGATGCCAGAAGTGATGAAGGTATCTTTCTTGGTTATTCACTGACCATCAAACTTATAGATTTTATAACAGAACCAAGCTTGTTGAAGAAAGTATTCATGTTATTTTTGATGAAAGTTGTGATGGTTATTTGAGTGAAAGTTTTACAGACTTGAATTTAAACAATCATGAGTCAGAAGATGAAGCAGAGCCTTCAAATGGTTCCTGGGAAAGCTTGCAAGAAGATAGAAGGAATTTTCAAGGCCTTGAAAATCAATCTCAAAACCTTAAAAAAGAAAATCAAGAGAATCAAAGTGGACAAGCCACTACTTCAAGTTATCAAAGACCCGAGAAGCTTCCCGGAGAACCTGTATCATGGACACCAAGGAAGAGATTCAGATATCTTTCATCTCATCCAACTTATTCATAATACCAACATAAACTAAACAGTTCAGCAAATAGCAAATAGTCATAAAAATAAAAGTACTAAAACCTAGAATTTTCTCCCCCTTTTTGACTTTCATCAAAAAGATAGAAGATGTTGTCAAGTGTCTGCAAAATTTTGAAAACTTAAACAAAAAATTTTGAAGAAAATAGAATGGAGAAGAAAGAGTATGCAAGATTAAGGAGTTTGATCTTCATCTGCAACTTGATCTCCTTTCTCTTTCTCACTTTCTTCTGCATCAGTCTTGTCCTGCCCTTCCTTTTCCTCTTCATTCCCACCAGCAAGAGTTACCTCTTCAGTCTTGTCCTTTGTAGCAGGCTTGGGAGATTTCTTTTTTTTCTTCAAGGTAATCAACAGATCATCTGAGTCAGGGCTGTCTTCTTCCTGTGAGGTCTGTTCTGCTACCTGCTTTCCCTTATCTGAAACTAGAGTAACCTCTTCCTGGTCTGAATGTTCACTTGGCAGATCTTTTTCAGAGTCTCCTTTCTTTGGACCTTCATCATCCTCAGGAACATCAATCTAGGTTATGCTTCTGAAGATGCTTCCCACCATGTACTTGAATTGTCCAATTTCAATTTACAGTCCATAAATAGTTGTTTTGATATCCTCCATGTCCAACTCAAAACCATCAAGTCTCTGATTGTCTGTTGGCTGAGAAGTCTGACTTGAAGTGGAAGTCAAGGTCTTGGGCTTAGGAAACTTCTTTGCACCTAGTTCTTCTTCAGTCAAGTCTGAGTAAAGCTTCCAAACTTTTTCCTTGGTTTTTGCAACTCCAAGTTTCTCAAAGCCTTTCTAATTAAGTACTCCAAATCCATATGTGACTCCAGTAGTTGGAATCTTAAAGTGTTCAAAGAACAAAGTGAGTAAATTTGCATAGGGCAAAGGGTGTATCCTTTTACTGGTAAGGCTAAAGAGCATATGTTCAATCACTAGTTTTGGAAGATCAATCTGATAGCCATGCATAACCAGATACTTGATTTGCAACATTCTTTCAGTCACCAATTCTCTAGAGTGCTCTTTGGGAAAAATTCACCTAACCAGGATGGTATGAAGAACTTTGGCTTCAACATTCAACACTGAATGTGTTAACTGTTTGGTTGTGGTGGAGATTTCTGGACGAAAGAACTCATCTTTGGCTAGCTTCAGGATTTATGTTTTTGGTGGATGGTTGCTAGTGTCATATCTCTTTGGACACCCTAGCACATTGGCAAACTCAGAGTGATCCAATTCAACTAATATCCCAGCAACTTTAGATTTGATCACCAAATGTGCAGATCTCTTAACTTGGGTCAAATTTAGGTAGTAGAGTCTGGTGAGTCTAGGGTAGGCTAATTTTCTAGGATTCAGCATACACCACAAATAAATCTTCTTAAAAATAGAGATGCACTTAAGTTTCATGTGTTCCACCACATGCTTATTGACCATAATACAGAAACCAATAGATCTTGAAGCAAAACCATCTAACCACTGACCTTTGGAGATGTTTGAGACAAACCAAGTCTCATCTGGGGCTGAGTTCTTTGTTGAGGCTTGTGAATAGATCTGCTGTGCCTTCTCCAATTGACCTTCTGGTTGTGCTTCCATCACCTTTACTTTCCCTTTTTCTGCCTGAGTTGCTTTGTTCTTCAGCTTCTTTGAACTAGTAGGCTATGTTTCTGGTTGCTTTGCTGAAACATCTTTCCGCTTCTTTTTATTTTCTGAGGAGGAGGTTGTAACCTTCTTGACCTTCTTCTTGGGAGGAGGAAGATCTTGAACTGCCTCTGCACTAGGAGTTCTGGAGCTAGAGTCCCCACTGACTTCTTGTACTTCATCCACTACTGCTTTTCTTTCTTCTCTGAGACAGGTTTCGATCCTCCAGCCATCTTGATTCTTTCTGAGGCTCTCCTTGTGCTCATTAGGGTTTGGGAGAAGAATAGAAAGAGGTGGAATGCTACGGAGAGAAGGAGAATACAACAAGATAAATACTGAAAGAGTTTGAGTTTCAAAAGGAAACTAGTATCTCTCTGATCTCAAAAGATTTTCAATGATCAGAGGGATTTTAAATCTTTTATGCCGTTGGAAAATAAAATATTCTAATTCTATTTTTTGCTAAAACAAATTTTTGAAAAGGGTAGGGGCTATATTAGGTAAATATCTCCAAAGATATTACCCAACACAGAATGATCCAAGATTATTGACTATCAGTGTAGCAGACTTATTTTCAAGGCTTTGAAAAGGCTTTCAAGGTCTTGAAAAACAGTAACACTTCAACAAATAAAATTCAACGCTTTGAGCTGATTTTCAAGGCTTTGAAACTCAGTTCGAACCTTTGAAAACACATAAATATTACCTTTCTTACCTGATGCTCCCCCTAAACCAATGCATCTTTATTTAGCATTCCCAATTCCAATCTTAGAGCTGGGAATCTTTCATCTGCTAGTGGTTTAGTGAAGATATCTGCAATTTGCATGTTAGTAGCAATAAATTCAAGAACAATATCACCTTTCTCAGCATGATCTCTGATGAAATGGTGTCTGACATCAATGTGCTTGGTTTTTGAGTGTTGCACTGGATTCTTTGTAATTAAAATTGCACTAGTGTTGTCACACTTAATAGGTATGCTCTTGAAATCAAATCCAAGGTCTCTTAGCTATTGAGCAATCCATAACACTTGTGAGCAACATGCTCCTGCAGCTATATATTCAGCTTCAACTGTTGATAGAGCAAATGAGTTCTGTTTCTTGGAATGCCAGCTGATCAGTGATAATCCAATGAATTGGCAAGTTCCTCAAGTAATTTTCCTACCAACCTTGTAACCTGCAAAGTCAGCATCTGAAAATCCATGCAAAGAGAAGTTAAAATTTCTTGGATACCAAAGCCCTAAGTCTTTGGTATCATTGAAATATCTGAATATTCTCTTCACAACAGTCAAGTGTGATTCTTTTGGGTCAGCTTGAAATCTAGCACACATACACACACTAAACATAATATCTGGTCTGCTTGCTGTGAGATAGAGTAATGATCCAGTCATACCTCTATACTCTTTTACATTGACACTCTTACGAGATCCATCCTTGTCTAAGGATAGTGTAGAACTCATCAGAGTCTTGGCTTCCTTGCATTGAGCCATGCTATATTTTTTTAGTAAGTCTCTTGTGTACTTTCTTTGATTTAGAAAGATGTACTTCTTCAATTGATGAATTTGAAGTCCTAGGAAGAAGTTCAACTTTCCCATCATGCTCATTTCAAATTCCCTGCTCATAAGACTTGATAATTCTCTGCACAGTTGATCATTAGTAGCTCCAAACAATATATCATCAACGTATATTTGAACTACAAGTAAATCTTTCTCATGAGTCTTTATGAATAGAGTCTTGTCTACTAAACCTCTTTTGAAAACATTTTCAAGCAAAAACTTTGACAGTCTTTCATACCAAGCTCTTGGAGCTTGTTTCAAACCATAAAGAGCTTTGTCAAGTTTGTAAACATGATCTGGAAACTTGTCATTTTCAAAACCAGGTGGTTGTGCGACATAAACTTCTTCTTGTAAATAGCCATTCAAGAAAGCACACTTCACCTACATTTGAAACAGTTTCATGTTCTTGTGAGATGCAAATGCAAGCAAAATTCTAATTGCTTCTAACCTGGAAACTGGAGCAAAAGTTTCCTCATAATCAATACCTCTTCTTTATTGTAACCTTGAGCAACTAACCTTGCTTTGTTTCTGATCACATTGCCATTTTCATCCAACTTATTCTTGAATACCCATTTGGTACCAATGACAGACTGGTTTGTAGGTGGAGGAACCAGGTTCCAAATCTTATTCCTTTCAAACTCATTGAGTTCACTTTTCATAGAAATGATCCAGTTTGCTTCTTGTAAAGCTTCTTTCACAGTTTTTGGTTCTACAAGAGAGATAAAAGCCTTAAAAGCACATAAGTTCTTCAACTGTGATCTAGTTTGAGTACCAGTGGTTGGATCCGAGATGATATTATCAACTGGATGAGATGAGAGATATTTGAATCTCTTTTCTTGGAGACCATGGTTCAGGCTCTCCATAGATCTTCTCGAGTCTTGAAGTAGTGGAATTGTCGCTTGAATCCTTCTGATCATCTTTTTCAAGGCTTTGAGGCTTATTTTCAAGGCCTTGAGCACCATTTTCAAGGTCTTGAAAATGTCTTCTATTTTCTTCTGAGCCTTTCTTGAATCCTAATGGATTCTCAGTCTCTTCCTCTGATTCATGCTTGTTCAAATTCAAGTCTGCAAAACTTTCACTCAAAGAAACATCATAGCTTTCATCAAAAATAACATGAATGCTCTCTTCAACCAATTTGGTTCTTTTGTTGTAAACTCTATAAGCTTTGCTATTCACAGAGTAACCAAGAAATATACCTTCATCACTTCTTGCATCAAACTTACCAAGATTGTCTTTTCCATTGTTGTGGATAAAACAAGTACATCCAGAGGGTCTGAAGTATGAAATATTTGGCTTCCTCCCTTTGAATAGTTCATAGGGGTATTCTTCAGAATAGGTCTGATCAAGCACCTGTTCAAAATATAGTTTGCTGTATTCACAACTTCTGCCCAATAATGTTTTGGCAGCTTGTTCTCAAGAAGCATTGTCCTTGACATATCTTCAAGAGTCCTTTTCTTTCTTTCAACAAAACCGTTCAGTTGAGGAGTTCTTGGAGCAGAAAAGTTGTGAGTAATACCATGCTTATCACAGAATAAATAAAATTCTAACTGATCAAATTCTCTACCATGATCACTTCTGAATGAAGCTACATGTAGGTTTTTCATGTTTTAAAGTTCTCTGTAGAGATTTGAAAATTCAGAGAGTGCTTCAGATTTTTCTTTGAGAAACATAACCCAAGTATATCTAGAAAAATCATCAACAACAACTAGCATATACCTTTTACCATTTGGAGTAGGATTCCTCATAGGACCACAGAGATCCATATGAAGCAGTTCAATAGTTCTACTTGTACTTACAAACTTCTTTGGCTTGAAGGAACTTCTGATCTTCTTGCCATGAGCCATGCTTTGCACATTTCATCTTCTTTGAACTTGATGGATGGCAATCCTCTTACCAAGTCTTTGGAAATCAACTTGTTCAAGGTATGCAAATTGATATGACCAAGCTTCGTGTGCCAAAGCTTTGAATCCTCTTTCAAAGCCTTAAAACACCTCAAACTTTCACTTGCAACTTTGTTAGTCTGAAAAGTATAAACATTGTTTGGTCTAGAGGCTATGAGAATGCAATCTCCTGATTTCTCATTTTGCACCACACACTTCTCTTTATCAAAGATAACTTTGTTGCCATTGCCACAAAGCTGAGATACACTAAGAAAATTAAATTCCAAACCTTCAACTAGATACACATCAGAAATAGAGTTTTCAGAATTTGTACCAACTTTTCCAATACCAAAAATATTGCATTTGCCTTTGTCACCAAGTGTAATTGAACTTTCAGATTGCCCTTTCAAGTCTGAGAATAAAGATCTCTTTCCAATCATGTGTCTTGAGCAACCACTGTCCATAAACCACTTCTGTTCTTTGATATTGGTGACAACCTGCAAACACTAATCACTGCCTTACCCAGCTGTTAGACCAAGTGTGGAATTTTGATTCATATTCAGGATCAACCATGTTAGGTGGCCTAACCCCTTTAGGAACCCAAATCTGCTTAACTTGTCCTTTGAGTTGAAAAGGAAAAGTATTCCTCATTATGTGATGATCTCTTCTTCTAAAAGGACAAGTCATCTTAACATGACCAGTTTTGCAGCAGTAATGACATGTGGGGGGAAGTTTTGTTTCCATCTTTCACAAATCTGGTATTGTTTTTCCTTGGAAAATTTGGATTGAATCCAATACCAGCTTTGTGAACAGACTGTGAACTTCCTCCAAGAATCAAGTTCAACTTGTGTTATGATCCAGCAAGCTTGACTTTGACCAATTCAGATTCTTGAAGTTTCTCAGTAAGAGTAGTCTTATGTTTATCTAATTCATCAGTTTGATGTCTTATATTAACAAGGCTGTCACTCATTGAGAAGTTTTCAGTGACTACTTCCTTGACTTGTGTTTTTAAGGCTTTAAAACTGGTTTTCAAGGCCTTGAAATCACTGTCAGCTTTCTTCTGAGAGATTTCAACATTCTGATTTAGGCAAACAAGTTGTAAGTTCTCTTTTGCTTGGTCATGAACTTTTTCCTTCAAAAGTCTGATCTCTTTCAGATAATCTTCCTCATTCAAAATCATTGTTCTAAGATATTCCGAAAGAGCTTCTTTTGGTTTTGAAATCAGACAATTTACCATGACCTCAATGTTATTCTCAGAACTTTCATCACTCTTGGCCATGAAGCATAGATTGGCATGTTCTTCCTCAGATTCAGATTCACTAGAGCTATCTGAATCACTCCATGAAGTTATCATGGCTTTCTTTCTTCTGTCATGATCTTTCTTTTGAAAACTCTTGATTTCTTGTGTGGACA
The DNA here is from genome assembly GCA_023055425.1 of Linanthus parryae. Classification (NCBI taxonomy): domain Eukaryota; kingdom Viridiplantae; phylum Streptophyta; class Magnoliopsida; order Ericales; family Polemoniaceae; genus Linanthus; species Linanthus parryae. Next base: position 67,827 of record JALGPY010000074.1, on the reverse strand, counting down.
ATCTCTTATAAAGTGTCCTGCATCACCACATTCAAAGCAGTTCATAAATTTTGATTTATTTTGTGAAGAGGACTTACCTTTGTAGTCCTTGCTGCTGGATGATCTATGCCTTTCTCTGTTGAATTCTTTGTTTCCAAAGTTTTTCTTCATTTTGAGAATCCTTGTCAAGGCTTTGGAAATTAAGGCAATTGGATCTTCATCATCACCATCCTCAGTTTCAAGCATTTGTGTTCTCTCACTCTCTTTGGCTTTGAGAGCTATGTTCTTGACACTATTTGGGAGATCTCCATCAACTTCATTCATAGATATCTCATGTGTTAGGAGCTTCCCTTGTAGGTCATCAATTTGTAGAGTTGAGAGATTCCGAGCTTCTTCAATAGCTGTGGTCTTTGGTTCCCACTTTGCCTTTGGAAGACTTCTGAGAATCTTCCTCACCTTTTCTTCATTGGAATTTTTTTTTCCCAGTGAATCAAGGTTGTTGACAATATCAATGAACCTCTTGAACATGTATCTGATGGACTCATCTGCATCCATCTTAAACAGCTCATGTTGCTTGAGATAGATGTTGATCTTGGTTTGCTTGACTTGAATGGTTCCTTCAAAGGTAACCATAAGATTATCCCAGATTTCTTTGGCAGTTGCGCATCCAAAGATCCTGTTGAATTCATCTGTACTCAAAGCACAATACAAAATGTTAATAGCTTTGAAGTTCTTAGAATATTGCTCTAATTCAGAAGAGGAGAGTGAGTATTCTGTTTTGGGAGTTTTAATCCAATATTTCTCTGTGTAGAAAGAATGAGGTCCATTTTGAATAATGGTACAAAGCTCTAGATCTTGATCAATGATGAACATTTTCATAAGGGCTTTCCAGTGAGCAAAATTTTCTCCACAAAATAGAGGAGGTCTGTTAGCAGCTCTTCCCTGTGAGAAACCACCATCACCTGCAGTACTCATGATCACCAGATGGTTAAATCTATACAGTGATACAAGCTCTGATACCAATTGAAAGTGTGAGTATGCAGATGTCAATGCAGCTAAGATACTCTAGAAGGGGGGGGGGGGGGGTTGAATAGAGTATGCCAACTTTTTGAAAAAATTGCTAGAAAGATGAAAACTTGTGCAAATAGTGAAGTTAAAGGCCTTGAAAACTAATTCAAGCCCTTGGATAAGATACAGACAATATAAAGCAAGTATGCTTTTTTCAAAGCCTTGAAAACAAGTTCAAGCCCTTGAAAAACGGACATTGTTGTGTGCTGCAAAAACTATGAAAAGGAATGAACTGTAAATGCTAGTGACAAGAGATTTATAGAGTTCAGTCCACTTGGACCTATGTCTCTACCTCAGGGATTAGATCCCTGCAGGATTTTCAACACAATTCTTATTAATCAAAAGCTAAGCCCTTGAACTCAAGCCCAGAGAGTTCCCTTACTCTGTTACAGCTTGTGGTTTTCCCTAACCTGTCTAGTACCTGATCTAGCTAACTGATTAACTAAGAATTCTCTATTGTTAACCTTGAACAATCCTTGAGAATATATGTATAGATAATACAGAAATGATCTACCAGTACAGCTCAAAACAGAAGTACATTTAGAATGGAAAACTGCAGTGAAGAATGCAGTGAACTTCTGTGGAAAGGATTAAGAGTTTGATGTTCTTATTTGGTGTTTTATCAATCCAGAAACTTGTCTCTTGCTTTTGCCCGTTGAATCTATTTTTTGTTGTTTCAAAGAAAGCTCTAGTTATACTGTTTGAAGCTCAGCAAATCTTCCCAGATTTTCAGCAACAACTTCCTATTTTGTAGGCAACAACTTTGACTCTCTTTAACAACTTTCTCCAACGGATAGTTGATCACCATCTTCAGAGATATTATTTTGATCTTGCCTATAAAAACTCTGAGAAGCTTTCATAAGTCTCTTATTGATCACAGGATCAAAATGTCCAACTGTTTCCAAATCTGCACAAATTGAGTTTAGGAAACAATCCTGCAAATATTAGAAACAAAATTACCTGCAATATCAAAGTCAAACAGATGATATTATATGATCGAAACATGTTAAAACAATTTGTCTTTCATCATCTAATAACAGTGAATCAAACATATGAGATATAGAAACGGAATCAACTCAGAGAGTTTGCAGAAAACTCCCCCTGAGAGTGTTCACACAGGTTAAGCAGTTTCAAGGCTTTGAATCCAGTTTCAAGGCCTTTAAAATAGCTAAGCCTCTGAACCTGATTCAAGGCTTTGAAAGCTGATTCAAGGCCTTGAAATAGCTGAACTATTCCAAGCCTTGCACAACCTGATATTACACCTTTAACTCGAGTTCTCATAGTGTGTAGCACCTCAAAAGCTGCTAAAATATTATCCGAGATTTTTCTTCCCGGAACAAAAGCGATTTGGGTTTCACGAATAACCGAATCCAAGTACGGTTTAATGCATTTTGCTACTTCTTTGGCAATCATCTTATAAACGACTGGACATAGACTGATTGGTCTGTATTCCGAAGGGGATTGGGGTTGTTTTATTTTTGGTATGAGTGTGATGAGAGTCTTGCTTAAACTGTCAAGGCTCTCCTTGTCATTAATAACACGAAGGGAAAGCTTAGTAACATTGGGCCCAACTACATCCCAATGTTTTTGATAAAATAAAGCGGGATATCCGTCCATACCTGGGGCTTTGACGGGGTGCATCCCCTTTACAACATTAGCAAACTTCCACTTTCGTGAACGGTCTATCCATCTGCAGTCGAGTTTTCCTCAATAATATGAGGAACATGTTGTGTGACCTCTTGAATTTACTCGGCAGTGGGCGATTGACTCCGAAAGACAGCATTATAGTGTTCAACAAAATCATAGCAGATTTCATCCGTGGAATCTACCCAAAAATTGTCTCCCATAATTCCAGGAATCATGTTTCTTCTTCTTCTATCTGATGCTTTGTGACGAAAATAGCTTGTATTTATGTCCCCTTTTCGAAGCCACAGTGCTTGACTTCGCTGCCGCCAAATTTCCTCTTGAAGACTATAGAGGTTGTAGAGCTCTACTTCGACGTGCCTCCGTTTTTTTATAAAAGCTTCATTCTGTGGACTATTCCATAGCTTATGTAGCAGTGCTTTAAGGCTTTTGATACGGTCACGAATATTGCCATATTTCCAATTTTGCCAGGATTTCAGCCTACCTGATAAGCTTTGGAGATTCCCCGCTACTGGATCTGTCTGCCTCTAGTTCTCCAAGATTAACTTTATACATCCTTGATTATTGTCCAAAAAGACTAAAACAAAAACATGCGTCTCCCTTGATCCGTATTGCTGGTGGCATTTAGCTTAATCACCATCGCAACGTGATCAGAGTTTGGGAGGACACTATGGTACACCGAAGCCCGGTGGAAATTATCCCTCCACATCGGGTTGCAAGAACCCAATCCAAGCATTCTCTAATTAAGGTGCCATTGGTATGGCGATTCGACCAAGTGTACGGGACTCTAGGATAGCCCAAATATCTCAGATTACATTGGTTGATAACCTGGATGAAGGGCTCTATCTAGTTGAAACGGACCGCTCGACCTCCTTCTTTCTCAAACACTGACGTAAAGGCATTAAAATCTCCTAGAACGCACCAAGGGAATTCCGGGACAGGTTTCAGGAAAAAGAGAAAATCCCACGAGTTGTGTCTTTGGCTAGCGTCTGGATCCCCATAAAAGTCCGTAAGGAACCATACTTTCTCTCCTTTTGCATAACGAATCCATCCGGAGATGTGGTGTTTCGAAAAACGAAATAACTTGAAAACAACTTGATGGGACCACATAAGAGACAAACCCCCACTTAGACCCACACTACTGACGTGGATTCCGTTGGGATAGTTAAGCCTTACTTGTCGTTGTTCCATCTCTTTGTCACTAAGTCTTGTCTCCATGAGAAAGACTATGTCGGGGAACTGACCCTTCACTTCATCGCGAAGGGTTTGGAACGTACGGGGGTTCCCAATCCCCGTACGTTCCAGCTCAAAAGATTCATTGGGGTTTGCGGTGATGGTCCGCCATCACCGCCTCATCATTTGTGAGAGTGTTAGAGGAACTCTCCACCTTGTCTTCCTCGTTACTATTCTCCTCCGCTGATGGGTAGGTATTTTGTCTCCCCTTTTTGTTGGTGAGATTTTCAGCTGTCGTCTTGTGTGGAGGAGGGCTAAACACCGTTGTGTATCCCTTACGTTTTGCTTGTTCTGCATCCTGCTGTAACATGGCCTGTTTAGCTTGAGCGCGGGCTTGATCTTTGGGATTTAGGGGTTTGTGGTTGGCAATCCGGTTAATGAAACTAACCAGGTCCTTGACTGATCCCCTCAGCAAGTGGGTGAATTCATCCGCCACTTTCCTTGAAAAATCTGCTAAGAAGCCCTCTAGGGGATTTGTTATCATCTCATCCTCTATCTCAGAAATCTCTGTGATAATAGAGGAGTTATTAGGCTGTTCCATCATTTCTTCCAGAACTAAAGGATTACCATAGACTGTCATCTCTGATTGGGTTGCCTTTGGGTCGATTGTAGTCCCTTCTGTCGAATTTAACCCACTGTTCTTCCTGCCGTCCCCCTCCTCTAATGGAGCAGACCTATTGCCTTGTTTCACTCCTTACGAAGGGGTCCCCGATATTGTTAACCCTTCTACTATAGTATTGTCCACTGTGGTTTCTTCTCTTTTCTTTGTTGTGTTACAAGATCCCCTCCTGGCTGCACGATGGTACATGAGATAGTGGCCATAGCCTTGCTCCGTGGTAGCCCTTTCTGCTTCTGAGAACTCGTCACACTGATTTCCATCATGCGTAATGAAGCCACACGATGCACAGATACTCGGAACTCGTTCATACCGAAAGTCTATCCATTGTCTTTTCCCCCACATCATAGAAAAGACCCCTCAAGGCAAAGGTTGGTTGATGGCGAGACGAACCCTGACTCGTACGAAGTTACCGTCTTCCCCTTAACTATAGATTTTGTCATCGGCATCTATAATCTCCCCAACACTTTCCACAACTTTTCGCCCAGACTTCTCGTTTACTAGTTGGATGGGGAGTCCCAACACTTGAACCAGACATCGAACGAACTAAAGGCCACATCTTTGATAGGTTTCCAAGGTACCACGCTTTGAGGAGAAGGATCTTTTTGTTGAAGATCCAAGGGCCTCCCAACGAAACTCGTTCCATTGATTGTTGAACGGGGAAATAGAAAAAGGAAGTATTAAAATCAACTTCCAGTATTGTAATATTTTCACCATCCGTCCAAAATCTTACGAAACATACCTCTCATGGCTCCAACGTTAATACGGTCTTCCGATGCAAACATGCCTAAGAGACAGTAGGCGAAGTTGCTTTCCGCTTCATCGCAGTACTCATCATCAAACAGGACGGTCTAGTTTTCTACCGTCGTGTACTCAGCCGGGTTCCTGATTGTCATCGGAGAGAAAGGCTCCCGCCGCAGTAAGAGAACTTCTTCCCCTAGGGTTTTTGCTCCGAAACTGGCAGAGCTATTGTTTACTAGAAGCTTTTTTTCTAACGACAATGTTGAAGTTATATATATGTTTATTATATTTATCAACAACATGTTCATCGAATTTTAGTATTTGAAAAATTTTTTTTTTTTGAAATAAGAACAATGCCATTGAAATTTGTGTGTTCATATAATTGATTGAACATATTGTGATCCTTTAACACAAAACTCGCGGGATTACTTTAAAAATAGTACATTTACGAGAAAAATAGTGACCCTAACTTTCTTCTTATTTTAATAGTAAAGTCGAACAATAAAGATTGTCATTACAATATTGAAATGAATAATTATTGCTCATGAGCTACAAACATAAAGAGTAACACTAAAAATTATAATGACAGACATGAATATATTTCAATTTTTCTTTGTTTACCTTTTTGGAAGATAGACATGTAGCATTATAACTGTCGTATGCATAATGACTGTTTTATGACAAATGGGGACGCGTGGTTTAACCTTAGGGCTTTTATGATTTCTTGTAAGATATAAGATTTGTATTTACTGTTCGCAAACTACATATAACGGTAGACATGCTCGTAAACTTATTGGTTTAAATGTAAAATTGTTAGTTTTGAGTGGAAATCAGTTGTAGAAGTGAGGATGAGAACATAATGTTGTAAGCGAGGGACTTCGTTGGGGCAGTTTTTTCATGTTCTCGTAAGCAGAAGAACAAAACAAACGACACTTGGTTGACCTGTTTTGTGGACCGACGATGAGAGCCAGTTTGGAGTAAGAGCAAGGCAACATATGTTAACTTGAGGTGAGACAGTGATGGGTGAGCTGAGTGTGATAGTTGCTGTAGCTATGTTTGTCTGATGCGTCTCTCTCTCTCTCTCTCTCTCTCGCTCTCTCTGTGTGTGTGTGTGTGCGTGTGTGTGTGTGTGTGTGTTGTTGTTGTGAAGGGGAAAAATCCTTTATATACATGCCATTAGAGAGACGTGGGTGAGAACGTACGACGATGTTGGGGCCTCTCGTGGCCTTAACGTCCGCCTAATTGAGAGGCTCGCGGCTCGTATATGTAGGGATCATGTTCCATGACTTCGAGGAGGTGACAATCGATTTGCGGGTCTCTGAATAACATACGAGGTTCGCATGCGAGATAGGCATCTCGCACGCGGCATAACTTACTTTAACCTCCAAGCCACTCGCACCCCCAAATCCCGTTAGCATGAGGCGCGTGTGCGAAGGATCCTGTCTCGCAATCCTTCGCACACACATAGGTAGATGACGCATTTTGGTGGTATGCGGAGCACAACGGTTGTGCAAGTGTCCCTTATCCGGGGCTTCACATGGATTGTCAATTGTATCACGATTTCGGGTATCTACAACTGTATAATCTCGCTCTTATGAGCCACTCATTCCAAGGGAAGTGAAAAACAGAAATTCCATAGAGATAGTAGGTGTACACCACAAGTTGTGATGTGGTTCATTTTATTTTTTGTTTACCTTTAGGTAGCATCACCCAGTCGATTATCGAACAAGTTGAAATATATATGCTTAATTGTTTATTTCCCTCCTACTTTGAAATATTGTCATGTTGCCCTCCTACTTATCATGTCAAAATATTGTCTACTTTAGTGAAACTTATCAGGTTGCCCTCCTCCTTTGAAGCCACCTTCATATCCTCTCCAGTTCCAAAATATGTTGCACTCAATCTTTCAGAAAAGGGATGAAAAAAATAGTTTATTTCCTAAAATGTACTGAGGGTAAATTTGTCATCACAAAAAATGAAGAAAGTGAAAGGAAGAATAAAGGAACCGAACATGATCAAGAAGAAGAAGAAGAAGATAAGCATGTTTCCTTGCGACCTCTCTCAACCGAACTAAACAAAGATAAACCACAACGAGCCAAACAGTGCAAATTATAAACAGAACAAACCTAACATGTTAACTGAGTCGAACTGTTTAAATCGATATGCATCGAGATCATATACTCAAAACGAATAACTGCTTATCGTCTCATATAATTTTGTTTATATTGGTTTATCTTTTACGTAGCGTTCACGTGTTTGATTACTTTATTTCTTGAATTGTTATAGTGAAATTCTTATACTAATAATGGATGTACTTGATGGAATTGGGTAATCACGTAAAGTGGAAAGTAAATGATTTGGATGAGAAGACTTATTATTTATTGCATATATTCATTGGATCTGTTGATTTGGGCTCTATATTGGTCATATTCTAGCTACATCCCATTGGCTAGGGTAAGACTTCTACTACTACTCTTTTGGACTAATGATTCTTAAGAGGGTGTCGACACTTAAGGTCAAGTAGGCTGAGGTGGTGGCAGGAGAGAGCGTCAAGGGTGTCGTACCAAAACATCTTGGTAGGGCGGGTTGTATGACCCCTGGAATGCCGGTTATATATTATTCTTTGGACATGAGTGAGGTTGGTTTGGCTCTCTTAGTTAATAATAATTTTGAAAATAAAAAGAAATTTTTGTTTACTTTTAATTAAAAACTTTGGTTATAGAATGAATAATGAAATATTTGAAATCTTTAAACTTGCTTTGAATTTGTTGGGGGTACTTATTTATTCAGTTTGTACCATTTTTGTAAAGCTGTGGTTTGTTATTTCCGAACTACCACTGGGTGTTTGCAGGATGGTATTAGACATGCGCACATTATAATGATTATGATAGGATGTTCTACTAGTAGGACTTAAAATGTATGCAGTATTTGTGAAGTTATTGCATCGGTTCAGTATGGATTAGTTGTTCGGTTTGATATTAAATCTCCTTCCAATCCAGAGAAATCTAAATTGCACAGTAGCACTTTTAAATTTTTGGTAATTGTGAATAAATCCTGAATTTTGGGGTGTTACACGATTGCATGGTGTTCACAAGGACCCCACATGTTAAGGTGGAACACCCCCACTGTGGCAGCCATGACTCGACCTTGCGCCTTCGAGCAAAGTCGCATCAAGTACCAAGTGTGCTACGCCTTGAGAGCAGAATTCTCATTATCTTCAAAGAGGGGATGTGAAGAAGAAGAAGATAATGAGTACAAAACTCACTCTCATTTATAACTACCATAGCTACAGAAAAGAAAACAGAAAAAGAAATGAGCCAATAAGGAAATGCCACTACTCAAAGATGACAATACAATGCTGGTATTTTGCCGAATACCCCCACATTATTAAAATTCACTCACATACACCTTTATAAATTCTGCATTACATTTCAATAATAATACATCACACAAACTTACCATTAACTCCCTCCGTCCAAGAATAATTGTCATGTTTTTTCCAATCATTTTGAAGTGGTGATTTGACAAGAAAAACGATATAAGAACATGTCAATATTTTCACAATGTTGTAGAACTACACTAAACTCTACAACATCATGAATCTTCTCCGCAAGTTCTTGTATCGTTATGCCAGCCAAATTACCTCATCAATGTTCGATAAAAAAAATCAGGACAATAAAAATGGAATGGAGGGAGCATATGCTTATTTACAATTAATTTATTTTTCAGACTTGAAGGTAGCGAAGAAATACAGTTTGAGAAAGTACATGGATCTTCTGATTATGAGTAGATATGCAAGTCAATCCCTCTCATCACAATTCAATTTGATGGGCTCGCGGTACAGGCACACATACGAGACTGTGTGCTTTAGGAGCCGTCAATCCAGCTTGTTCAGTCATATCGAGAGCTCCATCTCCACCCACTACATTCCACTCAAAACACTGAATCATGGCAGCTACAAGTGTAACCAGCTCTTGCATTGCTAAAGCCTGACCAGGACAACTCTTTCTTCCAGTCCCAAAAGGCAATAACTGAAAATGTCGACCCTTGATGTCTATCGCGGTATCCGGGCTGGGTTGTAAGAACCGCTCGGGTCTGAACTCCATTGGGCTCTCCCAGTACTTTTGGTCTCTTCCAATGGCCCATATGTTAACAAAAAGCAATGTTCCTGTTGGGATGTTGTAACCACTAACAGTGCAATCTTGAAGGGCTTTCCTACTTAGGAGAGGGATTGAAGGGTGAAGTCGAAGTGTTTCTTTTATAATGGCTTGCATGTATGGCAGATTTGGACCATCTTGCTCTAAAACTAGACGAGCTTTCCCTACAACATTATCAATCTCGTCTTGTGCTTTTCTCAAAACTTTTGGGTTGCTAATGAGCTCAGCCATAGCCCATTCCATTGCAATTGCTGTTGTGTCTGTTGCCGCAGTAAAACAATCCTATATTTTTGTGAGTGAAAGTTAGGTCAATACCTTATAGAGGTTTAATTTTCGTAATGCACAAACATTTAATTCTAGTGTGTTTATCATATATATATATATATATATATATATATATATATATATATATATGTATATATATACACACACACACACACACACACTTAATAGAATAAACAATAACTTTTATAAATCGAAATATTCTACTTGTAGTTGTTGTTTTTTTTGGAAACTAGACTTAATGAAGTAGGCCGTTCCTACCTGGTTAACCTTTGATAGCATCTCCAATAAGTTAGACAATTTAGTAATTTTAGGGAAAGTGTAAACAAGTTCAGCAAAACTAGAAGCCCAATAAGTATTGTGTACATGTATATTGAGCCTTGAATTTTCTCCATTACTTTTTTTTTTAAATTAGATTATTGTTTTTCCAAAAAAAAAAGAAAAAATGCAAAAGCAATTAAATTATTCACCCACGTGTCTATATATATGTCTTAAGAGCTTCTTACCAGAACAACAGCCTTGATGTGATCTCTAGTTAATTTCTCCTCTGCACTGTTATCTTCGGAAATATCAAGCAACATGTCGAGAACATCTAGTGCTTCTCGGCCATTTTTTTCATCCTCCCTCGCTTTTTCGTGTCTTTGGATAATTTTCTCGAGAAACGCATCGTATCTTTTGTGTGTGTCTCCAAATCTCTTTCGAAGACCCTGCAAGTCGGTGTTACGGAGAAACCATATGAAATCAGATAAATTAAACTTGCCGAATAACTTGGTAACCTCCCTCACGAGACTTCTAGCTTCATGGGCGTCGCTTCTTGTCCCAGAACATCTCATCCCAAACATCATCTGTGAGATGGTGTTGTTAGTGAACCTTACAAACTCCGACGCAAGGTTTACGCTGTCACCGTTTTTAGCTTTACTAGACAATTCTCGAATAAAGCTTGCCAATTCGTTAGCCCTCATGGGACGGAACTGGTTGATACTCGAGTTGCTCAACAGCTTGGAAGTAAATATCTTCTTGATGAACTTCCAATACGGGCCATAGGGTGCGAAAGCGAACGATGAGTCGTAGGTGAGGTGTTTGACGGCGTTGGAATATTTGCGAGCTGAGAAGGTTAGCTCGTTTGCCTTGAGGAACTCCTCGGCAATCTCGGGCGTCGAGACGAGGACGCACGGAATGGAGCCGAGGCGGAGGCGGATCAAAGGGCCGTGCTTCGACGATAATGCGTGGAAACAACGGTGGATTAGGGGCTGGAGGAGGAGAAGGTGGAGATGGCCGATCACCGGCAATCCATAGGGGCTTGGGGGAAGGGGGAGTTTTGATTTGTTAATTCTCAAGTGATTAAGGAGAATGGAGACTAGAAGAGCTATGATTGAGGAACAAATCATTGTCAACAATACCAACTGCAGCTCCATTGTTGTTGGCTATGATTTATTTTGATTTGTTCCTCATGCCTAGTATGGCACTTGCTTTTATACACTTCGAAAACTAGTGAGCAAGTATGGCACATCTGAAAGAGAAATATTTACTTGTTCCAAAAGCACGAGGAACGCGTGGTTTTGTACATTATTCGTTAGTAAACAAATTAGTCCAAAATAGTCCACAATCGTTCACATTAAATATAAAAAATCAATTTCATAATGGACAAGTTTCTCTCTCCCATTCATCATTTTTTTGTGATATGCAATGTGAGTGATCTAATATACACCACCCGTATTTTGTTCTGAGAGTACCTAACAACCAATGCTAAATTTCTTTGAAATGGATTTATTTTTCCTTGTCAAATTTTGACATTTGTTTATTTCAAAAATTGTTTTTGTCATCAACCGGTTTGAATCCGGAATCTCATGCAGGAGCTTCCAAAGATCTATCACTTGAGCTACCACTCTAGCTACAAAATTTCAGACATTTTAGTTTTCCTTTTATTTTTGAAACATATAATTTATTTTGTGTTACTCAACATTATTATTATTACTATTATTATTATTATTATTATTATTATCACTTTCTGGAAAGTTGTCGTTGTTGTTGTAGTTGTTGTTGCTGCTGCTAAATAAGAACATCTGGAATACCTTTTGGCAACAGTTTTTATTACGAACCTTAGATAATTTCAACACTTATATCTTAATTGATTTAGATGTATGAACTTCATCAATTTTATTTGGTTGAAAATAATGATTGTCAAATGTAGTGAATTCGACGGGCTAGCCTGAATTCAGCCCGAGCTCGAATTGTCTAGAGGAATATGAGCATGGACGGGCTGATACGTCATAGTTGGGGCCTTGACAAGTTTGAGCAACGAGATTATAAATAGGGCTCAGACAAGGACAAGGATGTGAACCCGTCCAGACAGAATTGAACTCGAAGTTTCTAGATTTGGTGCGGCATAAATTCTATGACCTTGGTTTTTGGTTTTTAATAACCTTAGATCGAAATTTCTGGGAACATTCAACTCCCTTTGGTAAAAATATAGTCTAAAGTAGAAGAAATCTCGTTGAGGTCCTGCAAGTCCTCGAAGGCAGATATAGAAACTCCCCTTTCCATGATTCACTCCATTTCCACATAGTTGCTGGAGAACCCATGTTCACGGCAAAGATGAAGGCGTTTAAGGCGACTGGTAGAACTCGAACTACGGTTGTGGATTTGCTGCAAAAACCAGAAGAGTCGGGCGAAGAAGAAGCAACCCGAAACCGAAATGGCAATGTGGTAATCAGTTTTCCGGACGGGTCATGCTCTGATGGATACTTCACACTCGGTTCGTCTTTTGATGGATGAGAATGTGATACTTGGCCACCGGGTCCCTTCAACCCATACCCGGTGGGTATGTTTTGTCCAAGAGAAGGCCCGCACCCGTCGGGTCAGCTTTTTAGCCCAACAAGTTTTTTTTCGCCTGGCCCATCTGTCCCGGGGTTGTTGCAAGATCTGGCCCAAAACCCGGCCCATAACCCTTTATCTCTCCCCATACCACAACCCGACCCGTCTGTTACAACCCAATCTTTGCCTTTTTCGGATCTATCATCATTATTACCCACCATGCCTCTTCAATTTCGCGCCACTTCATTTCCAGAACACCCCTCCACCTCTGCCCGACCCACCTTGAACTCCACAACAAACGCTTCGGTAACCCCCAGCATTCAAACACCCATTATTACCCCCCCAATCACTCCTACACTTTGAAACCAGAGAACAATCACTCATCAAATCTCTCAAAGAACTTCCCTCGAATCTCACTCTCTCCTGCACTGAGTCGATGGGCTCTCTCTCAGGCGACCATTCCCCCTTCCCGGCGGAGAATAATTCTAGCTTCGCTCGGGAGGATGATGACCTCTCCCGTTTCATTCTAAGTCTCCCACCGATCAAGACGTCATCCCCCACCACATAAAGCTTTACCCCACTCCTTCCATCTCCACTCTCGGCTCCACCGGGTCTACTTATTGTACATTTTGAAGAAGAATCCATTGATGCCCAACCCCTTCAAACCATCAAACCTCCGGCCTTTGTTCTTAGGGCCCCTGATTTTGTGGAAGAGGATTGAAAAACCTTATCTTTGAAGTTGGATGACAAACAGCAAACGATTTCATCTGAGACTCGTGGGGTGTGCTCTCTTGATGTAAAGGACCCTATGGGGGAGAAGGATGAAGGTTTCATTGCTCAGAAAGCTGATAAGGCACAACCACCAAAGAAGAGGGCTCTTACAGAGGTGTCTGCCGTGGAGGGAAAAGCGAAACAGGGGCATAGAGGTATTAAACGTATTAAAATTTTAAATTGTTTTTTAAATAATTTTACCCCAACTATCCCTCTTTTTCTCAAACAAGACCCCCCTGTTTCTCAAACTGCTATTTTGCTTAATGAGGTTTCAATGGTTGACCTTAATCAACCATCACAGGCGCCATGAGTATCCTTGCTTGGAATTGCAGAGGATTGAATCAATCTTCTGCAATACAAGATGTTTTTAACTTGACCCGCAAACACAAACCTTCTCTTCTTTTCCTTTGTGAAACTAAAAAGTCTTCTCACTGGGTCACTAATAAATTTAGAACCTTGGTTTTGACTCCACTTGGGGGTTGATCCAGAGGGCTCTGCCGGGGGGGGGGGGGCTCTGGTTTGCTTGGGACAATGCTTTCTCAATTCAAGTTTTGTTCTGTAATTTGAATTTTATACTCTGTTCTGTTGTGGATTTTAATAATGCATCATGGTATCTAAGGCTTGTTTATGGTAGTCCGGTATTAGCCGAAAGGCAATCTGTTTGGCAACTTATTGAATCATTGATTCCAAATAATCAACCAGTTGTTCTCATAGAGGATTTCAACCAAGTCCTTAATCCGAGAGATAAAATAGGGCCAAATGCTAACACTCTGCCGGGGGCTTCTTTATTCAAAAACTTTATAGACCACACTTCTCTGTTTGAACTTCCAAACCTAGGGCCTTGGTTAACATGGACAAACAACAGATTTTCGGATCTTCCTACTTTTGAAAAAACTTGACCGGGCTTGGTGTAACTCTAGCTGGTTTAACCTATTTCCTTCAGCAATTTTACAAAACCTATGTATCACTGTTTCTGACCATGCCCCTATTAAGTTAATTCTATGTTATCAAAACTTTACTTTTAACAGTTTACCGCGTCTAGAAGCTTGGTGGTTAAATCGAAATGAAGTTTACCAACTCATTCATTTTGTTTGGAATTTTCCTTTGGTTGGTTCTCCTCTTTTTAGGGTAGTTAAGTATTTACAATTAACCCTTAAATCCCTTAGGTGTTGGAGTAATAATCTCCCTTCTCTGGTTAATCAAATTGAAAGCTGCAAAAGAGATTTGGCTCACACTCAAGACTCCTTGCATAACCCTAACTCTTTGAGTCATTTTAAAATGCTTAACTCCAGGCTTTCCAATCTTCTAAATGATTATGAAACCTTTTGGGCTCAAAGGGCTAGATGTAAATGGATAAAAGAAGGGGATGAAAATACTAAGTTTTTTCATAATTATGCTCGTCTCAAAAAGGGGAGGAACCACATCTACTCTTCCAAGCTAGAAGATGGGACCTTGATCAATGATCAAATTGCTATTTCCGACCATTTTGTAAACTATTATCAGAATATTTTTTCGACCCCCACTACTAGAAAAATTGTTATATACTACTACAGTAATAAAAACGTAGTTTTTATGCGACATATACTACAGTTAAAGAATCCCGTAGAAAAAATTAGCATATACTACATTTTGTCTTCATACCATACTAGTAGTATTTTTGCTTATAAGAGCTACAGATTTCGGTAATCCGTAGTTTTTTTCTTCTTTATTTAATTAATTAACTCTGCTGTTTCATTCTCCCGTGCGCGCACCCTTCACCAAAAAGACGCCCTAGTTGTCCTGGAGAGCAAGTGGCAAATTGAACCTGCTCTGATATGAGGTCTCTATTGTTCCTAATTGATGGCGTGAGAGTCGTGTTCGCACTGCGTTGTGTTCGCTGGAGTACGGCCAATTCGTCTACCGGAGTAGCGCCAATTCGTGTGCGTAAAGTTCCTTCTTCCTTTCCTTCGTTTTATATGTCTGAGTTACAAGATTTAACATGGAAACCCTCCTTCTTCCTTTCCTTCGTGTTATATGTCTTGGTTGTTTTGGAATAGGGATCTAGGGTTTGAGGTCGCCAATTGCGGATTGGGTTATTCAACTGGGTTTATTATACACATGGAAGTACTAGGTTGACATCTGAATCTAATATCCAGTAGTTGTTTGTGCTTTATACATAGTTTGATCTTCGTGAAATCATATTCCCAATTTTGTTTGGATTGGCTACCATTTTATATGAAAGCCATGTTAAATCTTGTTAATGCAGACTGAGAATGGCTTGATTTTCTTTGAGATTGCAATTAGTTTTGGATATGCCCTCATATCAAATCCCATTTTACCTATGATTTATTTTTTACACTAGAGTTACAATCAAATGGTTATGAAGTCTGAAAATAACTGAGTCGAGAGTTTACAATATACATCCCTGACCTTTGATTTATTGCTGAACGTAATTCTCCCATTATGTAACTCTTAAACACTTTAATTTTGTATTTTAACACGTGCATTATGCCCTAATTTGTAATGTGCCTTCATTTCGAAAATTAGCATTAGAATCCAGCTTATATTTTTACATGATTCTCTTGTTTGATTTAAAGTTGGTCATAACACTCAGAATATGTCATTGTGATTACAAATATCTGATCATATTGTTCTTGAACTCTTACTCTAGAGGACTCCCACCCCCAAATATACGTTTTCTCGAGTTGCATTTTTGAACTGGCAAGAGTAATTGGTGAATTGCAATTGTCACTAGCTATCTGTACCACTATTTGGAGCACAGTTGGCCAGTTGTTCCTTAAATTGCAATGAAATTAAGATCAGAAAGAAAGCACTTTTGTCATGCACCTATTTTCTACAATTTTCTCTGACATACTAAAGTACTGACCCTATTTTCTAGTCCATTCATCATCATATCATCATCGAGTGTTGGAGTTTAGATGACATTTCTCTATGTTTCTCCCTCTCTGCATCTGTGTCATACTGCATTAGATGTCTCCCAATGTCACACGCTTACGGAGACACCGAGTTAATGTTTATTGATTTACTGCATTGTCATTGTTTATTGCCAAGTTCAAGCATGCACTTTAGAAATGCCATAAATTAATTGCTTCCAATATTTTCTTTTCACTCGGATATTATCTCCTGGGATTAGGAACATCGAGAAAATCGGACTTGACCTTTGAAATCTCTTGATTCTGTTACCATTTTCAAATTTGATGTTTTTAGTGTCACTTAGCTTTATATTTTGTTTCAGTCTTGGGAGCTTTGAAAGTGAGTTTCTTTGTTTCACATAGCCTGACCGTAGAATACGTAAGTTAATGATTCAATAGATAAATAAGAGATTTCTGACTTTGACAAGTCTAGACTGGTACAAATAGGAGGTAGTTCTCGTATATGTAAAGTGACATTGTGAAGCATGCACATAGGTAATGTATTGCATTCTCTAGCCTTTCCCCCTTTTCAGCCTTGTACTTTGAAGCCATATGGGATCCTTTTACCCTCGACATTGTCCCACACCTGCAGTCCTCTGTGATATGTTTATAGAACTTCCCTGTGAACTTGCTTTGGCCATGTCCTTCAGGTTGTTGCTCTCCTACAAAATATTCGGTGCACTACGACCTTCAAATCAGACATAGTTAATCTTTTATGTGCACTATGGTTCTAAACAATCAAAAGAATGTAAAATCTTATCCTTTTGTGATCGTGTGTGTGTTTATGAATTTTTGTCTGAGGATATACTATGACTAGTTGGTATTTGCATTCTCTCTGGTCTACTGCTCAGTAACCTTCCCTTAATTGCTTCACAACTTAATTCCATACGTTCTCTTTTAAGAACACCTATCAGTCTGTTGGTTACTATTTTTCAAAGCTATGTTTGGTCTTAGGTACAAAAGAATATCCCTTGTATTCCTTAGTCTAGTTTGGTCACTGTTTCACTAATTCACTCTTGCTCATCATGTTGCTGCAATTCTAAACTGCCATTCTTTGTTTTGGCTTTCACTGTGTTGACTTGTTGTTTAGAATGAAATTGTGTCTTTTATAAAGTATAATTTCTCTGCTACACATCCTTTTATGGTTATGTTCGTCTTTGTAGTCTCTGGTGGTTATTGGTCTAGGTTTCCATTAAACCTTTTTTTCTAAGTTGTTAATCTCCAGTTTGCTACTTGATCTCTCTGTTGCTTCAGCAGAAGGTTCATGTTTGTTTATGTTCTCTAATCTCTTGTCCCTGATTGTGATATGTTTATTACCCATGAGATCTCATGTTGGTTGTTGCAATACTGTTTCCATGTTTTAGTTGGATCCATAGTTAACTATATTTTACGTAATAATTGTTTACCTATCCGCAAGTGAAATCTACTGCTAGTCAGGCATATTACTTGTTCTTTTATTTCAGATTTTTAATCTTGTAAGTTGGCATTCTTCATATGCCGTAAACTCAGTTAATATTTTATTTCCTTGCAACTTAATTATTTTTATGTATTAATTTTAAAGTAAATATGTTGTTATGTATTTGCAGATCAAGCGTTTCAATGCAAATAGGACAAAGGGTGCACCTAAATGATGATAAGGATCGACTTGCTGCTGTTCAAACTTCAAAGTGTTGGCAGCTGTTTTTGTAGCTACTGTCCCCATTTTGTTAGTTGTTTACCTGTTTTGACTTTTGGAGTCTGAATATCAGTGTATTTTGCGAACTAAGTTGTAAGAACGTTGTTGGAATGTCAATATTGAAATGAATTTAAGTGTGTTAAATATGTCAATTAACTTTACGTTTGAAATGCTTCTTGGTAGAACTGTTAGTATGGAAAGTACAATATGAACTGTCAGTATGAAAAATTAACAGGTGATTGTCTTGCATTGAATGTACTCAAATACGACGGTAGTAAAGTACTGGTAGTTTATATATACGACGGTAGTAAAGTACCTGTCGTTTATATTTTTCGAAAATACGACGGTCATTTTCTGTCGTTTTTACTTATAAATACTACGGCACACTAAAACGTAGTATTTAAACAATACTACGGGAGGAAACCGTAGTTTTTATAAATACGACGCCTTTAGGAACGACCCCCAGAAAAACCGTCGTATTTATTATATACTACGATTATTTTATTATATTCTACATTTTTTACCCGTAGTTTTTAGCGATATTTTCTGTAGTGCCCATCACCTTCATTTCAAGAATTAGAATCTTTATATGGTAATGATTGTGCTTTCGATTTACTGTTTAATATTGATTCCTTTCTTGATACAGACCAGCAACACATGCTATCAGCCTCTTTTACGGCTGATGAGGTTAAACAGGCCGTTTTTAGTATGGACCCTCTTAAAGCCCCGGGGCCGGATGGAATTCAACCTCTTTTCTTTCAAAAATGCTGGCCTATTATTTCCACTAAAGTTACAACTGTTGTTTTATCTTTTTTAACTCTGGTTTCTTGCTCACTGAATTAAATAATACTAATATTGTTCTTATCCCCAAAACCAAAAATCCCACCTCAGTCAGTGACTTTCGTCCAATTAGTTTATGTAATGTCCTTTATAGAATCATTTCCAAAGTGCTTGCCATTCGTATCAAAATAGTTCTACCGTCTCTTATTTCTGACAATCAGAATGGTTTTGCCCCAAACCGCTCTATCCAACATAACATCCTTTTAGCTCAAGATATTATGCATTCCATTTCCAAAACCTCTGACCCTAGTTTGCCTAAATATGGCGCTCTTAAGCTAGACATCTCAAAGGCTTTTGACAGGCTAAGGTGGGATTTTGTAGAAGCTACTCTACATCAGTTTCATTTTCTTACTCATTTTATACGACTGGTAATGCAATGTTTAACTACAATTTCTTACTCTATCATTGTCAATGGGTCCAAATCAAAACATTTCAAACCTCATAGGGGTCTTAGACAAGGGGACCCTCTTTCTCCGTTTATTTTTATTTTATGCGCTGAAGCTTTATCGAAATCAATTAAATTTGCTTGTACTATGAACCTTATTGAAGGGGTACCTTCCAGCAACAGAGGACCATCAGTATCACACTTACAATTTGCTGACGATAGTATTATTTTCTTTAAACTGAAACCTAATACAGATCTAGTTATCTTGGATATCCTTAATAGATTTGGAAACCAATATGGGGAAGTCATCAATCTTTCCAAATCATCGATCACCTTTTCTCCAAACTGCAATTAAAGGGATATTCAAAGTTTTATTAGTAATCTTAGAGTTAAGCACTCTGATCAGATAGGTGCTTATCTAGGTTTTTTTCTTTGCGCCAACCTTTACTCAATCAAAGAAAAAAATGAAGAAATCATAATTGACAAAATCAGAAATAAATGTGCTTCTTGGAAAGGTTTGCTCCTTAACAAGTTTGCGAGAGCCACTTTAATTAAATCTATTCTCACTAGTTTTCTAGTTTGCCCCTTCTCAGTTCTTCTTTTTTCTCCTAAGTCAGTTAAGACTATCACCACCATCTTCAAAAACTTTTTCGGGGCAGGCAATCCCACGGTTAGATCTTTGCATTGTGTATCTTGGGATAAACTTTGCTTAAGCACTAGCAAAGGGGGTCTTGGTTTTAAAAATATAAATGCTTTTAATCATGCACTTTTTTGCAAGAACACTTGGCATCTAATTGCTAACCAACAAACCCTCTTTTCAAATTATCTAACTTCTAAATATTGCAAAAGGAATTCTTTTTGGATCCATAATGCTCCCACTTCTGCTTCTCCGACATGGAAGGCGATTGTAAAAGGTAAGAGCTATCTTAGTGGCTGCTTATTGTGGAAGATAGCAGATGGTTATCGGATTTCTATCAACAAACATCCCTGGATTCATGAGGTTCCTCGTACATCAATCAAAGATAATCTTAATGGTAATCTGTCTATTAGATGGGTCAAGGACCTAACTGAAAATAGGGATGAGAGGGGTGAGATGGAATCATACCATTGTCTTTAATTCATTCCCATCATGGCTAGCAAATCTTGTGATCAATACCCCTCTCAACTCTGACTCAAATGACCCTCAAAGGATTCTTACCACAAATAACTAGTTTTCTGTCAAATCCCTATATAATCACTTATATTCCCCTCTGCCTAAACCCAATTTTAAGACTCATTCTCAATCTTTCAATGCCACAACTCCTATACTCAACTGGAAACATATTTGGAAGATGAAGTTACCTTTCAAGTTGAGATTCTTTGCTTGGAAAATGGCGCTCCATATCTTGCCAACAAAGGATCTATTGAGAGCTAGAGGGATTGACTGTAATTCTGCTTGTGTATTTTGTCACCATACTATTGAAACAATAGAGCATCTTTTCATTAACTGTGTATTTTTCAAAACTATTTTCCGGAAACTAAATATTTGCATCCCTGCCATTAGTACTGAAGCCTGCTTCAAAATTTGCCTTAGAAAATCACAATTTTTTTGGTCACAAAAACTCAATCATTGGTTAATAGCTTGATGGGTCATTTGGAAGGCAAGAAATACAACTCTTTTCAAAATTACTACACCCTTGATTGATGACTGCTACTTTCAGATTGTTTCACTAACTTCACAGATTCATAATGCTTGTGTGCCTAATATTCCACAAAATTAGGGGGGACTTTGGAGATTAAGAAGAAATCAAAGAGTGCAAATTCTGTTCCAAGGAAGAGAAAACCAAAAGCATCAAGCTTGGATAAGGGGAAGGCTCCATTGAAGGCTAGTGATTTGAAAGAAAAAGTCAACAAGAAGACGGGCTTTGCAGCAGCTGTTGATCGGTTCTTGGAATCCAGTACTATTGAAGGAAAACAGATGCAGATAAAGTTCGAGGAAGAAAAGAGGAAGGCAGAAGAGTTAGCGGCGGAGTACAGAGCACAGAACAGTGGCTTCATGCTTGTTGATGGAAGAATGGTTGAACCAAATGCAGAAGCAGCTAATTAGCTTCCTCAAAGAGAAATCGGGTTCCAAGAAAGGAAAGTCCATCTGAAAATTGAAGGAGTTTGTCTTCCTTCTGTGTCTCTGCTGTTTGGGATGTCCATTTTATTAAGGTCTAGTTCAGTTAGTTTTTGTCAAGTTTGTGTCTAGTTTGTGTCCAAATTTGTGTCCTTTGGTCCTGCAAGGTTTGATGCATGGACGGTTTGATGCATCACTAGTTCTCTTTTGTCAATGTTTTGTAAATTTTTCTTGACGTTGTGAACGTTTCTATCCTCTGTTTCATCAATGAAGTTCTCATGTTTGCTGCTAAAAAAAGTTATCATTTCCAGAAGTTTGTATGGTATTAAGGAATCACAATGCATGGTGACCATTTTTTCTCTAAATCTTGCACTGGGAAAGGAAAAGGTTAAATTTTTTAACTTGAGAACTTCAACGACGTCACAAACTCTCCGGATTATCGCTGGAGTACTGTAAATAATCAGAAGTAAACTCGCTACTTAACCACGAGTTGTTATTGTTACTGTTACATTTACAGTAAAGCATCTATAAATCAATACTCGATAAATTAATAATCTCGTGGGACCAGTACAATATTGGACCTCAATCGATAAAATAATAAAGTATTTAAAATCTTAGTGTACATATACTAGTCCCAACTAAACTATAAATTAATAGTTCTTAAAATGTTCCAAATACTAAAATTGTCTAGTCAAAAATGAATCTATAGTCACTTGTTTTTTATTGAACTACAAATCTATATTGAGTTCATCTTTAAATCTCTTCATTGCATTTTAATGTTGGGGGTATTGTCTTCTCCTATTACAAAGTTGTGAAGAGTTGTTGCCGCTTGAAATGCTACTCTCCAAGTGACCGATTCCATAACTATTGAATGGTCCTAAACTTCGTCATCGACCGGATTTTGATTGATATCCCCCACAATTTCTTACTTTTTAGAGGAATCTGCCACAGTTTCTTCAATGCTTTGAACCTCATATCATTCATCCTTTCACAAGGATAATATAGCAAGTGATTCACAACCATTTTGCGCCGATAATGCATACTCGTAATCAAGTTTACGAGCTCACGAATGTCTTCTCCACAATTTACATCGTTTAATTTGTTAATGTATATTAATAAAATGTCCCTTGGAACTTGTTTTTGTAATTAATTTTTCATCTCTAACTAATAAATATTGTAACTGGTGCATTAGACTTGGTAATTCTCAAAAAAATCGTATGTTGAATCTCTTTAAATTAATAAATTAGTAATTTATCGATATAACCATATCTCGCTAAATTAATAAAATATTTGAAACAAAATTTTATTATTTTGTAGAGGTTTTACCGTACTCTATTCTTCTTCTTCTTCTATTATTTTTTTTTTATTTTTTTTTGAGAATCAAACTGTACTCTATTCTCACAGGTTCAATCGTAGTCGTGAATTTTGAGGCGACAGTTATGCAGGGAATCTTTGTTTGTAGAAGAGGAATCTTCTTAAAAAAAAGTGCATGCTACTTGCACTAGATACGTTAACTTTCGCTAACTAAACTACCTAGTAAGTGCATTAATATATATATATATATATATATATATATATATATATATTCTGTATTTTTTCCTCTCAAGATCATCTACCGTTGGAGCTTTATTTTTTACGAACTCCTTTATATTTTACATAAAATGTTGATGTACATGATCTGTTGGAGATGCTCTTATATGTACAAATCCCCTCGAATCCAAATTCAAGAATTGCTTTGTGGTTCTGAAATCATGATTACAGCATAGTCTGTCTTACACAGATTGAATTTAGTAAATTGAAAAAGAATATGTAACATAAAACTGTTGCGAGAGTCATTAATAACATAATCAAGACGAATAAATAAACATACAATATTCAAAGCTCTGTGCGCGTAGCAAGAGTCTTGACAATCTTACATCACAAACAACTTCCTAATACAATTTGATGGGCACGTGGTACAGGAACGCAGACAAGATCGTTCGCTCTAGGAGCCGTCAATCCAGGTTGTTCGGTCATATCAAGAGCCTCGCTTCCACCCACCACATTCCAGTTAAAACACTGAATCATAGCAGTAACAACTGTAACAAGCTCTAGGGGTGCGATTTCGGTTCGAACCGAACCGGAACCGAACCGGTTGGAGCCAAACCGGTCGGTTTCGGTTCGGTTATTCGGTTAGTGCATGGCATTCGGTTCGGTTGAACCGGAACCGAGTATTTGGGTTCGGCTGGAACCGAACCGGAGCCGTTGACCGAAACCGGTTGGTTGACCGGTTCGGTTCCGGTTTAGAACCAGCCCGGACAGTTTTTTTTTTCTTTTTTGTTTTGTTTATGGTAGTAGTAACAATAAAAGTATAAAACATTACATTTGACAAATACTTAAAAAAAAACAAGCAAAATTTTATTATTAATTAAAATATCAAATGTTAAAAAAAATTGCATCACTATAGTATAAGTACATCCCAACTAGGTTGGCACCCACTTAACTAACAATCATTTGAATTTTTTCTAACTTACATACAAACTTATTGAAATGAACAAAAATACCTAATAATAGTCTTCATTTTTGAACGCCTAGTCGTAGGCAATTCGTCTTCATCTAGCGGAGTGTCCGGGTCTATTCCCAATTCTTGGTAAATTTCGGTCACGGCCACGTCCAAAGGGTGTAGGTCTTGTGTGCGTTTGTTGGCGTCGCTCCAATCCTTCGAGCATATGAGTACCTCCAATATCTCCGAGGTTAGGCACGATATTTTCTCCGACAAAACTCGTATACCTGCACTAAAAGTTGATTCCGAAGGGACTGTAGAAACGGGAGGGGTTAGTAAATCACGTGCCATTTTAGAAACAATTGGATAATGGATTTCATAATTTTTCCACCAATCAAGTATATCTACATTTTCTATTTCTTGCTCCGATACATTTAAGAAATAATATTGGTTGAGAAACAACAATAATTCCGAGACGCAATTCCACCCGGTGGGTGTGGTTTGTGTACTCTTAAATAAAGAACCAATATCATACTTACTCTGACCCTTACCCTTAGGATCGCTCGATGATGTTTGATAACTTTGACCACCAATACCAAATTTAACAACATATTTATCATACATAACATTAAGTTTTTGTTTAACTTGTTCAATAGTTGGTGATGATCACTACATCTCTATACTCAGTAGTCATGTTTTTCAAAATTCTTTGTAGCATAAAACCTAGGGAAGCATCCTTTTGCATTGGGTCCAAAATACTTGACAAACAAAAAATCGTAGGGATCGTTTCAAAATATTTGAGAAATTTTTCTTCCATGTCCGCAATTGCGTCGGATAAAATATCATTATCCCTATACTCTTTAAAAGCCATAGTTAAAAACATTAGTTGTGGAACAACGTTGTTAGTAGTAGGATAATAAACAACCGAAAGAATATTAGTTGCGTTATAAAATGGTTCACGAAAATCTCTTAAGACCGTGGCAGCCTTCCAATCATTAAGTGAAACGGAAACGCGATTGCCATTTTCATTCAAAAAACGTGTGATTGTGTTCTCATAACATTTAACACTTTTCAACATCAAATAAGTCGAGTTCCATCTTGTCCTACAATCTCCCCCAAACCTTCTTTTTTTTCTTGCCGATTTGAACACAATAATCCTCAAAAAGTTTGTTTCTTTTGTTTGAAGACGCATTAAAGAGAATAGCATCACAAATAGGAGTAACATGTTCATCTAGTTGTTTCAAACCATCTTGTACAATTAAATTGATAACGTGATATACACAACGAACACGGTCAATTTCTTCGTGAAATGGTGTTTGTATCAAAGTTTGCATATGATCTATCGCAATATCACATGCCGATGCATTGTCAAAAGTCATTGATGTAATTCTTTCACTAATACCCCACTCTTCAAAAACATCGAATATGGTTTCTCCCATGTTTACACCGTTGTGAGGATATGGAACTTCTCGAAATGCAATAACATGTTTTTGTAAAGTCCAATTTGTGTCAATGTAGTGTGCGGTGACGCAAATATATCCTTTGTTATTTCTACCCGACCACATATCCGAAGTGCAAGCAACTGTGAAATTAGAATTTAAAAAAGTTTACATAATTTCTCTTTCCTCTCACTATATATATCAATTATATTTTTCCTAATAGTGTGTCTAATAATATGCTTATAACTCGGGCAAAAAGCGGTTTGTACTAATGTGTCAAACTCTACGTCGTCGGTCATATTAAGAGGCCTTTCGGTGGCGGAGATATAATGAGATAATGCTCTTATTGCCCTAGGTTCATCGTAGACAAAAGTAACTACGTTACAGTGTGCGTTGAATCCTAGTTGAGTTTGGACCATCGTGTCGCCTATGGCGGGTGTATCTTTCAAAAGGTTGTGTTTTTTTTTGTAAATGTTTTCTCATTGATCCTAATCCACCGGTGGGATCCAATACAAAACTTGCTTGACAATGTTTGCAAATTGCCCTAAATTTTGGTTTACCTTTGTCGTCTAGGCCATCGGGTATTTTATCCATCTGATCCCGAATGGGGCTTTTTTTTAGTTTTTTCCCCCTTACGTGTTCTTTTATTACGACCTAAATTCGGATCATTTTCCTCTATACCATCAAGATCATTAGCGGCGCCATCGCCAAATAAAATGTCCATTTCATCTTCAATGGTCATGTCGACTACGGGTACGTGTTGGTTGTTTTGGTCATCAAAATGAGAAGAAGAAGCCATTTTTCCTTAGAGAAATTTGATGAAAAAAATAAAGTTTTACAAATAAAGCACAAATAATAACACAATCAAATAGCAAACAACAAAAAATAAAACTTACAAACTCCAAGAATAATTCTTGGAGGTGAAGCGAAACGTCGAAGAATGAAGATGCGTTGTTTGTCGAAGATTGAAGAACGTTGCTTGTCGAATGTTGAAGATGAGAACTTAGCCTTCGAGAACTAAAGAAAGTTGGAGGATTTTTGTAACTTTGAGGGTTTATAAGGATTTTGAGTGAGTAAAGATGAAGAAATCGGAGAGAGTATGATGAATTTTGAGTGAAGAATTGTGAGAAATATGATGAGTGTTTGATGAGGAAGTGTGAAAAAAAATTGTGGAAGTGATGGGGTATTTATAGGTGTTGAAGGGAGGGAAGGGGGGGGGGGGGGTAATTGTAAAAAAGAAAGTCAAAAAACAAAAACAAAAACAACCATCCGGCCGTTGTGCCAAACGGTCACTGACCGGATGGTGACAACTCAACAACGTTGGGATTTTTCAAAATTTGGCCGTTGGTATTGGCGGTTCCGGGCCGGTTCCGGTTTAGCCAGTTCCGATTCCGGTTCCGGTTCTGAAAATCTGAGAAACCGAACCGTAACCGGGGTACTACCGGGTCCGGGTCCGGTTCGGTTCTTCGGTTAATCGGTTCGGTTCTCGGTCCTCTCGGCCGGTTGAATTCCTCTCGGTTTCGGTTCGGTTCTCGTTTGAACCGAACCGAATTCGCACCTCTAATAAGCTCTTCCATTGCCAAAGCCTTACCAGGACAACCCCTTGTCCAGCCCCAAACGTGAATATCTGAAAACGCCGGCCATTGACGTCTATCGGGCCTTCCAAGTAGGCTTCAAAGAACCTTTCAGGCCTGAAATCCATTGGGTTCTCCCAATATGTCGAATCTCTTCCAATGGCCCAATTATTAACAAAAATCAACGTTCCAACCGGGATGTTGTAGCCTTTCACCGTGCAATCTTGTACTGAGGGTCCCTACTACCATAGGGGAAGGGGGGTGAAGTCGAAGTGTTTCCTTAATGATGGCTCGAATGTAGGGTAGATTTGGACAGTCCTCCCCTAAAACTAGGCGATTTGTCCCAACGACATTGTCGATCTCTTCTCGTGCTTTCTTCATCACTTCCGGGTTCCGGATGAGCTCTGCCATTGCCCAATCCATTGCAATTGCCTCTGCATCCGTTTCTGCGGTAAGAAAATCATAGTATATTTTGTGAATTGAAGTTATGTTAGTGGTCATGTTTGGATGACCCAGATTATTATATAATAAAGAGGGGCGCTATGTTTTACCTTTTTTTTCTTCACCCTTCAAGTTCACTTTCTATGTGTCAAGATGTGATTGTTGGGAGTATTTATTTTAAAATATTTCTATAATTACAACACCAATCAAAAACATCAACATAGGAGGTGTAATTAAGGGGTGAAAGAGAAAAGGATGACGTTTAGCATTTCCCTATAATAAATAATTCTACGAAAGAAGATTGTACGATTATAAATCATTAGGAGTACATCGCCGCCATTAATGTTAAACTTTCCCTGAGTCTAAAATATCCAGTTCCAGAAAATTGATTTAAATAATGTTACGTGAATGAGTTTTACTTCTAAGAGCTTTACCAGAACAATGCCCTTGATGTTTTCTCTAGTTAATTTCTCCTCTGCATTTTTATCTCCTGCAACATCAAGCAACATGTCGAGAAGGTCTAGACTGTTTTTCTTGTCTCCGACGCTGCCGCCGTTCTCTTTCCGTACTCTCTTGTGTCTTTGGATGATGTTTTCGAGCAAAGCATCTGTTGTAACAGAACTCCTGTTTCAGAGCTCCGTTACCAGTTTGTTATAACGTGTGGGTATTCGAGCAAGAACGACTAAAGCAAAACAAGAACGAGACAGATATTTAACGTGGTTCACTAACGAATTCGTAACAAACCCGCTAGCTAATCCACGGCCAGAACTAGATATTTTATTGAGAAGAGAACCCGATTACAATGCATGTCGCCGTGGCCACAACGGCCACGGCGGCCACCCGAAACACCCACCGGAACACTCACGCACAAAACTCTCAAAATAATAATCTCAATGACTTGCTGTGTGTGTCGTGTTCTAACTACACAAACCAAGACAAGCCCCTTTTATATACCATTGTCAAACCCACCGACCTAATTAATGTAGGGAACTTTGTGCTTTATTTTGATAATTTCCTTAACTGCCTTTGACTT
The DNA here is from genome assembly GCA_023055425.1 of Linanthus parryae. Lineage (NCBI taxonomy): Eukaryota > Viridiplantae > Streptophyta > Magnoliopsida > Ericales > Polemoniaceae > Linanthus > Linanthus parryae. Next base: position 39,643 of record JALGPY010000074.1, on the reverse strand, counting down.
GCCATGGACCCAAAATTTACTAAATTGATTACAAGTCATTAATTCCAACAAATCTCCACCTTGAATTGAATCAACTAAGTAACCCGAACCTGAACCTGATGCTTCTCTTCTAAAACCTGAACCGGATGCGTCTCCCTGAACGATCGAGCACACCTCCCCAGATAGATGTTCCGCAGCTGTATGCGAAACCCGAATCGCCAAATCGTTGCTCCAACTACCATGCGTTCCTGCAACGAATGCGCCAGATGTGGTTGCACTTCCTGAAACAGAAACAAGTGCTCCACCCAGAACCAGACTAGAATACATTCACTGAGAAAGCAGGACCGAATGTATTCCAGATGCGCCCAATTGCGCCAGACAGATGCACCATGACAGAATGCCCAAATGTCATCCAGAACAGATTCACCGATGACGAGTGCCCAAATTGTCATGCCTGATGCGCCCCGTATGCCTCAGATGCGCCAGATGCTCGCCAGAAATAGATCGCGCCAGATGCGAGCTCAGTGCGTGTCATGGTACATGCTGCAAAACCAGGTGCACGCCAGAACAAACTCGTGCATAATGCGCGCCAGAACCAGAATCAGATGCGCGTGCCAGAAATCTCACGCGCCAGATGCTCCATACCGTTGCTCCAACTCCAACGAGTTCCTACAACGCATGAGCAAGAACCAGATTCAATTCACACGCCAGATGCTCCACGCCGGTAGCCGGATTGCGCCTGAACGTCAGTCGCCATTACGCCAGATGCGCGTGAACCGCCAGATTCGCGCCAGTACTGAATGCGGGCTGGATTTTCCAGATCCCTTGCACGCCTAATCAGATGCGCGCCAGCTTGCTCCAAAAGGAGCCCGGATAGCCCCCTACATAGGGCTTCAGATGCTGGGTGTACCTGCTTCTCTCTCACGAACAGATCGATCTTGATCGCCAAACCAGACATCGTTCTTGGCGGAATCTCGAAACCCTACTCCGATAGCCTGCTCCACCTGAATCGCGGAACCCTAGCTTTGAGTTCCACCAAAACGTGAAACCCTAGCTCTTGACTCCACCCTGATCTTGGAACCCTGGCTCTGATACCAGTTTGTTAAAACTGGTGATCCCCTGACCTGGCTCTGATACCAGTTTGTTGAAACTGAACTCCTGTTTCAGAGCTCCGTTACCAGTTTGTTATAACGTGTGGGTATTCGAGCAAGAAAGACGAAAGCAAAACAAGAACGAGACAGATATTTAACGTGGTTCACTAACGAATTCGTAACGAACCCGCTAACTAATCCACGGCCAGAACCAGATATTTTATTGAGAAGAGAACCCGATTACAATGCATGCCTCCGTGGCCGTTGCCCGAAACACCCACCCGAACACTCACGCACAAAACTCTCAAAATAATACTCTCAATGACTTGCTGTGTGTGTTGTGTTCTAACTACACAAACCAAGACAAGCCCCTTTTATATACCATTGTCAAACCCACCGCCCTAATTAATGTAGGGAACTTTGTAGCTTATTTTGACAATTTCCTTAACTTCCTTTGACTTGCCAAAGACCCAAAATTTACTAAATTGATTACAAGTCATTAATTCCAACAACGTCATATCTCCGGTGCGTGTCTTCATATCTCTTCCGGAAACCCTGGAAGTCGGTATTACAGAGAAACCATATAAAATCGGATACATTAAACTGACCGAATATCATCATAACCTCTCTCACGAGGCTTCTAGCTTCGTCGGCGTCGCTCGTGGTCCCGGAAAACCGGATCCCCAACATCATCTGAGAAATGATGTTGTTGGTGAGCCTTACAAGCTTCGAAGTTAGATTCACGACTTCGCCATTCTTAGCCTTATACAACAAGTACCGAATGAAGCTTTCCAATTCCCTAGTCCTCATGGGACGGAACTGGTTCATACTCGAGTTGCTTAAGAGCTCGGAAGTAAATATCTTATTGAGGAACTTCCAATACGGGCCATAGGGTGCGAAAGTGTGGGCAGAACCGTCGTAGCTAAGGCACTTAATGGCGCTCCCCCAAACGCGAGTCGAGAATGCGAGCTCGTTCTTCTTGAGGAGCTCCTTGGCGAGCTCCGGTGTTGAGACGACGACGCACGGGACGGAGCCTAGGCGGAGGCTGAACAAGGGACCGTGCTTCGACGATAACGCCCCGAAGGAACGGTGGATTAGCGGCCCGAGGAAGTGGAGATGGCCGATGATTGGCAACTGATAACTCCGTTTTGGAGTTATATTATTCCTTATTTTTGCTATGTTTTGCGTGCTTATCATGGAGAATTTTATCGTCTTTGAGCGTTTTGTGCTAAAATTGTGAAAATTGAGTTTTTGAGCGTTCATCATTAAATCCGGGCGTTTCTCGTATATTTTTGTTGCTTTTATTGTGATATGATCGCGGGTTTGTGTTTCGTGTTGTGGTTGGCAGGAAATAGGACGCGAGGATCAAAGGTGGTGAAGAAACGAGCTTCGGAAACAAAGAAAGCAAGTAAAACTCAAGAAAAGGAGCCAGAAAAAAGCTAAGGCAGGAACTCTTCGCACGAAGAGAAAAGGTCTTCGCACGAAGAGAAGACTTAGCCAAAATTTCAGTTCTCTTCCTGTGACATGATGCTGTCTCAAAATAGGAGGACTTTTGCAGGAAGAGTTCAGACAGAGTGAACAATCTCTTCACACGAAGAGAAAAGGTCTTCGCACGAAGAGATTGCCCAGAAAGCCAGAAACGTCCGGGGTCTTTTTGCAATTATTAGAAACTTTGTCATATCATTATAGAAACGTATTTAAGTGTGTTAGGTCGTCTTTTTGAGTAGTTTTTGACGCGAGAAACATCTTTTGGAGATCAAGGAGCTATTGTGAGAGCTTAGGAGCTTTGGATCATCCGTTTGGATTCTCAACTCTTCTCTTTTCTTGATTTTTATGTTTAAACTCATGAGATTTGTCGTTTTGAGTATGAATATGAGTAGCTAAACGTTATTTGCTGGGAATTCTCGTTTGGTGTAGCTAGGGTTTGATCTAAATATCATGTTTTGATGATTGTGATGCATGTTTTAGCTTAATCTCACGTAATCTTTCATTATTATGGATTATTTACGTTTGTAATCATATTATCTTTGCGAGTAGCTAACGTAGAGATAAACTCAATTGGTTTTCACGCGGTAACTCCGTGAGAATTAGTCGGTAAATTGAATAATTCACCTAGTTGTATCAATGTTTGGTAACTCGACATCGTTAACTAGGATCGTTAAAGTAGAATTTTGGTTTTAATGCATGCTTTAAGCTAGAATAGACTTGGTAACTCGGTTTGTTTTGGTTTAAAGTATAGTAAACTTACTTGGTAACTCGGTGATTTTAATACTGCTTGATTGATAGTGAAAGATACGTGGTTGTTTTGCAAGTCAAAACATAAATTTAGCTCAACCTAGTGAACCTAGAGAATTCCCGGTGTTTCTCCCTTATATTACAAAAACCCTAAAATTCATTCTTTATTAATCGTGAACTATTTCACTTGGTTAATTGAGAATATTGCGTTTATTTTAGTAGAATTAGATCAAACACAAATTGCGACGTACCCACATAAGGTTTAGAACAATAATTAATTTAAACAAAGTCCCTTGGGTTTGACAACCCGGATTTCCGGTTTATAACTACACACGACTGCTGTACACTTGCAGTTGGAGCGTGTCAGCAACCCATATCGCGGGCTTGCGAGAAGGTGGAGTTTTGGTTTGTTTCTCAAGAAATTGAGAATGGCAACTGCAAGAGCTATGGTTGAGGAACAAAACATGGCCAGCAATACCAACTGAAGCACCATTTTGATCAATTTTGGAGTTCTCTCTTCACTTGCTTTGGTTGGTTTGTTCCTCGAGAAAATTGAGAATGGAACTGTATATACTCCGTTGAGTATAACGGTAGTAGTTGAATTCATCTTCACCCACATCATTGGAATATATAATGTTTCTCACCTACTCACTTCCTTCTTTCCATCCCGACTTTACCACTATTCACAGGGTCTATTTGACTCAGTGGCTTAGATAGGAAAATAATTTAATTTTTTCGTAAGTCTGTCATGGTATTTTAGACTAAAAGTTGCTCGTTAACACGAAAAAAATTATTAAAAAAATTATCGTTTTGCGATTCAAATCACCAGATTAAAAGCGGCCCAAATACGAGTTAAAAAGTCAAAATAGAAAAAAAATAAGAGAGTGTGGTATCATGGAATATGGTTCTCCCTCCGTCCTTTATTAATAAGTCATGTGTGCGAGGTACAACTTTTGAGTGCCAGAATGACACATATACTTTTTAACTGTTATAAACTAAATAGTAGAGAAGAGAGAATAATGTATGGAGGAATATCAAGAGTCTTATTCTCCACCAAATCACCATTTATATAGGGTGTGGGGGTCAATCAGTATCATCCAAATATAGTAATACAATAAGTTAGGAATATTCACAATATCAATTTTATATTTCATAACACTCCCCCTTGAATATTCACTAACATGATGTCATGCCTCGTTAAAACCTTGTCGAGCAAAACCCGTTGGGACAAAAACTATGACGAAGGAAAAAGAGTACATCTTATGAGCGGGAGTTTGGTTCAATCTTGAACTCGTTCATGGCTGCATGTCTCATTAAAACCTCAGCTAAGGAAAAAAATACAGCGCCTTGTAATTTAATCTCCCCCTTTTTGCATCATCTTGATGTCACAATTCATACCTGAAAAGTGAACTTATGGAAAAATACATAACGTGTAACATAATATGATACTACATGATCATTCAAAATAGTAATATGCATATGCACCTAAACTACTCGCGAGTGTGTATCTTTGATTTGCTTTAGCAAAGAAGTATATATCATGGGTAATATCCTCCATGGATTTCATATATAGTGATTCGTACGATCATTTTGTGTAACTAGTTACTTTCATATTCGTAGTCTTAAGACTAAACGAAATATCGTAATCACTCTTATCAATAGAGGATTTGTGGGTTATAATAATAAAATTATAACCATGAGAAACATATGGGCAATACTTGCAACATAGTATGTTTCTCTTTCAATAGTCTCACACATTCAACCATTAGGGTGCGGACATTTGGACATATTGTTCTATACGAACATGGATGCTTGTGGCATCTCAAGTACTTCAAGTACTTTGAATATATGCTCAATGATTTCATAACTGCAGAGCTCGTGTATGTTTACACTCACGAGTGCTGACTTCGATTTTGGCCAACAAATAGTCAACACGACTCCACTTGTAGTGGTTTAGAGAAATCATATGATTTCAAGCGCTTTAAAAGTAATATCATAAACGATCATATGAATAAACTCAAATGTAGGTAAAATATTAACTTCTACATGAATTGTTGCCTCTTTATGGGCGTTGATTTTCCAACGTTGGTTTGATCGTTTGTTGATGATTCTATTGTGTTCTCAATTTTAGTTGAATTGGAACTAACAAGATCATGACCCTTATGGTGGATATTTGTAGTTGCATAAGCAAACTTTACATGCTCCATATGTATCAACACTCGTAATTATTTGAATTTGAGGTTTGAAGGTACATATACTCAAGTATCAAGACGACAATGAAGTTCATGTCATGTAATAGGTTCTCTACTCCCCCTCATGACATAAACCATATGGTCAATGTCATAAAGATATGCTTTCGGCATATTTAGATACTCGAGCCAAAAAAAAATCTAGGCGAGATATATCTCCTTAGGAGATAGAATTTGTCATACTTCGAACTTGTTATTCTCAAGAACTCTAAAATGCTATCCTTTTTTGGATAGGAGTTTCACTTATGAGAATATACATAGTCCTTCAAAAGGGGTTCAAATGAGTTGATAATTTCTCTATAAGGAACACAGAGCATGTAAAAATAATACTCATATTCAAATTTCTTCATCCAAATGAATTATTTTTCACAATTCTTGAGAAGTGCATACTCAAATAATCATGAAGATTATTTGAAAATTAATATAAATTATTCAATCAATCAATCACATTTAGTTATGTCAACGGTGACATACTCAATGTTGAAATTTCTTCACGAGTTCATGTCAAAAACCGTTGATCTCTTCTAGAGACGAAATGTCTTCTAGGTGCTCGACCTATATATTTTTTAAAATGTGAGATTGACGACATCAACCCACTTTTGGGGGTGAATCAAATATTTGGATGGTTTCTTAAAATTTGATACGGATTCACAACGCACCAACTAGGCGTTTGTTGGGCGATGCAATGCATCAAGCCACTTTATGGCAAAATTCTCTACGTTGGTTAGGCGATGTTATGCATCAAGCCATTTTATGAAGATATTATCTACGGAGAATGTCATTTATACAAAATCACTTGGCATATCCATAAAATCACGTATAAATTTTAAATAGTTTCATTACTTTGAATCTCAATATTCAAGGGGATCATTTGCGTTTTATGAAACACACGGTGCTAAAAAGCTACCGTTGTGAGCCTTAAAAGGTCTCATGTACATCCTTGAATAGAGTTGTTTTTTCTTTCCAATTTTCGGAACTTCTAGTTCGACATATTATAGGTTACCTCTTTAAGGGTACCTTCATGGACTCAAATTTTTCATAACATGAGCTAATAAGCACACTAGGGGGCTTATGCATTTGCTGCTATTGTATTTTTTTTTCTTTTTTTCCCTCTCTTGTGCGAGCCATAAAAGAAATAGGGGCTTCATAACAATCAAGGAAAAAATTAAGATGTAGAGACAAAGTAATTAGAAGGATCTAACCTTGATACTAATGAACCACGTCTTCTGTATAATTTCTCTAAAATTAATAAACAAGAGAAATAAATATTTCTTAAAGTGCATAAATATCCAACTTCACAATATTATATATATCTTAAAATTATTCGTAATAGATATATGACGAAATAAAAATATATTTAATTCAATGATCTTTCTCGAATTTCAATATGAAGCTTGTAATTGCCAAGGAGTTGGGAGGATCTTGAATCACTCAACTAAAAAAATTGCATAGATATTGGGAGGATCTGAATCACTCAACCAAAAAATTACATAGATATTGGGAGGATCTTGAATCACTCAACCAAATATTTGCATAAATATTGGGAGGATATTGAATCACTCAACCAACAATTCTTATAGTGATCAACAAAGAAATTTGACGTATTACAAGTATGCAACTATGCCTACTCACTAGGGGGCATTATTTGCAACTATTGATGCATTTTTTTCTTTCTCCCCCTGTTTTCAGGTGGTCTTAGACAATCAATATTAGATCCCATGATGATATAACTATTGCAACCAAGTTGAAGACCGTGCAAATTATTTTGACCAGATAAATTTATGGGATTTATTCCAGGGGATGCATCTTTATTCACATAACATAATATAATAAAGTATCCTCTCCTGGGATCCGCTACTATCTACGCTTGGAAAATGGGTCAAACTGGTCAAATATTGACGAAGTATTAGCGCATGTATTTTTTCTTCTTCCATAACTTCAGGTTATGGGCAAAATTCTATTGTGCATCAATCAGCAATAATATTTTCTTTGATGTCCATATCCGCAAGTGATAACATCATGATGATTTTTTTCCTTAAAAGTGATAAAAAAAAATAACAATACAAGAGGAGAAGAGTTAAAATCAAATTTTCTAATTTGATTATGTAATTCTCACTCTAGGGATATATATACATATATATAAACACTATAACTCTCGGTTATAGGTAGTCGTTATTTTGCTCTATAACGTCATGTATAATAACATGGTTTAACCAAGCATAAGAAATAGCATAGGAGCATATCATTTTTTATGGAACACAACGCAATAACATTATAACATTGTTAAGCGGTATTAAGCGGTAAAATCCGCATCACTTTATTTATCCGAGTTGTTTTCATTCGGGCAAGCGCCTCGAGTTTGAAACTCTAGTGATATTTTTCTCCACAGAAGTTTAATAAAGAACATCAAGAAACTCGTCCCACCTTAGCGGTAATGTCACGAGTTAGAAATCTAGTGACTTCTTGCTTTTGTTTTTCTTCTGTAAATAAATAAATAAATGATATAATAACAATCACGCTTTAAGTAAAGAGCAAGACTGAAATACCCCGTTTTGTGACTACGGGTATTTTGTGATATTATTATAAGCGTTGAGAAGTTAATGTAATTATAGAGAGTTAATTATAATGCTTTGAGAGTTTGGGGGGAACTTTGTGACTTTAATAAAATGTTTTAGTGTCTTTTACTTGAGTTTGGGGGAGGTGTTTGTCTTTTGGCAAAACTAAGGGGAAATAAGTGTCTTTTGACCTAAATTTTCTTCCTACATAAAAATTTCCTAATCCAGGAGGGTTTCCTACTTATGAAGTTGATTTTATTTCCAACTCTCATAAAACCCTCACTCTCCCTATTTTTCCTAATCTCTCTCACGTCCCTCACTCTACCCGTCCCTCTCTCACTCTCTCTCGTCCCTCTACCCGACGGCACACCCCCACCGCCGCAGCTCTCTCTCTTTTCCGGCAAGGTAACTCTCTCTCTCTCTTTTCTCTTTTCTTTCTTTCTCTTTTTCTTTCTCTCTTTCTTTTCTCTCTACCCCGTCCGTCTCTCTCTCCGTCCGCCTCCATGGGCGGCGGGTTTGAGCGGGTTTGGGTTGTTTTGTTTCTTCTTCTCTTTTCTTTTGTTGATCTCTTGATCTTGTGATCACTTGTTCATGATTCATGTATGTTGCATGTAATCTCTAAATTTCAGTTTGTTATTGTTAGGATCATTGTTCATGGATTCGTAAGATTTATTATCAAGTTTTAGGGTTTATCATGTTCTTGGGTGTTGGGAAGAAACCCTAGTTTGGAAGAGAAGTTTGATCGAATGATTTGGGAGTTTGTATGATCATAATAGGTGGTTAACAATCTGATTTGAATGTGGGAATCATGTTATGTTAGGTTTAGTATGAATATAGGATGAACTAGATGCTTGGGGGAAAAGTTTCATGAAGATTGACAATTCCCGTATGGATATTTTGAATGAAGTTGGAAACTTGAAACTAGTGTAACTTTTGATTCAGGAATCGAAATTAAGATCCGTTTGAGGCTAAACTTATTATTTCGAATGTTTTGAATCCAATGGAACTGTTTATAGACCATGATCTGTTTGGGAAACTGGAGTAATAGATTTGGTGGAGTTATGATAGATTATGTATGTTTTAGGTTAGGGGATTTTGAAGCAAAGCTTTGGGCTTATTTTGGAGCATGAATTGAATGAGATGTTGGGGAAGTGTTAGAACCCTAAACCATTGACTATCATATGCATGTAATTAGTATAGCAATTATATTGCTAGAATATTGGTTTGATTAGCATATTGTTATGTGTAGGTAACGAGTTCGTCGACGACGAGTACGTAAAGTACGTTGATTGATTGCTATTGTTGGAATTTGCTTTGAGGTAAGTAAATGTGCCAAGCCTAGTGTGCTTATCTCTTTCGTGTCAAACGAATATTTGATTTGTTACGTCTCAAAATGTGTTTACATGATACATGACTTGGAATATGCGATTTCTACTTGTTAAATGTTTTTGATGAAAATATCACCATGATAATGAATGAACTATAACGTAAAGTGGAAGATGTTGTGCGGGAATCTATTATTATCTTTGGGCGGTGTTGGCTGCGGTCCCGTCTCTTTTTGATCCGGTTGCAAGTCCCCGGATAGCGGCATGTACTCACTCCTCTGACCGGCGTAGTCTTAGGGGGGTGTCGACACTTAAGGTCATGGAAGCTGTGGTTATTTGGTTTTCCCCCGTCACAACAAAGTAATAATGGATTTGTTTGGTTTTGTTAACGGAATGAAGTTAACACTGGATTTGGATTTTTCCTAATGATTATGGAAATTGGTTTGGAAATACTATGGAATTGGGAACTCTTATGTTTTAATACAAGAGTCAACTTTATTAGCGCTGTGTTTGCGAAAAACTCTTACTTACAAATGAGTCATTGTTTATAACTATCCATCATCATTTTACATGTTTGGATGTTTGCTTACCAGTATTTCAATGCTGATTTTGTAATGTGGTGTTTCTTTTTCATTCCGCACCACAGGTCTAGAAGAAGGTTATCGGGCATAGAAGGGGACGCGCATCACATGGATTATTAGTAGTATTGTTTCGTTTGAAATTGAACTCTTTAGTAGTTTAAACACTTTAGTTGTTTTGTCGGTTTGTGGCTAGGACGAAGGTTTATCATAATACATTGTTTTTATTTGGATTTAATTAATATTGTGGATGTTTGTGCTTGCGAACCATGTTATAAAATCTCCTTGTATCCGGGCTCCTCTCGGGTACGGAGTGACATCCCCGGGTCTCCGGCTTGGGCCATTTGGGGGTGTTACAGGTGGTATCAGAGCCGGCATTCTAAAAAGAAATTTGAAACTTGTTAGGGCAACTAAAATGAATATAGGAGAAATAACTTAAAATTTGACGAGCCGTGGGAATTTCGGTAGTATGGATATGATTATTATGTGTAAGTGTTTAGAAAATAGGATAGAAAGCAAGTGCCCCATCCACCGAATCGAATTTTTGACGTATTCCAATTGGATTCTAAGTTAAGCCTACTTTAAGAGACTTCGTTGGGAAATTTCTTCAAGATTTTTGTAACCATCAATTTGGAGCCTTGGGAATGATTGTTGGATGCGAAGAGTAGTTATTTGGATTACGACCTATGTCTTTTAAATTAGAGATTTATTAAGTTGTTTCCTCTTGTAGATGGCTAGAACTAAGCATACGGCAAGGAAGCGTGTGTTGCCAGTAGAGAAGCATCCTGTTGTGACACGTTGGGTCGAATGTGAAGATTTTCCAGATTTTCGTGACCGTGTGGTTCAATATTGTGAAGATAGATTCCAAGCCTTAGATTTTCCTCGATATAGAAATCCAGCTTTTCAGGTTTACTGTATGGTGAAGGCGTTACCTATGAAACCCATGTTTGGGGAAATTATTACGAAGTATAGTAACATCATGGGCAGGGTGAATCGTTTGAATGATAGGGATTATCGTTGCCAAGGTGAATGGACGGTAAGCGCATATTTTATATGCAAGTTGTTGATGGAGACTTATCTTAAGTGGCAAAGTTATACAGTTATTGAGATAGAGTCCAGTGATGAAGAAGACGTGATCTACATAAGCTCTAGTGATGAAAAAGAGGTGATTATTATAGACTCTAGTGACGATGAAGAAGTTGAAGAAGATCCAATGGAAGATGTCGATGAATATCCCGAGATTGAAGAAGATCCTATGGAATATGAAGAAAGTGAAGAAGACCCGAGTGAAGATGAAGAACACGAGTATGATTCCAATGAAGAGGAAGAGATGGATGAAAGCGATGAGGACGCGCATTAAGCTTGTTAGAGTTCTTTAGATTTCTTAGACTAGATGTTTTAAGTTTTATTTATTAGTTTGAATAAGGCTATGGAGCCGAGCAACATTTGAAGTTTTAGAACGATTCTTGAATAGTCACTTTTGGGCTAGAGTTAAATTCTTAGCGTTTTGCTTTGGGATGAATAATGTTTATGTTTTGAAGACCCGATTTGGGGAGTTTATAAATTTAGCTTTCTGAATTTTGGAGTATGATTGGATGAATTAAGGTTGTGTTATGCTTGTTATCATTGATTATGGGCTTAGAAAGTGTTCATGGAGTTAGAACGCGAAAGCTTTGATCTTCGATGCTGTTGAATCTGCGCAGCAGTGAGTTTTTGTTGTAGCAGACGTATTTAATTTTGGATTTATTTTTTTCTGAATTTTTCCCAAAAGATAGACATACCCAGGTATCGCCCATAGAAATTTCAACCCCATATGAGTTCTGGAGAATTATCTACGAATTTTCAAAGTTGACGGTTCAGTAGCAGAATTGCAAAGTGACTAGCTGTAGCATTTTTGATGTTTACCTATCTTCCAAATCTTTTTTTGACCTCAAATTTTTATGGCCACTATTAGACACGTTTGGCTAACTCTGGGAGAAAGCCTAGCTCATTTTGAGAATTTTAAAGTCAGTTTAAGGCTTTTCAAAGTCAACGTTTCTGTTCTGATGGGCTGTGACAGCAGCTGTGGTATTTCCTTTATATTTTGAGTTCCACAATTGATATTGAGTTGATTCTTCTTGATTATGAAAGTAGACTCAGAGAGGGTGTTGCACACCAAAATTCGCAATTTTTGCTTGATCGATTGATCTTTTTTCCAATTTTGGAAGTAGATGAAAAGTTGAGACGTGATCAGTCTATGTGGAAATACATGAGTAATTGAGTTAAATGATGATCAATGTGTGACATTACTTGTTTAATTGCGCACTACATGCCATATATGCATGATTGTTTGTACTTCTTGGTACTTTATAAGTAATACAATAGGCTATAGTGTAGGGATTATGACTGATAGACCACATCAATACTACACCAGGAGAAATCGCCAAGTACCAATGGCCGCACCAAACAACAACAACAACAACAACAACAACATGGAGCAGTTCTTCGCGCAATTTGCTCAGATGGCGCAGAACGCAAACCAGGGAGAGCAGAATAACGCCAACTATGCTAATAAAGTGGCAGACATGAAGCCAGGGAACTTCATAGGCAATGAGGATCCTGTTGAGCTCGAAAATTGGATCGATGAGATGGATAAGATCCTTGAACTAGTTGAGTGCCCCGAAGACCGCAAGGTGGTTTGCGCGGCATTCTACTTGAAGAATGAAGCTAATACATGGTGGAGGAGTACGCGTCAGAACTTTTTGGCGCAACCCAATTTCAATTGGGAAGCTCTTCAAACCGCACTTCGCACTCGCTTTTATCCGGACCATGTCCAGGATCAAAAAAACTTAGACTTCGTGAATCTGACACAAGGGAACGGTTCCGTGACCGAGTACTTCAAGAAATTCATGGAATTATCCCGATTCGCAGGTTAGCTGATGCCTGATGAAGCGACTAAAGTCAGGAAGTTCATGTCTGGTCTCGAACTTCATCTGCAGAAAGACTTGATGTGCAGGACGTACGATATTCTCCAGGAAGCTTACGATAGAGCTGCAGCCGTTTGGCGTATTCAAGAGGCACAAGATGAGAAGCGTGGGAAACGCAGGGTCGATAACGCTGTGGGCTATGGAAACAATCAGGGTAGGACTAACCAAGGTGGTCAGGACAAGAGATTTAAGTCTAACCACGGAGGAAGTAACCAAGGACAGTATCGTGGTAACAAGCAGAATAATGGAGATGAGCAATCTCGCCGTTATATCTGCAAGAAGTGTCAACAGAATCATCCAGGAAAGGACTGTCAAGGAAACCTTGTCACTTGCTACCACTGTGGCAAGAAGGGTCATCGTTCGTTTGAGTGTCGATCGAAACCAAATGGAAACCAACTAGGGAATCAAGGAGGCAATTACCAAGGAAACCGACAGTTCAACAACAACAATCAGGGCGGAAACCGGAACTATGGGAACTACAACAACAATAATGGAGGCAAGAATTATGGTAGGCAACAAGTGAACAACCAAGGCAATGGAAGGAACAATGGAGTTCAGAACGGGAATAGAAACAACAACGCTCCAGTTAACGCCAACAACAATGGGACTGGTACGGCAGGAACTACCGCACAGAATGGGAATATTGCAAGGATCGCTGTCATGAGCAGGACTGAAGCGGAAACAGCAAACGGAGTAGTCACTGGTACATTTCTTGTTCATGATCAACCAGCTTTTACTCTATTTCATTCTGGAGCTTCGTATTCGTTTATTTCATCATCGTTTGTGGAAAAATTGAGTCTCAATAAGCCGTCTAGAATATCCATCCCCGTAGCTACCCCAACCGGTCATGTAACAGTATGTGACGCCATTTTTGAAGGAGTAGAAGTTAAGATTTCGGCTAGTACCCTACCAGCAAACCTGATACAAGTTGATCTTGGAGGAATAGATGTTATATTGGGAATGGATTGGCTGGGTAAATATCGAGCAGTCATAGACTGCCACTATCAGAAAATAAGGCTTAAAGGTCCAAAAGGAGAAAAAGTTTCTTACCGTGGTATCACAAAAGAACCATGTATCCGACTAGCGTCAGCCTTGACCATAGTCAACCAAGTGAAGAAGGGGAATAGTGCTTATTTGTGTTATGTTCAAGACATATCTAAGAAGGAGAATGTGCTAGAAGAGATACCAATAGTTAGAGATTTTCCCGATGTGTTCCCGGACGAAATTCCAGGAATGCCACCTAGAAGGGAGATCGAATTCACTATGGACTTAACACCTGGAACATCTCCAATTTCAAAGGCACCGTACAGAATGGCGCCCGTAGAGTTGAAAGAACTAAAAGATCAGCTGCAAGAGTTACTTCAAAAGGGTTATATAAGGCCGAGTGTTTCTCCGCGGGGAGCACCGGTACTGTTTGTGAAGAAGAAAGACGGAAGCTTGAGGTTGTGCATTGACTATAGGGAGTTGAACAGCGCAACAATCAAGAACAAATACCCTTTACCCCGAATTGACGACTTGTTTGATCAGTTACAAGGGGCGAGTGTCTTCTCAAAGATAGACTTGAGATCAGGTTATCACCAGCTTCGAGTAGCCGAGAAGGACATACCGAAGACAGCCTTTAGAACGAGGTATGGACACTATGAGTTTACCGTTATGCCTTTTGGTCTAACCAATGCACCAGCAGTATTTATGGATCTAATGAATCGTGTTATGAGAACATTTCTAGATCGTTTCGTGGTCGTCTTTATTGATGACATCCTTGTTTATTCAAAGAGCGAGGAAGAACACGAAGAACATCTCAAAGAAGTGTTAGAAACTTTGAGACACAAGAAGTTATATGCTAAACTCTCGAAGTGTGATTTTTGGCTAAAACATGTTCCATTTTTGGGTCACATAATCTCCAAGGAAGGAATATCCGTGGATCCAGGAAAGATTTCAGCAGTGAAAGATTGGCCTATTCCAAAGAATGTGTCTGAAGTAAGAAGTTTTCTCGGATTAGCAGGATATTACAGGCGTTTCGTGAAAGATTTCTCAAAGATCGCTAGACCGCTTACTACGCTAACCAAGAAGACGGTAAGGTATAAGTGGAGCGAAGATTGTGAAGAAGCATTCCAGAAATTGAAGGAAAAGTTAACGACGGCACCTGTCTTAGCTTTACCCAATGATTCTGGCGAGTTTGATGTGTACAGTGATGTATCAAAGAAGGGTTTAGGATGCGTGCTTATGCAAGAAAGAAGAGTTATTGCTTATGCTTCAAGACAACTGAAAACTCATGAAGAGAACTATGGTACGCATGACTTAGAGCTTGCAGCTATAGTTTTTGCATTGAAGATATGGAGACATCACTTGTATGGATCTGTGTGTAGATTGTATACGGATCATAGCAGTCTCAAGTACATCTTCACGCAGAAAGAGCTAAACAACAGGCAAAGACGTTGGTTAGAAGTCATTAAGGATTATGATTTGCGTATCCAATACCATGAAGGGAAGGCAAACGTAGTAGCTGATGCGTAAAGCCGAAAGTCGAGCCATACTTTGGATACTATGCTAGTTTTGCCAGATCGGCTATGCCGAGAGTTCCGAAAACTTGGAATTGAAGTTGTAGAACAAGGTGGGGGTAAAGAGTATCCTTGGGAATATGACAGTTGTGCCAGATATTTTGGAAGAAATAAGGAGTAACCAGCCAGGAGACGTGAAGCTGGAAAGGATAAAGAAGAAGATTACAGGAGGACAAGCAAAAGATTTCAAAATTCATGAAGATGGAAGTATCCGTTACAAGGGAAGATGGTGTGTACCACATAAGTGTACAGAAACTAAGGAGAAGTTGATGCCAGAAGCACACAACACACCCTACTCAGTACATCCAGGAGGTGACAAACTTTATAAGGACATGAAGAAGATGTTTTGGTGGCCTAACATGAAGAAAGAAGTAGCAGAATTTGTGGCAAGATGTCTAACTTGTCAAAAGGTGAAGTTTGAACATAAAAGAATGGGAGGCTTAGTAAAACCATTAGACGTCCCAGTTTGGAAGTGGGATTCTATTTCGATGGATTTCGTAACTGCGTTACCGACATCAAAGAATGAACTGAATCAGATTTGGGTCGTAGTTGACAGATTGACCAAGACAACAAGGTTTATTCCGATGAAAGACACATGAAATATGGAACAAAGAGCTGATGCGTATATGAAGAACATTGTAAGATATCATGGAGTACCAAGCTCTATAGTTTCCGACAGAGATCCAAATTTTCTTTCTCACTTCTGGAAAGCACTCCAGGAGGCACTGGGAACTCAGTTGAAGTTTAGCACGGCATTTCACCCGGCTACAGATGGACAAACCGAAAGAACAATCCAAACGTTGGAAGATATGCTCAGATCGTGTGTTATGGATTTTCAAGGGTCATGGGTTGATAGATTACCTTTGATAGAATTCTCCTACAATAACAGTTATCACGCCAGTATTGGAATGGCACCACAAGAGGCGTTGTATGGAAGGAAGTGTAGAACACCGTTGTGTTAGAACGACATAAGTGAAACGATAGTAATTGGTCCACAACTTATTGAAGAGATGACAGATCAAGTGAGACTTACACAGCAACGAATGAGGGCAGCCCAGGATAGACAGAAATCTTACGCGGATCAGAAAAGAAGACCGTTGGAATTTCAAGTTGGAGAAAAAGCGTTTCTTAAAGTATCGCCGACTAAGGGAGTCATGAGGTTCAATCAGAAAGGGAAGTTGAGCCCGAAATTCATTGGACCATATGATGTTATAGAGAAGATTGGAGAAGTGGCTTATCGATTGGATTTACCATCGAATTTAGGTCGTGTTCACAGCGTATTTCACGTATCGCAACTGAAGAAGTATATGCCTGATGCATCTCATGTATTAGATCCCGAACCAGTAGAACTGGACCCGTCTTTGAGTTATTAAGAACAACCTGTCAAGATTTTAGATACCAAGACAAGGAACACCCGTAACAAGAGTGTCAAGATTGTAAAAGTCTTATGGACAAATCACCTCACTGAAGAGGCAACTTGGGAAGTGGAAGATGATATGAGGAAGAAGTACCCTCACCTGTTTGACGAGATATGTTGAGTTACGAGGACGTCACTCCTCTAAGGGGGAGAGGATGTAAACCGAAGAATTGCACATAATTCGGTTTTTATTAAAAGTACTACTTATAGTATATTGCATATCATTCATGACCTTAGGTTGCATTTCGTAGTTGTACCACTTAGGGAAGGTGCATACCTTATTGAGTTTAACAGTTTAGTTTAAACTTCAAGGACGATTTCTTTTAGGAGGGTGGTTTTTGTTTAAACTTCGAGGACGAAGTTCTCTTTAAGGAGAGAAGGATGAAATACCCCGTTTTGTGACTACGGGTATTTTGTGATATTATTATAAGTGTTGGGAAGTTAATGTAATTATAGAGAGTTAATTATAATGCTTTGAGAGTTTGGGGGGAACTTTGTGACTTTAATAAAAGGTTTTAGTGTCTTTTACTTGAGTTTGGGGATGTGTTTGTCTTTTGGCAAAACTAAGGGGAAATAAGTGTCTTTTGACCTAAATTTTCTTCCTACATAAAAGTTTCCTAATCCAGGAGGGTTTCCTACTTATGAAGTTGATTTTATTTCCAACTCTCATAAAACCCTCACTCTCCCTATTTTTCCTAATCTCTCTCACGTCCCTCACTCTGCCCGTCCCTCTCTCACTCTCTCTCGTCCCTCTACCCGACGGCACACCCCCACCACAGCCGCTCTCTCTCTTTTCCGGCAAGGTAACTCTCTCTCTCTCTCTTTTCTCTTTTCTTTCTTTCTCTTTTTCTTTCTCTCTTTCTTTTCTCTCTACCCAGTCCGTCTCTCTCTCCGTCCGCCTCCATGGGCGGCGGGTTTGAGCGGGTTTGGGTTGTTTTGTTTCTTCTTCTCTTTTCTTTTGTTGATCTCTTGATCTTGTGATCACTTGTTCATGATTCATGTATGTTGCATGTAATCTCTAAATTTCAGTTTTTTATTGTTAGGATCATTGTTCATGGATTCGTAAGATTTATTATCAAGTTTTAGGGTTTATCATGTTCTTGGGTGTTGGGAAGAAACCCTAGTTTGGAAGAGAAGTTTGATCGAATGATTTGGGAGTTTGTATGATCATAATAGGTGGTTAACAATCTGATTTGAATGTGGGAATCATGTTATGTTAGGTTTAGTATGAATATAGGATGAACTAGATGCTTGGGGGAAAAGTTTCATGAAGATTGACAATTCCCGTATGGATATTTTGAATGAAGTTGGAAACTTGAAACTAGTGTAACTTTTGATTCAGGAATCGAAATTAAGATCCGTTTGAGGCTAAACTTATTATTTCGAACGTTTTGAATCCAATGGAACTGTTTATAGACCATGATCTGTTTGAGAAACTGGAGTAATAGATTTGGTGGAGTTATGAAGATTATGTATGTTTTAGGTTAGGGGATTTTGAAGCAAAGCTTTGGGCTTATTTTGGAGCATGAATTGAATGAGATGTTGGGGAAGTGTTAGAGCCCTAAACCATTGACTATCATATGCATGTACTTAGTATAGCAAGTATATTGCTAGAATATTGGTTTGATTAGCATATTGTTATGTGTAGGTAACGAGTTCGTCGACGACGAGTACGTAGAGTACGTTGATTGATTGCTATTGTTGGAATTTGCTTTGAGGTAAGTAAATGTGCCAAGCCTAGTGTGCTTATCTCTTTCGTGTCAAACGAATATTTGATTTGTTACGTCTCAAAATGTGTTTACATGATACATGACTTGGAATATGCGATTTCTACTTGTTAAATGTTTTTGATGAAAACATCACCATGATAATGAATGAACTATAACGTAAAGTCGAAGATGTTGTGTGGGACTCTATTATTCTCTTTGGGCGGTGTTGGCTGCGGTCCCGTCTCTTTTTGATCCGGTTGCAAGTCCCCGGATAGCGGCATGTACTCACTCCTCTGACCGGCGTAGTCTTAGGGGGGTGTCGACACTTAAGGTCATGGAAGCTGTGGTTATTTGGTTTTCCCCCGTCACAACAATGTAATAATGGATTTTGTTTGGTTTTGTTAACGGAATGAAGTTAACACTGGATTTGGATTTTTCCTAATGATTATGGAAATTGGTTTGGAAATACTATGGAATTGGGAACTCTTATGTTTTAATACAAGAGTCAACTTTATTAGCGCTGTGTTTGCGAAAAACTCTTACTTACAAATGAGTCATTGTTTATAACTATCCATCATCATTTTACATGTTTGGATGTTTGCTTACCAGTATTTCAATGCTGATTTTGTACTGTGGTGTTTCTTTTTCATTCCGCACCACAGGTCTAGAAGAAGGTTATCGGGCATAGAAGGGGACGCGCATCACATGGATTATTAGTAGTATTGTTTCGTTTGAAATTGAACTCTTTAGTAGTTTAAACACTTTAGTTGTTTTGCCGGTTTGTGGCTAGGACGAAGGTTTATCATAATACATTGTTTTTATTTGGATTTAATTAATATTGTGGATGTTTGTGCTTGCGAACCATGTTATAAAATCTCCTTGTATCCTGGCTCCTCTCGGGTACGGAGTGACATCCCCGGGTCTCCGACTTGGGCCATTTGGGGGTGTTACAAAGACCACTCATCGTAATGTTTCGAGTTGAAAACACTCTAGTGACTTATTTTAATTTACTTTTGTGTGTCCTTGAAGCCACGAGTAAAGAACTCTAGTGACACACGATAAAAATATTAATAATGTCTCTTACTTACGCGTATTTGCTTCAATTGTGCGTCACGAATTTAAAACACTCTAGTGACTTATTTTTCGCATCTTGAGGTTACGCGTTCAGAACTCTAGTGACATTTTATTTTCACACACAATATGATAAGAGAAAAATCGCTTATACTTTTTCTCTCTATATGCAGACACCTGCAATCAATTATTGGTATATAGAAATAGATAAAAACAATCATATGTGTATACGAGTTGCAAGGTTGTTGGTTTTGAGACCCATTTAAAATTGCTTCCCTTTAATTTCAATTTGTCTATCTTTTCTCAAACCAATAAAATAATGGGTAAAAGACATTTTCCACCCTCCGATTATGGACAAAAGACATTTTGCCCCCTTGATTTATAGAAAAAGACATTTTTCACCCTTCTCAGAGTTAAAAACTACCACCTCACTAACGGAGAGACCAAAATACATAATTACCCTCACGATTTAAGAAAATTACATCAATATAAATACCAACTCTTCTCTTTCCCCAACCCTAGAAACCTCTTTGTTTCTATATCTCTCTCTACCATCGGCAGTCTCTCTCTCTCTCTCTCTCTCTCTCTTACTCCTCTTCATAGATCGGTCCTTCCCCAAACCACCTCCTCCAAAAACTTCTCTTCCTTCCCCAAACCACTGCCTCCTCTCTCTCTCCTTCTTGAACCCACCATCACCACTGCCGCCTCTTCGCTCTCTCTCTCTCTCTCTCTCTCTCTCTCTCTCTCTCTCCTTCGTGAACCCACAATAGCTTGGGAGTGGAGATCGGCTTCAGTAGAGGTTGAGTCACAGGCGACAAGGATGAGATTGTATTGACGAACTCAGGCGCCTTGGCGTTGAGCGGACTGGAAGATGCCCTTCGCAATTGAGTCGGGCCTGATGATGCAGCCGAGGTAGATCAGCCGACGTCGAAAGACAAAAAACATGGCTCAGATTCATCCAAGGTCGATCAGCTGCACGGTGACAGAGGAGGCAGCAGTGGCCTATTCTCCAAGGTATAGACTCCACTCCCTACTCGTAGATCTAATTTCAGTTGTGGTAATCAAATTTCAAAGACACTTGTTTTTTTCTTTTGGGTTTTTGTTCTGGATCTGAAATTCCCTTTGTTTGAATCTGAATTCCTCGTCAGATCTGATCTGACTGGTACTTGGATTTAAGAATTTTAAAGTGATCAAGTTGTTGTGCTGATGTAAATAATTTTACAATTGATGGGTTGATGATAATTTGAGAAAAAATTGATCCAGTGGGTGTTGCTCTATTCGTCTCGGTTCCTCAATCTAATTATGCAACATTTTTGTCATCTATTATGTTTTTCTGTTGGGGTTTGAATCTAATCAGATTTTTGTTTCATTTGCAGTACCGTTAATTGGGCAGAGCTAGTTGGTTCGACTAGAGAAGATGATAGTCATCAAAGTATGAACTACATTTAAATTTAGTAGTTTAAATTAATGTCGTTCCTAGTAGTATCAAACTGATGTGGAGATCAATCATTATGGTTGGAAATATAAATTTAGTGTTTGTTTACTAGTATCAAATGTATTGTGGAGCATTACTGGTTCTGATAGTTTGTTGGAATTTATGTTTGATATTTGCATATGCTATATCCTAGTCTCCATAGCTTTGCTTTGAGAATCTTTGTCAAGGTTGTGGTCCATTTTGACCGATTTCTGGATTGTTTTTTATTGAATCTATCGTTTTTGTGTATGGGTTTTATTTTCAATCAATATTATGAAATTTTTAGTAAAAGACAAAAACCACCCTCAAACTTGGTGTTGGTGGCGGTGGTGTTGGTGGGGATTTGGTGGCGGTGGGGGTGGTGGTTGTGGTGGGGACTTAGTGGTGGTGGAGGTGGTGCTGAAGAACACCAAGAACATCAAGAACATGATGAATTCATTAATAAACAAAATAAGGGTGTTCTTTGTCCACAATTTGTAAGGGTAAAATGGTCAAAAAAAAGTTAGTTTGCACCCCTTCACTAACGGATTGTAACAGAAGAGTGGTATTTGTCCACCATCCATACGTTAACAGGGGTGCAAAATGTCTTTTTCCATAAATCAGGAGGCAAAATGTCTTTGTCCATAATTGGAGGGTGAAAAATGTCTTTTACCCTAGGGGTTGTGCTGCGGTACGGGTTCAATATATATTTCAAAATATAAGTTTTTTTTGTACCAGCATTTTTTCTATAGTAGGAAATCAGACAATTAGAATTGCAGCACTTTTCTTTCTTCTTCTTCAATACGAGCATTATTTTTTTGTACGAACCCCATTAGCAGTATTTCTTTTTCTTGGATCAAAATCAAATAATTAGTGCTGCTTTTTGCTGCTTTGGCTGCGACTTGGTCCAGGACCCGACAACAATTTTATTTTTCATTAGCATTACATGGCCATAATAACTGCGGAAAAACAAACTTACACTCAAGGTTTTAAAGCATATAGTTTCGCGATGTCGTGGATATACTCGCATGGGTTTAGGTCTTGGAGCAGGAAGCTTTTTTTTATCACTTTTTTATTCAAATAAGAAAATCAGATTATAAAATAAATAGAACCCATGTTTTACAACACCACTTTTAGATCAGGCGATTTGCTCCTTTTTTTTCAGTAGGAACAACAGTAGTAACTCAAGTATAAAAAGACCATGATGTGGCTGCCCTTGTACTCAATAGGTACTGGTCTGGGTTTACATCCCAGCACCGTCAGTGTTGTTGTTTTTTTAGGATAGAAAATCCAATCAGTATTGTTTTTTATTTAAATAAAATTAATCACAAACGCATAAAACGGAGCATGTAATTGCTCTAGATCATAAAAAAATAAAAGCCGCTACAAACGCACAAGGCGGAGCACGTAATTGCTCTAGATCATATGATCTTCTCTAGATCTAGATATATCGAGGTTTAGTGTTTGGCAACTTCTTTTTTTTTTTTTTTTTTTTTTTTTTTTTTTTTCCGGCGAACCCATAGCATGGACAAATATTTTCTTTTCGAGTATACAACTTGATAGGAAAATAACGTGAATAATATCATTATTTAATACGGTTGATTTGAATCAACTCGAAAACATCCAAAAGATGAGAAAAATCAAGAGCGACAATTATATTTTTCGTTTGATTATCCTTTTCTCGACAATATTCATAATGATAATCATACCTCTTCGTTTGATAGATCTTCTCTCCCGGTAGAGCATGCTGAAAACGTGTTATAAACTAAATAGTAGAGAAAGAGAACAATGTATGAAGGAATATCAAGAGTCTTATTCTCTACCAAATCCCCTTTTATATAGGGTGCAGGGGTCAATCAGCATCATCCAAATATGGTGGTACAATAAGTTAGGAATATTCACAATATCAATTTTATATTTCATAACATTAACCATTTTATTATAGGGTAAAATAAGCACTAACCCTGTGCGATAGATTTGATAAGATCACTATTTATGTTCTTTTTATTATCTTTATAATAAATTTCAAATAAAATGTTTGAAGTGGTGGGTGATTTTTTGAAAAGTTGTTGACGTTTTAAAATTATTCATTAGGTGGTTGGCACTTGGAACAATTAAATGCATATTTTTTCATTAAAATGTTTTCTCTTTTAAGAAATTTGTTGTCACTATCTCTTCATATATTGTACTACCTCCGTTTCTTGTCTATCACACAGGTTGACTTTTTGACTCGTACCTGGGTCTCTTTGACTGGGTGATTTGGATAGCAAAACGTTGCAACTTTTTGATAATTTTTCACCGTGTTATAGATCAACTTTTATTTTACAACACCATGAAAAAAAATCAAAAAATTGCATCGTTTGCTACACAAATCACCGGGTCAAAGTGACAAAGTGAATAGTGACGAAGTCAAACCGGTGTGATAGAGAAGAAATGGAGGTAGTAAAAGGTTAGTTTAATTTTTCACATACATACATTCTCCAGAAATTAGTTTCTCAAATATGCATTAGTTGCAATTGGCTTTTGTTTTCGAAGAAAAAACCTATGTCATGTTAGAAAAAATATACTAATAAAACGAAGAGTATTTCGTGTATCATCCATTTCTATATGCTATTTTACGGCAGTTCAGGGGTTCGAATTTAACGATGTAGAAATCTGTATAATGTTTTAATTCATTTAAAGACTTTTATAAGTTCATGCCTTTATACATATAGTATTTATTTTATTTAAAAAAAATACAAATTAAAATTTTCTAAGATTTCCTACCACCCTTATTAAAAATAAATCACGACCGGTTACTGTTCATTTGGCTGGTCTCGCAAATGACGTCGGTGCCCTTCTTTTGGCGTGTTTTTGTATTGAGTTTGGGGGTAATTTCGTCTTTTCCTGCAGTGTTAGTGGGTGCTTTGGGGGATATGACGTATTTACCCCTCGCTGAGTTGCGTGGAGGGTTAAATCAAGGGTGTTTTTGTCTTTTGCCATATAAATAGCGTTTTCCGGTAATTCCCAATCTGCCCCTCGCTTCCGGTTAGGCGCTCCTTCGTGTGAGGGTATTTTGGTAAATTTCCTTGGAGGGTCACTTTTTATTGGTCTTGATTGTAAATGACGTTGTTTTCCTTTGTGGCTGTGTCTGTGGCTGGGCTGAGGTTGAAGGGTGTTTTGGGGAAGTTGGTCTACGTTAGATGGTTGCTTGGTCGTGTTTTGAAACTTTGCTTCCGAGGTAATGGTGATGGCGGATGTGGGTAGAGTATCACTGTCTGTGGGATGGTTTGAGCGATAATGGGTTACGTGGAAGCCGGAGGGGGGTCCAGGTGGTGGTTTCTGCTGGTAGATACAAATATGGAATTGCTGTCATCAACAAATTGTGCGGTTTGGTTCCACTCCGGTGAGTTCTCTCTCTACAACTTCTCTGCTGTACTAGGTTGGTGGTTGTTACGGTTGAATCTGCTGTACGGGTTTTGGTGTTACATGTGTCATTTTCTTTTCCCCAATTGGTACACACTCTGTTTGTTGTACTACCGTGTGTGTGGGTGGTGGGAGTGGGTTATTCGGATTTGTTGCAGTGACATTCGATGGTTGAATTATTTGTTGGTGGTTTATTGAGCCCGAAATTGGGGTTGGTGTGGGTAAGATTTGGGTCTTTTGTACTCCATGTTCGGAATTTGGGGTTTTTCCTGATCAATCTAGGGTTTTAGGTAGGGTGTAGTGTTTGTATTGATGTGCATGGGTTCATACATGCAGTGAGGTAATAAGCATAAATATTTTAGTTGCATGTTCTATATTTAAATTGTGATATTGTCAACAGATGGTTAGTTTTCATTAAATTTCCGAGTTCATGCCCTTTTTTTACAGCTTCCAGTATAATAATTGGGTTTGAGTTCATTGCATGTATTTGAATTGTTGGGATGTTGTTATAAATGGCTGTGAAAGAGATGGTTGGTGTTCATTTAATTTCCAAATTTATATTCTTTCTTTTCAGTCCTTTTGTGTCAAATACTTTGGTTTCCTGACATTGCGTGTGTTTAAGTTGTTGAGATGTTGGTTGGTGCTGCCAGGAAAAATTAACTATAGAAGCCAATGTTATATTGATGTGTTTTGGAACCTGAACATGTTAGGTTGTTTGCAATTTACTAATCTTTGTGTGTTGTTGGTGTGCTGTTTTGCAGGCGTTTGTGTGTTGCTGTTTGGTGTTAGTTTGCTGTGTTTCGCTTTGTATACAGAACTTGGTATGTGTCATGCGTTTTCTGTTTTGCTAATGATCTTACGCCTCCTTGGAAAATTATAGTCGTTTTTGTGGATTTGTTGTTTCTCAGGTGTTTCTTCGTCTTGGTTTGTGGAAATTTGTTTGTTACCTTGTTTGCGAAATCCCCGGTGCGCATTGTTCTTGATTCGGTTAGTACTGCATGTCTGTGTTTGTTTGTTGTGATTGTGTTTTGTTTTTTGCTGTTGTTTCTCTATTCGGGTTTCTTCTCTTAATGTGAGTCAAATTACATACATGTCATTCGAAAGCTTCGAATAAGAGTTGCTAGGCTGCGGTGATACAGTATATGTTAATTGAGGTTACGGTATAAATGTAGGGTTATTAGATGTGATTGTGGAGTTCTGCTCCTTGTTTATGAATCTGAACGTAATATTTTGGTCTTAGTGAGAGGATGTCTTCAGGTAATCCTGCATAACGTTGGCGGCGTGTTGCAGGGACGTCGTTAGGGGATACTGGTGGTGTTTGGAATCCTTTTTTCAGGGAGCAGGTTGGGTGGACGGATGGTGTGTCGTCGTCTGCTTCTCATGTGAGTGGTGATAGTGCGGCAACCTCAAGGTCAGGTCGTCTTGGTCGAAGGACTCGAGTTGCATCCACTGCATCCGAGCCTGATTTGGATGGTGTTAGCAGTGCTTGTTGTTTCGGAGACGTCAGATGGTGCGAATGCCACAATGCCTTCCACAGGCCGGGTGGCAGTGTTGGAGGGAATTACGTCGGCTGAGTTCGGTGGCTCTGTTTCCGCTCCGCCGATTTCTAATTCTAGAAGGGGCCGACGGAGAGGTGCAATAGCATCTACTATGTCAGACTCTCGCCAGGACAGTGCTGTGAGTTGTGGTAATTCGACTGGTGTTGTTGGGCCGTCTGGCGTCGTTCGGAATCCGTTTTTCAGGGAGCACGTTGGAAAGTTGGACGGGGTGTCGTCGCTGGTCTCTGGAGTAAGAATTGGAGACTCTACTCACCATAGATGGACAAGTAGTGCTCAATCTATTATGCCTGATTCTGGTATGCTAAATGTTGCGAGTTCTAGTACATTTGGTGCTGCTTCTGCGGCAGTGAATGTGCCGACGCCATCGAGTAATTTGCGTCGTCGGAGGTGTTTAAGTCGTAGTCGTCGCACGGCTTTGGATGTCTACAATGATTCTCAATCGACTTCTTTGTCTCCCGACCCATCGAGTTCTAGAGGTATGCCTGTCGTCGGGTCGCCGTTGGCTAATTCGGCTGTGTTTCTTGTAACCCTTGCACCTGGGAGTAGTCGTGACATTGGCGCGTCGTGTTCAGGTACTGCCGTCGGTGAGTCCAGCAGGTGTGACCATGTAGATTTGGCTGCATCTAAGCCGTCTCGTAAGTGCTGATTCTTCGCAAAATTTTGTTTGTATGTATTTTGACTGTACTATTTCTTCAATTCTTATGTTATATTATATGTGGTGCAAGCCAAAGGCGGCCGAAGAAATCCGACGGGCATCCTCCGGAACCTCCCCCTGAACCAAGCTTCCTCCCTCCCTTTAGAAGATGTCGTTATTGTAATGCGAAATTATTTGCGCATGAGCCGGACGACTTTGTTGCAGCGAGGGTTGTATTGTGCTTGCTCCGCATGAAATCCTGAGTTCGTTAGCTAGGTTACTGTTATCGGATGATGTCACCGGTAAGGAATTCCGGACCAATTTACGTGCCTACAATTCCTTGTTTGCTTTTACATCGATGGGGGTGAAGGCGGATCGAGATACAAATAATATGAGTAAAGGGATCTATACGTTTCGTGTCCAAGGTCAATTGTATCATTACATAAATGATCTGGATCCTGGTGAACAACCTCCACGATATCTACAGCTTTACTTTTATGACCCCGCATTTCAGCTGCAACGTCGTATTAAGACTTTTGATAATCTTCCAATTGTCATAGCTCGATTGACTGAGATATTGTATGGTAATCCTTACAAAGAGAATTTCAAATCAATGCACGAGTATAGTGAATATAAAGATTGTGATGTGCAAATAAAATGTGATCCGGGTCTTGATCAGCGCACGCATAATTTGCCTACTTCGAATTAGGTTGCTGGTATTTAAATCGATTATGAATCTCGTGCTGGTAAATACATCCGCGATATTATAGTTCATCGTAGGGGTGGTTGTTTCTAAACGTGTTATGTGTCATTTGGGATGTTATGATCCGCTGCAGTACCTGATAATTTTCCCTCAGGGCCAGCCAGGATGGCATAGTGAAATCAAAAGGAAACCTCCGAGGCAAAGACAACGATTTGGTAAATATCATCGCTTCTTTCTTAGTTACATCGGTTATATTATTTTATAGTGACATCGGTTTTCTTGGGTTGTATGGTCAGAGTCTTGAGATGACACTGTCAGTTGTCGTGATGTCCAGATTATTTCCTAACGATGACCTGCAATCCAAAATGGGGTGAGATTTAGGCTGAGATCATGAGGATGCACAGAATCGGGATTTGATTGATAGGGAGATTTGGAGGTAAGGTCGTTGTTTTTGGAGGGGATTTTAGACAGGTGCTTCCAGTAACAGTGCGAGCGAGCAAAGAATAATGCATATCAAATAGTGTTGTTGATTCATAGTTGTGGCCCTGCATGCATATACTGCATCTAACTGAAAACATGAGGGCTATTCTTGACCCATCTTTCTGTGAATTTCTTCTATCATTCAGGGACGGCAGCATGGAGGCAATCAATGATGGAGTGATACAGCTACCGACATCGATGGTTGTGCCCTTCACTGATGAAAACGCATCCATTGAAGCTTTTGTGGACTCTGTTTACCCCAATTTCGAATCGGAATGCCTGAAACCTGAGTATCTCATGGTTCGTGCTATCCTTACCCATAAGAATGATTTTGTGGATATGTTAAATGGTATTTTGCTTCATAGGTTCCCCGGTACATCACACACATATACTAGCTTCGATCGGTGCCTCCCCGATAGCCGTGAGAATTATTCTACAGAATTCTTGGACACTCTAACTCCGAATGGAATACCTCCTCATGAATTAATTCTTAAACGCGGGTGTCCTATAATGCTCCTGCGTAATCTGGATCCATCCTCGGGTCTATCAAATGGAGTGAAATTAATCTGTAAGGATCTACTCCCTTACATAATACATGCCGAAATCGTTGTAGTACATAATAAAGGGAACCATGTTTTCATTCTACGAATACCTCTTAGACCTTCCCAGACAGATAATTATCCTATTGAGTTTGAGAGGTAACAGTTCCCCGTGCGCCCTTTTTTTGCTATGACGATAAACAAGTCACAAGGACAGACGCTAGAAAATGTTGTTGTGTATCTCCCTCAACCTGTGTTCTCGCATGGTCAACTTTTTGTTGCATTGTCTCGCGCAAAACTGTCGACGACGGTCAAGGTATTAATACATCCGCTTCAAAATATCCAGTCGATGAATAGCACTCGAAATGTTGTGTTCAACGATTTACTGCGCAAGGCATGTCAGAGATAGCTATAACACTAAAAAGGCTCGATTCATTTAATCATTAGAAATCTAGCGAAACGTTACGTACATTAAACTTTTGTGTACATTATATGGTAGGCAATTGTAATATTCAATGGCTCCACAGGTTAGTTATTTTAGTCCTTACCTGTTTGTGATGAGATGATACATAATTCTCGAGATTGTTTGATGTTGTATGTGGAGTGTTACTCCTTCTTAGAGCACTCATTAATATCCAAATGGTTACATTGTAGGGAATTGTTCATATCAGATGGAAGGTTCTTTGAAGGAAACAACAGACAACATCGTCGTGAAACTTTCTGAATGGACAGATGAAACCAGAGATTGGACTGTTCATCTCCGCGTGATATAAAAAACGCATATATTGAGAGGTCGATATGCGGATACTAAATGTCAGCTTTACATCCTTTCCGATGATGAGGTTTGTTAACATTCAACGTATACATGGGTTAATTTGGTCTCACGTGTTTGCAATACTCCACTTCTCATACTCACGCATTCAGCTTTGCCTATATATATATATATATATATATATATATATATATATATATATATATATATATATATATATATATATATATATATATATATTTCCATCTTTTCCAGGGAAAGAAAATATAGGCGACAGCTTTCCAAGTAAACATCCCATCTTTCGATAAGAGGCTTCACCTGCACTCTTCTTACTTGTTCAGTTGTGGTGTTGTGAAACGTGTTAACCCTCAATATCGTTATGTTGATAATGATTTTGTTCTTGTTCTCGGTGACAACATGAAAGTCACTGCTGTTGAAGAGGACGTAAATGAGGGAGGGGCCAGTAAATTTAGGTTTGAATCCATTGCAGATGTCCGCGCACTGGAAGATCAGACTGATAAATTTGGTTCGTGAGATGACCTATCTATCTGTCTGCCTTAGTTCTATCTGTATACTTAATAGCGTTTAACTTTTATGTACATTTGTGTGTAGGTGTGCAGATGTGGCTGCTATTGTCATCGCTTTAATGTCTACCAAGACAGTCCCTCGAAAAGACACGGCGAGTCGTGCCCGAGTTTGTGATATCATTCTGTTGGATGAGTTGTATGTGTTGTTATTTGGTTTACATTGTATTGTGTTATGAGATATCAGAAGATGGTTTCCCTTCCATTTTTTTATGTACAATGTGAGAAAAATGTTTTTGTAGGCAGTTTATCGCCTATGTGTTTATCTTCTTGGGATAATGCAGCCACAGGTGATGCAGAAAAGTTGGCGAAAGTTGCAACTAATGAGCCAGTGGTTGTCTTTACTAATGTTGGAGCAACAAAATTTTTGGGTATGTTATATTTATATCTTAGATAGTCTGTAGGCAAACGTGCTGTACTGAATTTATGTTGGGTTTGCATACTATATAAATTCATATACTTTTTACAGATTGGTCATTGAAGACTACAGTATCCACCACGTTTCTATACGATGTCGATGATGCGCGGGTAAAAGAGTTGGCTGATTGGTATGCTAATTATAGCTTTCCATTGTTTGTATCTTTCATTGAAGATTATATATTAACAACTGCGTTGTTCAACATGCGAGATGCAAATTTCAAAAAAATCGATGAGCTGAAAAGTTCAGAGACATTGTTGTCGAAGAAGTTCACAAAAACTCCGAGGCCAACTTTTAAGCTGTCCCGAATTGGTAGTTTGTCCAAATTCCATGGTATATATTTATTTTGTACTGAAGTACTATATATGTTTTCTCGTAAATATTTACCACAGTTGATTTATTATTGTGGTTTCATGTTCCTGCACCTGTAATGAGATTTCAGCTGGGTATATTGTCATGATAAATTGTGAACTTTTGTTTCTTCGTAGACAAGTTTCAAAGACATTAGCTCGCAAGGATATTTTTAGCCTAATAGAGTTAACATGTGTAATTTGTAGGGGTCGAATTTATGTAAAAATTGGAGATGGCAGTGGTGAACTGGATGTTACCATATTTGGTCATGCTGCCGAAACAGTGCTGAAAAAGTTTGCAATTGTGCTTTCTGCTATGACTGAGAATGTAATCTGATCACTCTATATGCGACATCATTTCATTTGAAATATGATTCAATGTACTTATTCCATATATATCTCTGTGTATTTTCTTCAGGAGCAAAATGATGTCATCAACAAAGAAAATGAAGCGAGTGTCAATCAGAGATCTTACTTTCGGCTTGCGCCCATCAGCAAAAATCCTCGGTGGCAAAGCAAGTGGAGTGTTCGCAACCTTGAGCATGCATAGACTCTGCTCAGTCGTGTGATGTTATTATCATCAGTTTGCAGTGAATTACTATAAGTTGTATGGGTCCTAATTAGTTGGTAGTATTGGTTTTTCAGATGGAGTAAGTTCACAGGTAGTTATGTGGTCTCACACAGTGATTAGTTGTGTGAATTCTCCATAATACTGAATCAGAAGATGCTAGGAAAGCGCATCCGGTGCATCTGACGGATGCGTCTATATCTGATCATCGACGTAGTGATTATTTTTGAAAGTGTGTAATGAAGACTAAATACAGGACCTAAATACTCTAGAAGGGGGGGGGGGGGTTGAATAGAGTTTGAAAAACTTTTGCAATTTTTTTTTTTTTTAACAGAATGACTTTGTGGGAAACTCAAATCTCAAGGCCTTGAGATTTTAGTAAACTGTCTAAAACTTTCAAAGGCAAAATAGAAAGCTTCAAGGCCTTGAACTGTAAACAATTCTAAACAGCTTCTGAACCCTAGTTTGTTTTGAGTTGTGTGCAGCAGATAATAATCAAACTGTAAAGTAAAGAACACAAAGCAATTTACAGAGTTCAGTCCCAATGGACCTAATCTCTGCCTGAGGGATCTAATCCCACCAGGATTGGGCAAACACTTCTTATTACTCACGCAGAAACAACTCTAGGTCTTCAAGCCCAAGTGATTTTTCTTACACCTATACAGCTTGTGGTTCCAAACCTATCTAGTTTCAGCTACTAACTGTTGAGCTAACAAGAACCTCTTGTTGTTCACTTGAACAACCAACCACTAGGTTAAGTGAGGTTTAAGAAAATCTAAAGATGCACAGATTAAAGTACAAGTGAAGAACACAGTAGAAAGATAAGCTGTTGAAGCCTGGATGTGTTCTTCAGGAATCTGGAATGAAGCTTGAATGATTGTGTGTTTGAATGAATGATCTCCCACGAATTTGTCACACCTTTCTGAGTATTCTGCAAGCCTCTCTATCTTCAAAATTCAAACCAGTCTCTTTTATCCATAGCTGCAAATGATTGAGAGATTTTAGGATCTCAGTTCCTACAAATCCTCTTTCTGTTTTCAACTGAAATTCAAACAACTCTAAGTGGATATCCGTTGTAGTTTGTTGAGATTGCTCCTGCACGTTTAACAACCCTGCAACAGCATTGAAACACAGCAACAACAAAATCCAGAAAGATAACAGTGCTAAGACTGTTTGGTTATCCAGTTTCTGATAAAACTGGTTAACAGAATAGAACAATAACCTGTATAACTTCTAATACATATGAATCATGAAAAACAAGTTTAAAACACTTAGAAGTGAGTAAATAGTCACAATACTAAGAATCACAACCTGCAAGAAAGAATCAACTTAATTCTGTAAAAAACTGTCAGCAACTCAGGGCACATCTCAAGGCCTTGGAGCTTTGAACCTTCTTCACATAATTCAAAGTTAAACCCAGATAACTTTGATTCTTCCTGTTCTGATCATATGCAATTGTGTTAGATATATAAATAGTGTAATCCAAAAGTATATGCTGTGAATCCCTGATCTGTATAATCAGATATCCAATCTGCAACACAGAACTGTTAGAACATGGAGCAGAATATAATAACTCTCAAGGCTTTGAAGTTCTGTCAATATCTCAAGGCCTTGAAGTATCTGAAATGCCTTGCTGCTTATGTCTTTGTATTTGTCTTTCATCACTCAAAACAATTACCAACCAAAACACATTCAAGGGTGTTTGACTCAACAATCTCCCCCTTGATGAAAGACAAAACCTACAGTCTTGTATAGATTTTCCTGCCACTCATATTCAAAATTAGATAACCACAAAATGCAGATACAATATACAATAATGCCAAACAGATAACCAGCAAAAATAAAAATTTCATATTACCAGAGAAACCTAAACACAACTGATTAAACCACAAAACAACTAAGTATTATTATAATTCAAAAACTGCAAACACAGAACCACATAAATTCTCCCCCTTTTTGACTTACATCAAATAAGGATGAAGAAATGTTGGATCATTACTCAGAGTCTAAAAAGAAAATTTAAAAGTCAAGGCCTTGAGAACAGAAAAGAAAGAAGAGAAAGAGATAGAGGGTCAAGGCTTTGGCAATCTCTGATCTTCACTTCTTCTTTGATGTCAGGCCTTTCTCTGAGCCTTATCCAATTTCTTCTTCACTTGCAGCATCTTCAGCAGACTGATTACCTTCTTGTTCAGCTTCCACTTCAGCAACAACTTTTTGGATTATCTCATCCACTTTCTTCTTAGCATGTACTGAATCCACCTCTGTAGCTGCATCAACACCTGTGTCTTCATCAACATCTTCTTCATCAGTTTGTTCATAAAAATCTTTCGAAGTAAGCACCACTGGAATTGGCTTCTTCTTCTTCTTCTTCAGAAAATCTCCCAGCCTTTCCTCTGAATCCACACTGGTGTCATGACTAGTAGCAGAAGGTATCTTCTCCAGATTAAAACCCTTGATGACAACATCCAGCTTTCCATTCATAACATTCATCAAGCCCTTGAACTGGTTGAATTCAGTTGACAGATCAAATAACCTTAGTGTGAGATCTTCAATCTCAACCTGCTGATCTTCTAACTTCTCAACCAACACAGAGTAATCCTCATTGGCTTGTCCTTTCCCAGATGTAGTCCCCTTAGGCTTCACAAACTCCTTCTCAGCAAGTTCTTTCTTTGACAAATCTGAATAAAACTTCCAATGCCCTTTCCCAGTCGGAACTACTCCAATCCTCTGAAGTGCAGTCTCATCTATCAACCCAAAACCTCCAGTAATCTTTTCCTCTCCTTTCACAGTTACATCAAAATATTCAAAGAAAAGAGGTAACAGGTTGGCATATGGAAGAGGATGGTTTCTAGTTCTGGTTGTACAATAAATCATATGCTCCATAACAACTGTTGGCAGGTCTATCTCAAACCCTTGAGATATCGGATACATCAAAATCAAAACCTTATAAGTCACTAACTCCCTTGAGTTCTCCCTAGGAACTACACTCCTCATCAGAATTGTAAACAAGATTTTGGCTTCACAGTTGAGCAAAGAGTGTGTCAACTGCTTTGGACCAGAGGGAGCACCTTCAATAAAAAACATCTCATTTTCCTTATCCAGACACTCCTTCCTATCAGGATAATCTCCAACATTGTATTTCCTAGGAATGCCCAAAACTTTGGCAAAAGTCCTATGATCTAACCTCAAAACCAAACCAGCCACTTTTGAAGTTAACACCATTTTATCTTCACCTTAAGAAACCAAGTTCAGATAAAATAACCTAGTTAACCTAGGATAGGCCTTTGAACTAGGATTTAACACCTTCCAAACAGCAGTTTCTGTTAACTTTCTCATGCAGTCTATGTCCAATTTATCCAATAATTCTTCAGAAATCATACTACAAAAAGCTACCTTAGATGAAGCATACCTTGCATCCATACAGTTCTAACCTCGGAACTAACAAACCAGTCTGTAGGAAGTACAGTCTTACCTTGATATCCTTTCTTGGTTGCAGCAGCAACTTGCTTAACCCTAGTTTTCTTCTCTAAGGGTTTGGTCTTTTCTTGTCCTCCTTCAGTTGGTTTCTTCTGGCTTTCTTTAGTTGATTTCCCCTTCTCCTCTTCACCAGTCTTTTTCTTTTCTCCCCCTTTCTTCTTCTCTGACCTAGGTTGATCACCACCCTGTGTCTCTTGTTGTGGATCAATGCTTGAGCCTTCATCTCCCTTCTCTGTTCTGGACTTCTTTGCAGGAGGAGTATCCTCATGCACACTCTGAGTTTTTTCTGAATCTGAATCAGAAATCACTATCTTCTCCTTCTTATTTGCTCTCTTCTTGGATCTGCCAGAGGGCTTTCCCTGTTGCTGAATTCTGGCTGATTTGCGCTCCATTTTGGGGTTTAGGGTTTTGAGAAGAGAATGTGATTGAGAGGAATTGAGAGAGAGAGAGAGAGTAGAGTCGTAGATAATTGAGAGAGAATGAGAAGAAAAAGCCCTGACTTTCAGCTTAAGTAGGTTGAGATGAGTCATAAAAGGACTCTGCTATATCAACATGCAAAAAGGATCTTGAAAAATACTTTTGGGATATTTTAGAAAATTCTACGAGTAATCCAAATATTATACAGTTATCTAAAAAGATAAGATATAATATTTGATGATCCATTTTGTTAAAAAAAATTACAGATATTATCAAGACTTGGAGAACAATCTCAAGGCTTGAGATTTTCTGCAGTTGGAGAAACTTCAAAGCTTTGAGCTATACCTTCAAGGCTTCAGAAAGTATAATCTCAAGGCTTTGAGATTCCAGCACATAAACACATATAAGTACTAATACTTCCCCTAAACCAATGAATCCTTGTTTAACATCCCCAATTCAAGCCTTAGAGATGAAAACCTATCATCAGGCAAAGTTTTAGTGAAAATATCAGCAATCTGCATTGAAGTAGAGATAAAATTTAAAACAACATCACCTTGTTCTGCATGATCTCTAAGGAAGTGAAGTCTCACATCTATGTGCTTGGTCCTTGAATGATGAACTGGATTCTTAGAGATTGAAATAGCACTTGTGTTATCACAATGAATAGGCACATTTATGAAGTTATAGCCAAGATCTCTAAGTTGCTGAGCAGTCCATAACACTTGTGAACAGCAAGCACCAGCTGCAATATATTCAGCTTATGCATTTGATAATGCTACATAATTTTGCTTTTTGGAATGCCAACTAATCAATGAAGATCCAAGAAATTGACAGCATCCAGAAGTACTTTTACAGTCTACTTTATATCCTGCAAAATCTGCATATGAATAGCCACTCAACATAAAATTAGATCTTCTTGGATACCAAAGCCCTAAATCTCTGGTTCCATTCAAATATCTAAAAATTCGTTTGACTGCATTTAAATGACTTTCTTTAGGATCTGCTTGAAATCTAGCACACATACAGACACTGAACATAATATCAGGTCTGCTAGCAGTTAAATACAATAGTGATCCAATCATACCTCTTTATTCCTTTTGATTCACACTCTTACCATTTGAATCTTTGTCTAAAGAGAGTGATGAACTCATAGGGGTCTTAAGTACCTTGGACTGTGACATATTGTACTTATTCAATAAGTCCTTGGTATATTTTCCTTGATGCACAAAAATTCCTTTCTTCATTTGTAAGATATGAAGTCCAAGAAAGAAATTCAGTTCACCCATTAGGCTCATCTCTTACTCCCTGCACATCAGACAAAAAAACTCTTTTGAAAGAGCATCATTAGTAGCACCAAATAAAATATCATCTACATAAATCTGAACTACTAAAAGATCACTTTGATGGTGTTTCGTGAAAAGAGTTTCGTCAACTAAGCCTCTTTTGAAATTGTTTTCAAGTAGAAATTTTGAAAGTCTCTCATACCAAGCCCTTGGAGCTTGTTTTAAACCAAAAAGAGCTTTATCCAGTTTATAAACATGATCACGAAAATTTTCATCTTCAAAACCAGGAGGTTGTGCTACAAAAACATCTTCTTGTAAATATCCATTCAGAAAAGCACATTTAACATCCATTTGATAAAGCTTTATGTGATTGTGATATGCAAATGCAAGAAGTATTCTAATAGCTTCTAACCTGGCAACAGGAGCAAAAGTCTTCTCATAATCTATACCTTCTTCCTCATTATATCCTTGACCTACCAGTCTGGATTTATTTCTTACCACTTTGCCATTCTCATCAAGCTTGTTTCTGAATAACCATCTGGTTCCAATAACTGATTTCTCTTTAGGTCTGGGGACCATATTCCAAACCTTGTTCCTTTCAAACTCATTCAGCTCACTATGCATTGAAATGATCAATTCTTCATCTTCTAGTGCTTCCTTGGTATTCTTAGGCTCAATCAAAGATACAAATGCACTAAAAGCACACAAGTTCTTCAACTGTCCTCTTGTCTGATTTCCAGTTGATGGATCTGAATAATGTTAACAGCCGGATGGTCTGCAAGGTACTTAAACTTTTTTCTTGGTACCCAGGAGTATTCACCTTCAAGGCTTTGAGTCCTTGACACAGTAGAGGGATTATCATAGAAAGTTTAAGCTTCTGGCTCAAGGCTTTGAGATTTTGGTTCAGCAGGAGGTTCAAGGCCTTGAGATTCTGCTGATTGATTCTGCACATTAGTTTTGCCTTTGTCTTCTTTCACAGCATCATCATCTGATTCATGCTTGTTCAAATCTAGATCTGCAAAACTTTCACTCAGAGAATCCTTAGTACATTCATAAAAAATTACATGAATGCTCTCTTCCACAATCTTGTTTTTTCTATTATAAACTCTATAGGCTTTTCTAGTTTTAGAGTATCCAAGAAATATACCTTCATCACTTCTAGCATCAAACTTACCAAGATTGTCTCTACCATTATTATGCAGAAAACAGATATAACCAAAGGGTTTGAAATAAGACACAGTAGGCTTTCTACCTTTAAACAGTTCATAGGGGGTCTTTTTCAAAATAGGTCTAATCAAGCATCTATTCAGCACATAATTGGCAGTGTTAACAGCTTCTGTCCATAAAAACTTTGGGAAATTACTTTCAAGAAGCATGGTTCTGGACATATCCTCAAGTGTCCTATTCTTCCTTTCAACTACTCCATTTTGCTGTGGAGTTCTAGGTACAGGGAAGTTGTGTGAAATGCCATGCTTTGCACAAAGCAAATCAAAGTCAAGTTGATCAAACTCCCTACCATGATCACTTCTAATGGATGTAACATGTAAATTTTTCAAAGTTTGAAGCTCTTTGCACAGTCTAGAAAATTCAGATAAAGCTTCAGTTTTATCTCTAATAAACATCACCCAAGTAAATCTAGAATAATCATCAATTATAACAAGCATATACCTCTTACCTTTTGGGGTCTGAACTCTCATAGGACCACATAAGTCCATATGAAGCAATTCTAGGGGTCTAGAAGTACTTACAAAGTTCTTTGACTTGAATGAGCTTCTGGTTTTTTTACCTTGTACACATGCCTTGCAAACCTCATCATCTGAAAGTTTCTGTGATGGTAAACCTCTTACCAAGTCTTTTGAGATGATTTTATTCAAGGTATGTATACTAATATGCCCAAGCTTTCTGTGCCAAAGCTTTGAATCTTCCTTCAAGGCCTTGAGGCATTTTAGCTTGTCACCTGCAACACTGTTAGTATTCATAGCATATAGATTATATGACATAGGAGCAGTGAATATGCAATCACCAGATTTCTCATCTTGCACCACACATTTCTCCTTGTCAAATATAGCTTTATAACCTTTATCACATAACTGAGAGATACTAAGCAAATTATACTTAAGTCCATCTACCAGATAAACATCATATATAGAATTTGTAGAACCATTACCAATACTACCTATACCAATGATGTTGCATTTTGCTTTGTCACCAAGTGTGATTGTTCCTCCAGATTTTTCTGTAAGTTCAGTGAAGAGAGACTTCTTTCCACTCATATGTCTGGAACATCCACTGTCTAATATCCATTTCTGATCTTTCAAGGCCTTGGTGACATCCTGCAAAAACAAATAATTGCCTCAACATGCTGTTAGACCAAGTGCAGAACTTTGAGTCATACTCAGAATCAGCCATATTTGGTGGCCTAATTCCTTTTGGAACCCAAATCTGCCTAACCTGTCCCTTAAGATGATAAGGATAAGTATTCCTCATGATATGAGGTTCTGATCTTCTGAAGGGACAATTTAATCTGACATGACCAATTTTTCCACAGTAATGACATTTTGAAGAATGTCTGCTACAAGATTTGACAAAAGTAGTTTGGCCTTTCTTTGGAAAATTTGGATTATAGCCAATCCCACTTTTATGCATTGATTTCAGACTTTCTCCAAGAATGAGATTCATATTATGTTCTGAGCCTGTAAACCTAGCTAGGACCTTCTTGGACTTTTGAAGTTTCTCAGTCAAAGAACAGGTCTGTTGTTCTAATTCTCAGAATGAGTCTTTAGATCAGCATATCTTTCAGTCAAAAGAGTGTTTTGATCAACAACCTCTTTTATCTGTGCCTTCAAGGCTTTGAACCTGCTTTCCAAGGCCTCGAAGTCCTTTTCAAGCTTTGTCTTAGAAACTTCAACAGTTTATTTAGAAAAAACTAGGTCCAGCTTTTCTTTTACCTGCTCATGAATCTTAATCTTTAAAGCATAAATCTCATTTCTATAACTTTCCTCATTTAGAAACATAATTTTGAGAATTTCAGGAAGTACATCAGAAGGACTAGCAAGTAAATTTTTTACCATATCTTCAATATGTTTGTCTGATGAATTTTCCTCATCATGCTTTGCCATGAAGCATAGGTTTGCTTGCTCTTCTTCTGTGTCTGAGTCACTTGATGAATCAGAATCACTCCAAGAAGCCATCATGGCTTTCTTATTTCCGTTGTCACTGTCTCTCTTCTGAAAGCTCCTGTTCTTCTTCTTTTGTGGACAGTCCCTTA
>JALGPY010000073.1:297500-299062 GCA_023055425.1 Linanthus parryae | reverse complement strand
TTTTGGGTGAGTAGTTCTTTCCTTTCTGGTTGTTCAGCACACATCTGAGACACGGTTTCTTCTACCTAACCGAGAAAAGCACAGAAGCAGCCGTGGTCAGTCTGGGAGGAAAGACGCAGGCCAATCCAGCTATACTACTCTAAAAGTTGAATTACGTGAGTCATCAAAGGTGCCTTCTTTCCTCATCTTATAGGAAAATCTTCGAAACGTCGGTTTACCGGGTTCCTCGGAACCAACACATCGCTTCGCGCATGGAGCCTTATCTCTACTCTGGATCTACTACAGAACCTGAAATCAAAGATCTAGGACGATCAAGGTCACATCCTTCCACTTTCTTTTCTTTAGATCGAAGGGGACTCGAAGCCCTTTACGCCCAAGCTACCTTTCTATTGGAATGAATATTATCCCATAAGCCGCTGCCCAGCTCCCCGAAAAAAGACAAGGTTCGAATTCAACGTGTTAAGCATATACTTACTCTTCAAATCTAGCAAGCTATGGGTAAGCATTTGCCCTTTCTTTAGTACCGGAGAGCCCAGTCCTTCTATTAAGATATTTCCACGAGTTGAATGAGGGGGCGGGAGCAGTTCCTCGTTTTACTTCGTTTAGGTTAGGGTATCTTACTCGTTGGTTGCCAACGGAGATGTAGACTAAGCCATCGGCTAATCTTCTTTGTCTTCGGATTGCACGAAAACGCCATTTAAGGCATCGGAAATGGAACCAGATAGGTATTCTACGAAAGGCGGCAATCGGCGTTAAAAGCATCATCATCGGTCGATGCGGT
This sequence comes from Linanthus parryae, assembly GCA_023055425.1. Taxonomy (NCBI): domain Eukaryota; kingdom Viridiplantae; phylum Streptophyta; class Magnoliopsida; order Ericales; family Polemoniaceae; genus Linanthus; species Linanthus parryae. The sequence continues at coordinate 298,281 of JALGPY010000073.1, read as the reverse complement.
TGAAAGTGGGAAAAAAAAAGCTACAGAATCCTTCTTTTCAATTGAATACCTTCGGTAGCCTGTTAACACATCCTTCGAACAACTATGACCCCTTCCTTAACAACTAACAACTAAAACAGGGAGCTAAAGCCCTTCTCCCAAGCCGACTCTCCCAGTGAACCGCCCGGGACCCTCCTACAGAATCTTGGTCACGTAGATCACGAGAAAGCTTCTACTTATTCGATTTCCTGGGAAAGGTATCTCATACCGAATACCCTATGCGCTAATGCGAAAGGCAGCTCATACGCGAGAGAAGAACGTAAGCAGAAGTTTTGGACTATGCCCATGCCCCTAGCGATGTCCAAACCGAAGTTCTTTTCTCACTATCTACGCAATTCTTTGCCTTTTCTTTGCTTCTATCACACCCGCTTTGTCAACTCGTGTAACCGCAGCTCTTCTGAAATGAATACTTACCTGCATGCTCTCTTTCTGCCCATGTAACCTGAGCTCTTCATGTCCTCTTGTCTTTTGGCCATCTTAGACTTGTAGGGCTATTTCTGGATAGATAGAGGAAGACGTTGGTCATGTTCGCCTACCCGGTACCTGTTCGCCCACGGGCATAACTCTAGCTCGCCTACCAGGCCTAATGGCAGCTTTACCTTAGGTTGGAATTGCTAGAAATAGCAATTAAAGTGACCCGCGGCTACCGATCTCTAGTCGGCTTGCTTCCCGGCTTGATCCATTGCCAATTACAGGCTTCTTCGAGACTGAGCTTGGGACAGCTCTCCCTCGTTCGATCCTA
>JALGPY010000073.1:270000-292500 GCA_023055425.1 Linanthus parryae | reverse complement strand
CTAAAGACAAAATAGAGAGACTTATTCTTGCGGACGGAAATCGCTCCTTTTGAAGTGAAGTTAAGTCAGGCTTGATAAAATGCATTTTTGTGCATTCGCCATGCTTTCACTCAACGAATTGGGAATTCGACCGATATGACTAGCCGAAAGACAGGTCTATTTATTAGTAGCGTCAGAACGCCTGCCGGCGCCGCCATCCTTTCTCCTTCTCGGGTTGATAGAGAAGACTTCCTTTTTCTTCTATCGAATGAAGATCGAAAGCCCTTTCTTTTCGACTCTTTTCCTTTTATTGATCGTGTTGTATCGATGTTCGGATCGCGGCCCTAGGCACTGGCAATCCTATAGAAATTCTATGCCTCTTTCTTCTCAATTAGCTAGATCTATCGATCGAGGTCTCGCTACGCTCGCCCGCCTTTCATCGATTACCAGACTTCTATGCCTACCTAGTCTTCCTTGGCTTGGGAAACTATATGATAATATAGATGGAAATCTTCGCTATTGATACAACAACACGTAATCTACCTCGTCAGGAGTTGGGATTGGTTGAAGAGTCGAGTCGGTGCATCCAGGTTCTCTTCCATATTCAAAGTAGTCGATCCCTAATCGAAGAGTAGTGGAAGGCTCGAAGTACCGAGAGCGAAGGGGGCGGAGAGTGAAGAGAGAAGGCCCAAAAAGGCAGATTCGTAGTTCGAGGGAAGGGGGTTTAACTAAGGAAAAAGTAAGGCAATTAATTAATGATAGGATATCCCCCTACTATACGTTCTTTCCTTACTTTCTCATTATACAAAGTAGAACACGGATTGGTGGGCCTTCCTACTGATCTATCCGGAACGGCAGCCGCCTATCCTCCGAGCTCTTCAAACCTACAGGCTTCCCCAAGCCCCTATGGGAGAAAGCGAACTCGGTATCGGTCGGAAGTTCTACTCGCGCTACCATCTCTATCTCTAATGAACACTCAAACGTACCACCCAGAAGCGGGATTGGACCTCCCACTTATTCGTTCGAAAGCGGAAGATGCGGAAGATATGGCCACTGAAACACCCACTGAAAGCACCTTAGCCCTACCTAGCTACCTAGCTTGGCTACCTATCCACCTCTACTACCCTGCCTGGGCCAACCACGCCTGAGGAGAGCCTTACCTTCTTTGTGGTAGAGCCTTGCTAACCATATTTACTATTCTAGCTTAGGATCACGATCAATTACGAAAAGACTAGCACTCGCTGTTACAACCATCGTTCAGGAACTGCAAATCCTAACCAAACCTTTCTTTACTATACTATTGATCGTTATTGTAAGCTTTGACCAACTAGCGGTCCTTATAATCTGTTCCCCTTCTTCGTCCAGCAGTTCAATCATTTGGTCAGTGAAAGGTGCCGTAGACGAAGAATATACTCTTTCTTATTCACCCCTACCTAATAAATCCTACGAGCTATGATAAGGATTTGTCAAGGGTCGACCTTATATAAGATGATTCGATGATCTTGCATAGCAGTAATTCGGATTTAGTTTCGCTTGGAAGTTGATTACACGAATGTGGATCTGATCTTCTTCTCGAATTTAGTGAAGATCGGAGAGGGCAGGGCCACGTTGGTCGGCTTCTGTTACCGTATTCATTCGAAACTGACTGTCGATTATTTCACTCGTGCAAGCACGGGCACTCTTTTACTTCCATGAGGCAATAGGGGGGTGGGCCTGGTTCGGTCTGACGGGTCGAGTGGTCGTCCTTTCTTATCATTCATCCGAGCTGCTTTCTTCGCCACTAGTGACACGGCTTTGAGGGCTCACGTCATTCGCCACTGGACTAAAAGAGGAAACAAGATTTAGATGGGGAGTCACCATTGATCTACTAGGTGTTGGAGGCAGGGGCGGAAGGGGACCATTCGAAGGGAGTTTCGGAATAGCAGATGCGAAAACTCTCTTCTAGCTAGAAGATGAGTCAGATCGGGCAACTGGATGAGTCTCTAAGGAGGAGGTTTGAGGCGGAAGTGGGCCTGCTTCCTTTCCATCTACCGAGAGCAGAGATTCATTTCTACCAGTCAACGCGAAGTATAGTAAGGACGGTTTTTCCTGTCGTTTCGGCTCACTTTTCAACTACAGGCACGGATTTCTAGCCGTTGAATTTCGGAAGATTCCTTCTCGCGCTCTTCGAGCTCAAGGCATGGGAGTGTGGGGAAAGGTGGGAAGCTAAAACCCTTTCATTCGTCGACGAATCGTGCTGGAACTCCCCACTGGGGGCTATTATCCTTACGCCACCTACTTTGAAAGCATACTTGGCAAACTAACCTTCCATTTAGGAATCCTACCCATTCTTACTCGCAAACTCAGGAGCCTTTTCGGAAGCGTGTTTACCGATCCTCCTCCTTGGGCAAAGAACTACCTAACTTTTTCTACCGCAACGAGCCCCCGTTTAGCTCGGTTAAGGGCTTTAGCCTCGCACTGCGTACTCAGGACTTACGCCCCCTCGAGTTTGTATCGATAGGAATAGAGTATAGGGAAGGCAAAGTTATTGGTTTAGCACCATCATCCGAAAGGGAAATTGAATTGGCAGCCTTGTGATACGGGAACTGCCGCTTAAAGAAATAGATTAGAGTTCCCTTTTTCTTTAGATAGGGGTAGTTAGAAGGCCAGCAGACAAAGCCACTACAGTTTGGAATCCAGAACTCGTTTTACAAAATAAAGTAGAAAAAGAAGCCGGCTGCTGAACCGGTTGATAAAAAGGAAATCCATTTTGAGTCGGGGTCGGAAGTACGAAATTACCAATCTTTAAGCGATATAAGGATTTACGAACCGTACTTCCTCGTGCTGAATCCTGAAGCTGGACAAATCAAAGGCAGATTACGTAGATGAGGGCCCTCAGAAGATAAGTTGACTAAAACAAAAACGAAGGTGACTTACTGGTAGACTCCCACTCCCACTTTACTTAGGGGTGGTTTAGGGTTATAACAACACAATAAAGTGAGTAATCCGGAGATGGGGAGGCAAAAACGCTTTTCAAACAGCCGAAGCAGTTTAAAAAAAGAATTCGAAAGCAGCGGATTTTTGAGTTGTGGTAGCGAAAGTCCCTACTATAAAAAATAGTTATGACATAGTAAGACAGAGGAATTTTTGACTCAGCTGCAAGCAGAAAAACAGAGGTTTACGGAGACAGGAAGGGCCTAATAATCAACTACTTTTTATTAAGTTAGGTCTCTAAAGACCTAGCAAGCAGAACCCCGGACCCGGTAACCTTGCTGACAAAGAAAAAACACTCTTTCGGCTTCGGCCGTAGTTGACAAAAGTGATCTTGTTGTTTGTTTTGGCCGGTTAGGGTTGATACCCAATTGCATATGTTAGAGGAGAGGCTAGCTCAGGCATTGGGACACCGCCTAGGCGGACATAGTACTGGGCCTTGGCTCGGGCAACAACACTTGGGCATTCATTGGCAAGAGCATTCAACTTACTTTGCTTTGGACTTCGCTTCGGACATAGGGCATCGGTCTTTGGTTCGGTTTGATATAAGTTTTCGTTTACGTTCGGGTTTCGTATGGGCCCTAGGGCTTGCTTGCTCTCTTTAGGTTGTCGCTATGGGAGGTCTTACTTAGGAAGAGGAAGTTGGTTGCGCCGATGCATTCTTAGGGTGCTTGACTCGGGGGGCGAAGTACCAACATCTTCCTTATTATAATAAGTCATTAGCGCCGGTTCCTAATGCTTGAGGGAAACTTTCATACAACCCTCCTTTGAAATGACCGGTCTCTCAATCCCCGACGCTTGCTTTTCCAACTCCCTGTGGACATCTTTCCCGACTTGAGCCTACTTGAACTATCGATCCTACTCTCACTAAAACAAGGCAAGGATTGAGGAAGCTTCCAGCATCCTCCTTTAGCGACTCCTTGGACCTAACCCTAGGAAGAAACTGGGGCTTATTAAGGGACTTTATCCCTCTTTCGCCTACTTTTACGGATTAGCAACCTCGCTAGGCTAAGGTAAGGCCTTCCTTTAGGGGACTTGTTCCTACTCGAAATATCTTAATAGAAGAGAAGACTGCAACATTCCCAAACTCCCATGCGTTGGACCAAGCCCTTTCGAAAAGCTTCACTTCAAATGATTCCCTTCTCCTTTCAGTCGAGAGCGAAAGCCCTTCTCAAAGTACAAGTCTTTCTTCATTTTTAGAGCAAGGAGCGAGAGAACCAAGTGGGCTGTGGTGATGTTAGAATTTGCACCTATTTGTATCTATTTAGTGATTAGTCTGCTAGTTTCTTTGATCCTACTTGGTCTTCCTTTTTTATTTTCTTCGAATAGTTCGACCTATCCAGAAAAACTGTCGGCCTACGAATGTGGTTTTGATCCTTTCGGCGATGCCAGAAGTCGTTTTGATATACGATTTTATCTGGTTTCTATTTTGTTTATTATCTTTGATTTGGAAGTCACCTTTTTCTTTCCTTGGGCAGTATCTCTCAACAAGATTGATCTGTTTGGATTCTGGTCCATGATGGCCTTTTTATTGATTTTGACGATTGGATTTCTATATGAATGGAAAAGGGGGGCTTTGGATTGGGAATAATCACTAGTGATAGGGAAAAACAGGGAGCACGAGGAGATGAAGCTACCAGTCAACCAACTGGGGTAGTGGAGCAGGGCTAGCGAGAAAGCCCCCCTTACCGACTACATCTTCTCTTTGCTACCTCCTCTTCTCGGGGGGATAGAGCCAGAGGTGTTACGAAAATGACTGGAAGAAATCAACGATTCTCTTTTCTTAAACAACCTATATCCTCCATACTTAATCAGCATTTAATAGATTATCCAACCCCGAGCAATCTTAGTTATTGGTGGGGGTTTGGTTCGTTAGCTGGTATTTGTTTAGTCATTCAGATAGTGACTGGCGTTTTTTTAGCTATGCATTACACACCTCATGTGGATCTAGCTTTCAACAGCGTAGAACACATTATGAGAGATGTTGAAGGGGGCTGGTTGCTCCGTTATATGCATGCTAATGGGGCAAGTATGTTTTTCATTGTGGTTTACCTTCATATTTTTCGCGGTCTATATTATGCGAGTTATAGCAGTCCTAGGGAATTTGTTTGGTGTATCGGAGTTGTAATCTTCCTATTAATGATTGTGACCGCTTTTATAGGATACGTACTACCTTGGGGTCAGATGAGCTTTTGGGGAGCTACAGTAATTACAAGCTTAGCTAGCGCCATACCTGTAGTAGGAGATACCATAGTGACTTGGCTTTGGGGTGGTTTCTCCGTGGACAATGCCACCTTAAATCGTTTTTTTAGTCTTCATTATTTACTCCCCTTTCTTTTAGTAGGCGCCAGTATTCTTCATCTGGCCGCATTGCATCAATATGGATCAAATAATCCATTGGGTGTACATTCAGAGATGGATAAAATTGCTTTTTACCCTTATTTTTATGTAAAAGATCTAGTAGGTTGGGTAGCTTTTGCTATCTTTTTTTCCATTTGGATTTTTTATGCTCCTAATGTTTTGGGGCATCCCGACAATTATATACCTGCTAATCCGATGTCCACCCCGCCTCATATTGTGCCGGAATGGTATTTCCTACCGATCTATGCCATTCTTCGTAGTATACCTGACAAATTGGGAGGTGTAGCCGCAATAGCACTCGTTTTTATATGTCTGTTGGCTTTACCTTTTTTTAAAAGTATGTATGTACGTAGTTCCAGTTTTCGACCTATTTACCAAGGCATCTTTTGGTTGCTTTTGGCAGATTGCTTACTACTAGGTTGGATCGGATGTCAACCTGTGGAGGCACCATTTGTCACTATTGGACAAATTTCATCTTTTGTTTTCTTCTTGTTCTTTGCCATAACACCCATTCTAGGACGAGTTGGAAGAGAAATTCCAAATTCTTACACGGATGAGGAAGGTACGGAGTGCTAAAGCCCTCAAGTCGATCTATCGATCGATGGTCTCGCTTCGCTCACTCTCTCGATCTATCGAGACTATTCGAATAAATACCCTTGATCAGTGATAAATTCTGACACCAATCATTTACGAGTGAGTATGACACCAATAATTGACAAGCAGAGAATCCCAGAATGGGAGGGGTTCGAGTAGCTTAAGTTAAGGCAGAGCGGTTTACCACGGGAAGGCTTCTCCCGATCCCGATGGAGGTGGTATTGACCGAGCATTCTAGCTTTCGCCTTTTTCTTTCTTTAGGCGGAGTATTCAATCTCTACTTTCATTTTCTTTTCTATGTCTTTCTTGTTCCACTATCTAGGACCTAATTCTCCGATGTCCCTTTTCAAACTCGCGAAATTTCTTTTCCCTTTCTGCGCAGCCCTTTTCATTAGGTTTTTGGGTCACGAAGGAAGCGCTATCGTTCCTTCCAACAAGTTCATTTTCTTTCTTGCTCTACTTCTTTTTGTCTTCATCCTAATTTTTCATTTTTTTGCTTTTCGATTGAAGAAGAGCGTACGTTTAATTATTTCTTTATTTTTCTTCTTTTGCATTTTTCTGCTATCGGCTTTGGTTCGTAGTTATATACTCTATCCCGTCGCTATGGCCACAATCTTCCCATTCATCCTAGGTATGGATAGTTTGGGAGGATCAAACAAAACACCAAGTTGGCAAGAGAGTGAACGTGAATTGGATGTCTTTTTAGAATCGTGGCCTTCAACTAACTCGGTGGAAACGGGTACCTCGGTCGATCAACCAAGTGAGGCAGGCCGCGTGCCGCCTTCGAATCGTTCGGAAGCAGGTCCCTCGAGTAGGCCCTTTCAATATCATCCGGATTACACAGTAGGTGGGGATTCGATATCTTCTATTGAGAGTAGGCTTTTGGGGGACAATCCAGCTCCTTTAAAACATCAACTCGATATCGCAAGAAGCACTGCTGAAGATATTTTCGAAGTGCAATCTGAGATCATCCGTCTTATGATCACTCTCGATGGAGAGGGAGACTGGGAGCGACGGGGCGCGCGCGCTCTCGATTGTTATAGAACCAAAAATGGCGAGCAAGAGTTAGCAAAGCTTTCTCACCTTCGCGACCAGCTCAATGAGCACCGAAGGGAATGTACGGCTTATTATAAGTTAAAATCGGTAGTCTTTCTGAAGCCACGTCTCGATTCTCCCGGTCAATCTCGAGCATAGGAACTGGTGCAGGAACGAAAAGAAAGGACTGAGAAGAGAACTACATGTGGTCTGATGCTCACTTCCTTGAAAAGAGGGGGATTTGCTATGTAGGCTGTGGCCGTTCCAGAAATGTAACGGTTGCTCGACCATAGCCGGTCAAGAAATCCATTCTAGGCCTTTGAAAGCCATCATTCTTAACTATCAATTTCTTCTTCTTTCTATAAGCAATTTCCACTTGATGAATTGAATCCAATGCACGTGAGAAAGACTCGGGAAAGATTTGATCGATGTGAGCGAAAGACTCTTCTTCTTCTTACTACTCAGCTAGAACAAGCTACTAGCTGCAGTTCCAGGGATTGCACGAATAGGCCTTCCTACAAACTATATCTTTGTCAGCTATACGGGTTGCATTAGAGCCCTTATGAGCTACGTTAGCTTCGGGCATTGCCGGGGTCTCGGACATGCGAAGCCGTAGCCATGAGCCGAGGAAAGCCTTGGCTTCGATGCCTACACTTCTCATTCCACTAAGTCAATTCCTCTTCTCTCTTGTTCGATGAATCGATTACTTGTCTTAGGGGAGAGCGGAGAGCGGGAGTCATTGGTTCAGATCAGAAGGTCAAAGTGAGGAGAAAAAGCGGTATACGGAAACCAAAGAAAGATCACCTAGCTGTTTGGGCGGTTGTTCTTCCGGGAAGAAGAAGCTATACGAGCAAAAGAAAATGACCAATCAAGAACCAGAATGGGTATACTAAGCCGGAAAAGCAGAGGGTACTTACTATTTAGCTAGTTGGGCGGAGTTGATCCATGTATGTAGGGCCATCTGGGGTCACATTTTGTCTACTAGAGAGGGATTTGTCTCTTTCTACATCATCGATGACCACTCTAGTATAATCCGAAGTTGGTGAGACTTTGGCGATGTTCACCTTCCTGATGCCATTGATGCTGTGATACCATTAGTTGACTTTTTTAGCACCCTCGCTCGTTGCCCTAGTCTCGTCTTTCTTTGTATAGGGTAGGGGGCTTCCTTATCTAAACTAGAAGAAGCTTTCTTCGAAGCGACTCTTAAGTTGGGATATTGGCAGAAGGTTCTTTCCACGGCGATCGAATAGCAAGCATCCTTGAAGCACATTCCTTGTTTGTTATAAAAAAGGCTTTCCTTTAGTTCCTTTATGACTGACTTCCATGCCTTTCTCTTAGTAAAGTAGGCAAGTCAGAATGCTTGGGGCCTGCCCTTCTCCTGTAGTCGTCAACTCGTTCTCTTAACAGCTCCGATCGGGAGTCAAAGGATTCCAACCACTTGAATGTCAGTACCAAAAACCGGTGCCTTGCCAACTCCACTTGGCTATATATATACTCCATACCATGGTTGGTTGCTTGCCTTTCTGCATCTTCTCTTCTAAGACCTTATATTTGAGTTGTAACGAGGGAGATGATTCAGATAGCTGGGGATAGCCTGAGCGACTTTAAGAGGTTCCTATTACACGCTTTATTAATGATATAAGTAAACCATTCATTCCTTCCTAGATCAGCTAAAACGAGGTCTCGTAAACTAACCTTTCCTATTACCTATTGGCCTTGTCTTTGAAGTCTTTGGGTAGCATCCCTTTTGGGGGTAACAACCCTTTCCACTTTGGTATCCTATTATAACCGGATCCCTCTCCTTTCAGTCGAGTGGTAAAACCCTCTCCCGCTGTTCGAGTGCTAAAGCCCTCTCCCGCTGTTCGAGTGCTAAAGCCCTCTCCTTGGCCTATGGGGAGCCATTAGCTCCTTAATTGGTATCTAGTTGCCTAACTGCCATTGCCATCCCCGCTTGATAACCTCTCTTCCTTCCTGGTGAACATCATTGTTAGTGTGAAAGCAAAGATCTTGTTTAATAAGCCATTCCTGCTTTTACCTTCTTGCAACTGCAGTTCTTGCTGCAACTGCTCTTCTTTCTTGCTTCATTGATTGAGAATGGGAACCAAGTAATGAGACCGGATGCTAACTGAAGCTCCTCCTTTCTCGATGAAAGTGAATGGAACAATTCATCTAAGATGCATGTATCAGACGTAGTGAGTGCAGGCTGCTTCAATCGATTATGCACCTTTACTTAAGGCCTTTCAGGTACCAGCTCAACAGAGCGGGGGGCCACCCCAGAGACCAAAGGTCGAAGGCCTCGGGTGCACCGATAAGACAGAGGGTGAAAGACTCAACCACGCGGGAGAGGGGGCGAAGTACCGTCGATCTGTCCGGCTACTGATTAAAGATTTCTTCCTGCGTTCTGCCCTAATAAACTAATAAATAAGATCACTCATTTCAATAACCTTTCCGGGAAGCAGGGGAGCTGCTCTAGAACAAGACAAGTCAACCTGACGTGTCGCGACAGAACAAGCCTATGATAAAAAAGAAAGAGAGTAAACAGGATCAAAGACTGCTCGGGCAGTACCATAGGCGTAGAGTAGATAGGGAGCTCCGCTTCCTGTAAGGAGAGTCAAACAAACCGGCCGGTCTTTGCATCGAAGCGAAGGGCTTAGCACTTCATCTTCGCCCTCTCTAACTTCCTTTGACTGATGTATGGGAGATGGGTAAAGACCTTTACCTTTACCTTTCTCCAAATCAAATGGTTGTCAACCGACGATAAGCAAGTATTTCAACTGAATAGCTAGCTTCATAACTGCTTCCCGCATGAAAATGTAAATAGATAGTTCTAATCCCTAGAAGAGGATCGAGCTCTCTTCTTCTTCGGCTTCACAGGCATATGTATGAATACTCCCTTTTAGACCTCGCAAGCTTCCCGAGGAAGCCACAATAGGAAGAACAACCTCTTAGTTAAGTTTTGCAAACTGTTCGAACCACTGGTAATATTCCCAGCTACAAAGAAGACACACAAGACCAGGCTCCCTGAGAAATCCTCCAGTGGAAAGGATCGGAATATGTTTCTTTCTTTCTATTCTTCGTGAGCCCGAGCCCTTGGCTAATGTAATGACAGAGACGGTGACAGTGCCAGTTAGAGCTCATTCATCGGCCGACGATAGCGGTTGGTTGTACCAAACTAATGTGGTACCTGCAATAGAAGAAAACGAATCAATCACCTTGATTTGATTGATAAGAAGAAGAATGCCCTTCTTTGGTTTTGAGACTTTCTCTTGAGTTTAGAATGGGAATATCTAGGATAACCCTAACTCCCGCTCTCTATAGCTTATTAATAAGGGCTCATTTAGAGTCTATTCGCTGCTCTAATCCTCAGAATATGAAACCGAATATCTTTAATCTGGATATCTGTATCTGGATCTGCCTTAAAAAGGCATGAAAGGACTGCTTCTATAGCTAGTGAGTAAGGCTCTATACGGACTATTCGAAGAGATAAATCTCCCTTGACCCTATAGTTAAAGATTACAGAATCGGCTCATTCACTAGAACTACTGTTACTATATAAGGTGCGGGTCAGCCCGATTCACTCGTCCAACTAAGAACAGCAATCCTCCCTAAGCCAGGGAGCGGGTCATCTAGCCGTTGATCGAGCAAGGGAGAAGAGAAAAGTAAAAGAGAAGAATAGGGACTCATCTTCTCTATTGGCAATGAAAGAAAAGAAATGAGGAGCCCGTTAGGGGTGGAATGCCTCTTTGATTATTTACTCTATACAAGGTGCTCTTTCTACTAGCTAGATGTTCTAGATAGTATTCCCTAGGAGAAAGCTCGGTGAGTCAACTAGCCTTGGTTCACGATTCCCATCATCCAATCCATCCGACAAGGAAGAAAGTCAAGAAGACGAGAAGGTACCTCTCAACGCAGGCCGACAGGACGTTCTAGTACCAGAATTAGTAGCGAATATAGATGAGAGAGCTTCCGTGCTAAAAGCAGAAGCGGAAGAAGAATACCCTGAGAAAAGGACTTGAGGATGAAGCCTGATGTCCGAAGGTGGCTTACACCAATATCATTAGAAAAAGAAGCATCGCTCTTCAAGAAAGAGAGATTTAGCCGCAGAAGGAACAGCCCTTTCCTTCGACCAACCAAACCAAAGTAGCCTGATCTTTCACCTGCTAAAGTAGCCTTTAAGGTAATTCCTCATCTCTCGGACCATCTCTATTTAATAGAAAAAGCGAAATATTCCTATCATCTTCATTCCCTTCGTTCTTTCTAACGGTTGCAGCATAGCTCGCGTAAGAGAAGAGGGCTTGTCCCCACTCCTAAGATCAGCTAATGAAGGCTGCTTTCAACTGGAACACTCGCCGACCATTACTATAAGTATTTTAGAGGTACTTCGCCCACACGTAATCTAACTAAATGGGGTGCCTAAAATGATACTTTTCCGAGAGAGATAATAAACCATACTTCATTGGTCTCGTCCTTAGCTTAGCCCTCGGTCTTTGTTCACCCTATAAGACATCTGTGGCATACTCGTCTCATTAGGGGCGGGCTTACAGACCCGTTCTACCTGTCTTCGTCCGAAGCGAGGACTTAACCCTTGCTTCATCAGGCTCCCGATTTAACTATTCCTTTGAGGATTTCAAGAACTAAGGTAAACAGAACAACCCAACTTTTATAAGTTGTAGATATGCCGGGTCAGGTGCAGAAGGTCTTCGATCGAACGAATCCCCTAAGGTAAAGCTAGTGGCAGCAGACGTACCAAACCCTATTTTATTAACCGAAGCTTCCTCTCAAAATGAGAGTTGTCCATCTTCCCTATCGGTACTTTTACCAACCCTCTTTCCTTTAATAGAAGGGTCGGTCTCGAAAAAGCAAGGGTTGTCTCTCATATAGCGATGAAAAGCATTAATCAAGTTTTCCTGGGGGCGATAGTTCAAGAATTGAATTCTTTCTATCTCACCTATCGGCAACTTGACCAAACCCCTCTTTTCCTTCGTACGAGGGTTATATAAAATGAAAAAGTTCTCTCTCCCCTATGGGGACTTTGACCAAAGCCACTTTCATTAAGGCAAAGGGTATCGAATTTGAATTCGTCGCTATCTCCCCATGGTCGAAAGTACCCATTTTGGCCTGTTTTGGGGGTTAGTCCCCTTAATAAAAGAGGATTTTGTTCAAAAACACAGGGGTTAAAAAAAACTCTTACTTTCGATCTCTCGTATTTATTCGCTGGGCATCACCTTTCAAGTGGAGTGGGCCACTAGGTAGGGCATCGTAGTAGAAGTAGAATCAGACAGGCTTAGCTTGCTATCTTTCCTTCTTTGCTCGAAATTTCCTTCGTTTGTTCTTGGTTTACTTCGAATATTGCCCCTTGGGGGCTTGTCCCACTTCTTCCATTGATTCCATCTAGCCAAGTAAAATATTTGAGATGTTTTGTTCTCTAAGAAGAGATGTCCGATGGCATCTTGCCCTCTTTGTCCAATACCATAATAAGATGGTGAGAAGACACTGACCGAATGCGTCTTCAGGTCGAAAATACCTCTCGATCCTAAAAGTAGAAGACCTATGCCGGAATACCGGTCTTACTTTACTCGCTGATTATACAAATATATATACAGAGTCCCACCAATGCATACAATAGCTCTTGCCTCGGGTGAATTATGCCGGGCATCGATCCGGGCCAATGGATGAAAGGGCTCTTTCTCTCTCTCGTGTTTTACTCTCCCTGAGTATGTCCCCAATTATGGTAGATGAGCACCGACAAGATGTCTATGAAATTACCTTAATATAACGATGCGATGCGACTCGAGCGGCTTCACTTTCTACTAGATTATCCCTTCCTTCTATCAGTCTTTCACCTAATAGGTAAACCATTTCCTCACTCGAGTAGTTCTATAAAAGGAGATAGGTTTTAACAACCTTCTAAGATCTAAGATAAGATAGGAGCGATGGTCCCAACCCGACCTACTACTCTGGCTCTGGGAATCGGGAGCCGTCGAGCTTCCAACCATCTACATACTGAATTCGCAGGCCAATCAATACAGACGCGATTGGAACAACGACAGCGACAGCGGGTCAGTGCAGTTGAGAAAGAAGCTCCTTCTCTCTTGGTTTGGATTGACTCAGAGGGATTCTATTCGACTACCATTTCATCTATGCAGTTCGGAGGTATTCCAAGTAGAATCTGAGCCCATACTCGAGGTTTTGTGCGGTTGGTGTAATATAGGAATGGGGCTTCCGGTTAGATTCGCAGTCTCACCTCTTTCTTCTGGTGTCTAATCGACCGGACTCGAACGACCTTACTTACGTCTACGTAAGCTCGATCCCTATCCTAAAGAAGCAGATGCTTATATTATATGTTCGAGCTGGAAATGGAATTTTATTTCTTCCTTTTGCGGTTCTGTTTGCTCCGGCATCTAAAAGCTAGTTGTGATGGAGAGAGGGGCCCAGATGTTAGTTCTCGCGTTTCCTCTGCATCATCCCTTATATCCCGGTAGAAGGGCATGCTAGGATTTAGTTCTAGCCAGATCAAAGTCTTCTAAATCTCCGCGCATACATCTTCATTCAAATTGGCAAATGAAATGGCTACTATGGACCGATTCATAAGACAACTCTCCTCCCAATGAAGCGTATCGGGAGCTGTGGATCGTGAATAGGGTGGAATCTCCTCCTCTCCTACTAGTCGAGTAGGTCAAAGGCTCCTCTTAGTCGAGCGCATAAATAACCGAAGTCTCTTGCTTGGCGCCAAATTTGGAAGCTGGGGTCGCGAGCATTCGCTCTTGAGCGGACGGATCCGTCGAGGGGGCAGAATATCTAAAGCCCGATCCGTGATGTTTCGATTGAGAACACCTACCGGTGACTTGAATGCGATTCGATGCGCCGACCACTTCACATTTTCTTAGTGCGTTGGGACTCCACAAGCTCTTACTCGAGGTATTCGCGCCGCTTGGATATGATCAGAAGGAGCGTTCCGGTTGACTTCGCACTCCTGCATCTTTCATTTCAGGTGATCAATTGTCATGACTCGAACAACCTTACTAAAGTCCTTGCGCGTAAGCTTAGTCTCTCGCCGTCTCTCCTCCCGGCCTCCCAACTCGTATGCTCGAGCGGCCAAGCAGATCAAGTCACATAATGGTGCATTCCATTGGGCGAAGCGAACAGCAAACTCTTCTTACTTAATGTCCTACCTTGATTGCTTTTTGTTGACATGAATTTCTGGTAACTATCTTCATGTTGGTCCGAAACAAGGAAATAACCAATCAATAACAATGAAAGCATTCATACAAATTAGGGGCAATAAAGTAGGTCAAGTGCTTCCATCTGGTGCAGCATATTCTGCCACTTCTCCTTCCCAGAGCCAAACAAGCTGCTATAAACTACTAGAAAGATCAAAGACGTCGAGGCCATAGTGGCTGCTGGTATTCTTACCTAGTAATATAATATAAGTAATAGACCACTTCGAATATTAATATTCGAACTATAATACAAATATGTATACCCCGAAGTGAGTTAACAACCTCCCAGGTGAAAAAGAAAGATAAGCGCCCGAAACTCCTTCTCGTTGTACCAAAGCCGAACAAGAAGAAAGCAAACAAAGTCGTGGTCGTAGAAGATACTTTCATATCTCTTCCCTTTCATATAATATAGGAGATTCACTACAATTCATCATTCTCGATCATATCATCATTCGAATTTCATTTCTTATCATATCATCCTTAAAATTTCGTTGCTAACACCATCGATTCGAGTTATACCGAGAGAGATGTAGAATATGGCGAATCACCTTACCTTACGAAAGGCGCCAATCGATGTTAAAAGCAGAAGAAAAGGCCTCTACGTTCGTCGACGAATACTCAAGGAAAGCTCCTTCTCGCGCTCCAGGTGGCTCGAAACGTTAACCAAATGCCACAGTCGAAGGACTACGAGCAAGGTCCTCGCCCATTCAAGGGTCAAAGTCATCCTCGATCAGCAAGGGGGCGAGCTTGCGAGACCTCAAGACCGGCAAGGAAGATGAGTACCTAGTTATTAGTCGAAGATTATGATATAGAATATATAATAATCGAAGATTCCGTAAACTAAGCTACATAATCTTCTTTCAGTTTTCATAATCTTTCTCCTTTGGTCGAAGATTGTGGTATAGTGCTTAGAATAAGATAAGAAAGAAGAGATTCCGCGAGGGTACAAGCCCCCTTTTACCCTCGATCTATTGATCGATGGACTTACGCCCCCTTACAATCTTCTTCCTCCTTCGAGTAGTTTCGTAGTTCGAGAGGGCTTGTACCGGCGCTCAATCGAAAGAAAGAGCAATCAACCATATGCTCATGCCCCAGGAATCCCTACCCTATCCTTTAATGGGGAGCTAATCGAATGAAAGCAGGGGAAAAGCATAGAGCGTGCGGGCTCCGCTCTCGCCCTCTTTAGGAAACCCGAAGCTGAGGCGGGAGAAATGAACTCCCCGGTCACGCCGATCGCTATCGTTTTCTGGCTTTCTTGTTGATGATCGGCTTTATATCAGGGGTAGGATGAAGTGTTAGTGGATATAGCAAGTGTGCCGGGGGACGCCTAGCATGAAACAGCCTTCTCTGGTAGCAGCACTATAGCTTAGTATATTATATCTCTAGCTTCAAGTCTATATAAAAGGTAGTTAGCAGAGAGAAGTCTGTCTGCCGCTTTCTTTCATAGCAGAGCCGTTATTCACATTCCCGGCTGGCATAGAAGAATCTCGCGCGGGTGAAGGGGATGCATTTCTGGTACTGGTGGTATTGGACAAGCTCTTAGGGAATAATATCTTTCTTATTTCTGCCTTTCTTTCCCATGACGACTAGGAAGAGGCAAATTAAAAATTTTACTTTGAATTTCGGACCTCAACATCCTGCTGCTCATGGTGTTTTACGATTAGTATTGGAAATGAACGGAGAAGTGGTGGAACGTGCGGAACCACATATTGGATTACTCCATAGAGGGACTGAGAAATTAATAGAGTACAAAACTTATCTTCAAGCTTTACCTTATTTTGATCGTTTAGAGGGCGATCGCGGGGTTACTGAATGAAGTCCTCCGTTTCTTTCGGAGGTGCTGGCCCGCAGCGAGGCAGAGATGACTAAGTGACATATGGAATATGGCGACGACAACAGCATGTCGTAGAAGGAGATAACAGGTGGAGCCAACGGCCCACTAAGACTAACGTATCTACAACTACATCCCCGAGCGGCAGTCAAACGGGGGCGTGAATGCGAGATGCCAGCGGAATGATCGGCCGGACAGAGGCTAGGGCTGCTTCCTTCCCCCCGCGTCCTTCCTTGTGTGTCGGAGATATAAAGCGAGTGCACCGGAAAAGAACGGGAACAGCTTTATTCTATGGCGAAGCATCTGAAGCATAACTGCACACTCATATGATCTTTGCCGAGAGATAGGAGCATTCGGTGGAACCGGTGAACTACACTCGCTTCTGGATAGATGTGTGGGACAGAGGGCTCGTGGTACCTGCTGCCCACCCTTCCTCCTCTGCATTCCGTGTGAACGGAGAGTGGGCAGAAGGGAAGGAGGTCCTCATACGGAGTCGCACACTTACTTGAGCAGTACGGGAGGCTGGGGAATGGGTCGAGTAAACTAAACTCCCCTGGGGCCAATTACAGACGAAGCTTTACTTAGATAGGGCTTTGATTGGTATTGATTTTTTTGATTGGAAAGGAGGGCGCCTGAGTATGTTATAGAAAGGGAAGGTTCCCCTCCCGGCAAAGTAAGAGGCGGGGAAGGGTTATTTAAACCTTCGAACGATAGTTCGAGAGCGAAGTACCTTCGAGCGATAGCGAGAGAGTAAAACACTCGAATAATTGCGATAGGGAGAGCCTGCTAACGCACCCTTCTCTCTTCGCTCGAAGCACTTCGTTCCTTCGATCGATAGTGAGAGAGGGCTTGTACCAAGGATGACTTCTTTGTTGGCGGGCTAAATAGAAAAGTTATTCTCTGAGCCGGTCTGGATTTCCAACGCCTCGCTGGTCGAGATAGATGACAGCACCCTTTTCCCCTCTTCCTTACCGGCCTTCCCTTTGCTCTTCCTTCGGTTTGCCTCCACGAAGGTACAAGTCCCCCTACTCATATTCCAAAGGCGACCTTTTCAATACTAGTTGTTACGTTACGCTGCCATTTTTCCAATATTATTGAATATCTTTTTTTTCGTTTTTAATCCAGGGGCTAAGGTAACTCAAGTGGGAGAGCCGTGTTATGGGTGACCTTATTGCACGGTTCAGAGAGCACTTGTGTATGTGATGCAAGTGAACGTGTACGAAAAAGCTGTATCTAGGGTGAGTTCTTCGTTCCGTCGTTGACCCTATCTATGTTTCTATGATGGCCCAAGAACACGCTTATTCTTTAGCCGTAGAGAGACTTTTGAATTGCGAGGTACCATTACGAGCTCAATATATACGAGTGTTATTCTGTGAAATAACTCGAATTTTAAATCATTTACTTGCTTTAACTACTCATGCTATGGATGTGGGAGCATTAACTCCGTTCCTGTGGGCTTTTGAGGAGCGGGAGAAATTGTTGGAATTCTATGAAAGAGTCTCGGGGGCCAGGATGCATGCCAGTTTCATACGACCAGGTGGAGTGGCACAAGATCTGCCTCTTGGCTTATGTCGAGATATTGATTCCTTCACACAACAATTTTCTTCTCGTATCGACGAATTAGAAGAAATGTTAACCGGCAACCGTATCTGGAAACAAAGATTAGTGGATATTGGTACTGTCACTGCACAGCAAGCAAAGGATTGGGGATTCAGTGGTGTAATGTTAAGAGGTTCAGGGGTATGCTGGGATTTGCGAAGAGCAGCACCTTACGATGTTTATGACCAATTGGATTTTGATGTACCAGTAGGTACCAGAGGAGATTGCTATGATCGTTACTGTATTCGTATCGAAGAGATGCGACAAAGTGTTCGGATCATTGTGCAATGTCTTAATAAAATGCCTAGTGGCATGATCAAAGCCGATGATCGTAAGCTTTGTCCTCCATCACGATGTCGAATGAAATTATCCATGGAATCCTTAATTCACCATTTCGAACTTTATACAGAAGGTTTTTCCGTACCAGCTTCTTCTACCTATACCGCAGTTGAAGCACCTAAAGGAGAATTTGGTGTCTTTCTGGTCAGTAATGGAAGCAATCGTCCCTACCGTTGTAAAATAAGAGCACCCGGCTTTGCCCATTTACAAGGACTCGATTTTATGTCCAAACATCACATGCTAGCAGATGTGGTCACCATCATAGGTACTCAAGATATTGTGTTTGGAGAGGTAGATAGATAGGACTACTAGTTGCTCGATCAGGACCCTAGCTTTATTGCGAGCCAAAAACCATGATATATTCCCCTTCCCTTCTACCTTTTTTAGAGGGGACCTTCTCTTTCTCTTTCAGTGGGAACGAAATCAATCAATGCAATGAAGAGAGAGAACTTTCAAGAGGAAGAAGAAAAGAAGGCATTCTAACGAAAATCCATCTAGAGAAAGGGATCCTCTAAGCTAGCCAGGAGTCTTTCAACCCTTTCTTTTGGTACATCTTTTTCCTTCGAAGGATTGAGCTGAGATTGAGTATTCGTATTCCTTTGATAGCGCATAGGCTGGGTTTCCTCGGCTAGGCAGTTCTATAACTGGATTCGATGCCAGCTACCTGTGGTTGTGCGCCTAGAAGCGATAGGTCTTGATCCAACTACGCTTGCTCGGAAGCTCAATCTTATCCTAAAATGGGCCTAAGATCAGATTACGTCCTACCGAAAGAGAAGATTACAACCTATGATAATAGAATGATCCAATCCACCCCCCCTCCTTTATTAAGAGAATGGCTTCGTTACAAAGCTCCCTCTGATTCTCCTCATCTTTGCTAGTTCTAAGCAATCAAAGAATAAATGAAAGAAAGAAAGGTAAATGCCAATGGATAGGCACGAGCCCGTGCACCCCTATCATCTAGATGGGAATAGCCATTCATTTCGAAAGAAAAGGCTGATTGGATAGGTTTTTTACGCGAATGCGAAATGTTCCGATTCGAGCCGGCCACTGAAAGCTTCTCTTTGCCCAGCCGAAGGGCCACCATCTATAGATAGCCTAGTTGACCCGTCTTTCTATTGTCATCCAAGAAGTTTGCTAATTGCCTGAGTTCTGAGGCAAAACAGTTACATCCAATTACAAAACTTGAGTGAAGTAACAGGTCCACCCGTTACCCCTTTTGCTAAGGGAGCGATAGCACTACCCTATATGTAAGGGAAGCCATAGAAAAAACAGGAATTGAAACAATAATCTATCTCCATTTGTAGGTGTATTCACACACCATTTAGTACTTTCGGTGATGACTATAGTAGTGGCAAGTGTTCGATTGTGTCTGTAAGAAAGGATCTGGGCGGCTTCGCACTTCACTTCCACCCCGAGTCCTAAATAAGAAGTGTCCTGCTTGGCGAGATGGATCTCTAATCGAATACCAGGTTCAATTCCGGGGTCAATCTTCTTGCTTGCACAATAAATTTTTTATATAATATTCGATTCCCGAGTTATGATCAAGGTTGCTGAACCGAGGAGAAGGATATAGATGGTGGTCCGAAGCTTACTTAGCGGAGATTCCTTGCGTGGCCAACTCGCATCATAATAAGCCTTCTTAGTAGGATCTGAAACAAATCATTACTTTCATAGCTAGGTGAGATAGAAAAATATCTTTCCTCGGGATAAGGGAATTGGACTTGATTGACCCTATAGGGAGTATCGACCTACTTTCTTTCTTTGCAAGCGCAATATTTATAGGTACCGGGTTCTATAATTCATTCCCCTTCCCTTCTACCTTTCGGAAGTAAAGGAATCGCTTTGCCTTAGAATTAAATAAAAACCCAGTAAGAGATGTGTTTCAATCATTCAAAGCAAAGGTTTCCTCCCGCTCAAGCAACATGCCATACTTTATCGTAGTCTTCTATTGCACCAGAATCATCTCTCGCGAATGAGCCATAGTTTTATACCGCATTCCTCGGACCAAGGCGATTCCAAGGTAAAGAACAAGGCGAAGTAGATACCTTTCGTAATTCAATTCCCAACCGCATGTAGCTAAGGCAGTGTCCTAGGCAGCTTCTCCGGCTGCCTAGGTGGTCACAAGCCAGTTGCCGAAGTGGAAGAAAAACATCTCTATCTCCCTATGGGAGAAAGTACTAAACCTTATTTTCACTAATACGAGGGTGTCACATTTGAAAAAGTTTTGTTTCGCCTACCGAGGAAAGTACTAAACCCCCATTTTAGTTAATAAGAGCCTGTCGAAAAAGAATTCTTTGTATCTCCTGCAAAAGTTCATTTTACTTAGTAAAGTAGCATCTCAAACGATCAAGTTGATGAAACCCTGTGTTTTTCGTCATTTTTTTTTTTTAGTAAGGCTCGAAACATGCCAAAAAAGGGAAAGGCGTCGGTAGGGAAGATGGACAAGTTTCGTTTTTCGGCACCCTTTCCCTTAGTAAAAAGAGGTTTGGTCAAGGTCTCGGTAGGGGAAATAGACCTATTTCCTTTTCGACTGCCTCGTATTACTGCTCGGTTATCGATCAATTTTTCCTTTGGGCATCACCTTCAAGTGGCATTTCTCAGGAATGAAAAATGAATGACAATCGACCGATCCCCAAAAGAAAAGCATAAGAATAAATAGTGTAGCGCAAACCTTTGTCATCGATAGCGTGCAATAGACAGCAAATAAAGAAGAAAGAAGGTTTTCTACCTCCTGCTCTTAGGCAACCTAGGATAACGTGAGACTGTAGCCAAGCGGTAGTAGAAAGCTGGTACTTCCCCCTCTCCTTATGTGTGTTGTGTGTAACTGTCTTCTTTTGGTCATCAATCTCCATTGGTTGATAATTGCCCTACTAAAGGGGGTCTCCAATCATATAACACATTAGGGTGAGTACCCTCTTCGATTGGGACAGGGATGTTAATGTTGCTGTTTAAGAATATATCCTTGTAATGGTAGCTGATTAATCAAATACTACGATTCTTGTTGAGTGAGGAATGAAATCGAATAGAACAATCTATTCATTATAAAATAGAGATATAACACCTGTATTACTCTCTTATAGGTGAATATTATACTCATCTTATCGCTCACACCAGCTCATCTAAGATGTGCTAGTATAGGGAGGATGGGAACAGCAGCTTCATTCAATTGGAGGGAGTTCCCGCTTCTTTGGTTTATTTGAAAGACTATGGTTACTTTGTTAACTATGGTTGACGAGAGAAGGCCCAAGTGTTGTTTGTTGGCCAAGGCTTGTAGCCGAGAAAGACCGAGAGTAGAGCCTTACTATATGAAAGTCAGGAAATAGGCTGTTTTAGAGCTCTTACAGTGCCTTCATACCTATTTCAAATACCTACCCTCTCTGAATAGCAGTTTTCGTGTGCTGTAACGAGAGTTTGTTTAGGTACACTGAACTACCGCTTGTCCCCTCTACATGTCGTTAAAGCGAAGCAATACAGGCTTTTGACTTAGTTTGGGGGTTGGTTTGTAATGAAACATCCTTTACTGATCATACCACAGCTTACACATCCCTTGCCTTCTTCCCGGATTAGTCCTGTTATCCTTGCCTTACTCTGATAGTATACAGGTAGCTTCCAACTCTGATTACTTATGCTGATACGGGATGCCTTTTCTATATGAAATTTATTTGAATGATTCCGGTTGATTGGGAATGCTCTTCTTGTATCGGTATTGGAACCAGAGGTAGGCGAAAGTCAAATCTAGAGATCTTACTTCACGGATTGGGCCTTCCTACAACTCGA
Organism: Linanthus parryae; assembly: GCA_023055425.1. Classification (NCBI taxonomy): domain Eukaryota; kingdom Viridiplantae; phylum Streptophyta; class Magnoliopsida; order Ericales; family Polemoniaceae; genus Linanthus; species Linanthus parryae. Next base: position 270,795 of record JALGPY010000073.1, on the reverse strand, counting down.
ACTAAAGTAAGGGGAACCTCTTGCTGCGGATGGGGAGTTCGAAAAGAATGCATTGGATGGAAACCCGGCCCCTGGGAAAGAACTACTGGCGCCTTAGGTCCCGGTATGGGAAGCGGAAATGCCTTAAGCCTCTTCTTCGTATTCTTTTCGAAACTTCTTTTCTTCTTCTATATATAGGTAAAGAGGTGAAACTATCAAATTTATATTTAAAAGGAATCATCTCCGTGACCTAACTAGGCCTGGCGGGGCGGGAGCTCTCGAAAGAAAATATCCAACGAAAAGAAGAAAGAAAAGCTTAAATCTTCTTTTTCTGGCTTTGTCCTTCTGGCGAGCCAGCGGTTTAGGGTGAGCAGTGGAGTGAAGGGGCGCCGGAAGCTTTGCGGAGCAAACTTCCCACTTCTCTCGTTGGTACAGATAGAAGAGGGGGCATCAAGGATATTGCGTTCTTTCTCAGGTCATGTGTGGCTTTATGTATTCCCTCATCCCGAGAGCACGCTTTTTCGTCAAGGCTTTGTCCCATCTGCTAGCCGGGAGAAAGAAAGGCCCAATCGTGACACATTTGTGATAGCAGTCATCCCATTTCGCCAAGCGAGTGGGGGTGTCCCCTGCGATTCAGTGCGGTTAGAAAGGAGAGTGACAAGTGTGACCTTAGATTACGCCACTCTTCTTTATGTTTTCACGAAACCACGAATCCTAGTTAGTTAGCTTGGCAGTAGGAGTTATCAAAAGACTCTGCTCGTTGGCTAGGACTGACTCTGAGGAATCTTGCCTCTTGTGCGCTAAGAAGGGCCCGAG
>JALGPY010000073.1:240000-255000 GCA_023055425.1 Linanthus parryae | reverse complement strand
TCTAAGGCGAAGACCTTAAGCGAGTGAGAAGATTATCTAGTCCAGTCTGATAGGCTGCAAGTAATCTATTCAGCAACTGGAATTCCATATGGTGGTTCTTTTTTCGAAGAAGCATACCCTTCCTCTCAATCAATCGAACGAAGCAAGCCTAGCAAATATAAACCTTTGATGGTAGTGTGATCACACTAGTTGAAAGAGCGGGTGTCTCCGTCTATGAAATATAGTATACAGAGTCAGTTCCAATGTATCGATGCCGCATTCATCAACAAAATAGTAAAAAAAAGGATCGAGTCTCGATCCTTCGCTCATCGAAGAAAAGCCAGTCCTTCTCTTGAGATGCTGGAAGATTTCTTTGTCAGAGGCCTTAACCTACAGTGTCAAGCAACTTCATTCTTCAATTGGGGGAGGAACCCGAAGATGAACAATTAATAAAACAGTGCTGAGGACACCAAGCACCCTCCTCGGTGCATGGATGAAATACCAACTCACTCGAATTAGAGAAAGTCAAGGGCTTAATTCGGGTATTAGATAGCGTGGCCCCGCGCAAACACTCGCGCAACTCCAGGAACTTTTCCTTTACCGGGAAATGAGCTAACTTTATTATTAAGGCAAATCGGCTAGCCATTGAAAGGGGCTTTAGACCATTTGATGACTCAGAGTCTACTTATGAATTCGGAATCCCCTTGCGCTGACTTTGACAGCTATGCAAAGGAGAAAGAAAAGAAGGTCGGGTGGGAAAGATGTAGTGCTCGTTGAAAGAGTCCCAGTAGTTGGATCAGTAGATCCGCAAATAGCGGTAGTAGAAGAGTGCTGATTCCCTATTGTAATAGCCTTTCGCGGTAGATGACGATGGTGAGTTGGGAAGCGAAGAAGAGTTAGAAGTGGAACCAAGACAATCAAAGTTATTCTATCAATTTGCGTATGGAACTGAGCGAAGGGACTTTAATAGGAGAAGAGAGTCAAACTTCCAAACTTCCTAACGAAGGGGCAGCCCAGCAATAAGCTCAATTCTTCCATAACATAAAAGGGATTGCGCGCGAGCCGAGTGACGTAGGTGCACAAGAGTACTTCGCGCCACAACCATCTCTTTTTTATAGGTTCTACGGACCGATGCCTGCTGCTTCATCTGGGAGAAAAGAATCATAGATATGCCGGTCATTAGAAGGAAGAACCACCATAAAAAGATTCCTCGTGTATCATCTGTAGCAAAACTATGAACGGAAGCTAGCAATCCGGACCGTATTGAAAAGGTTCCTAAGACACAGCATAGAAAAGTCACAATATTAAGAAACAAGGTCCAAGAATGAAGAAGGGGTAGAATTACTGAATGAATACAAGCTGTGGCTAATACCCAAGGCATAAAAGAAGCATTTTCTACGGGATCCCAAAACCACCAGCCACCCCAACCTAATTCATGATAAGCCCACCAACTTCCTAGCAAGATGCCTACGGTTAAAAACCACCAACATGTCAAGATCCAAATTCTAATTGGTTCCTGGTCCTGGTCAGAGACCGCTGTATTCGCGCCGGCGGTCCAACAAAGAGGCAAAGTAGTGGTATCTTTCTGTCCATTACGAACGACAGGCTTCGCCTGTTCCCTCCCCGCGTCCACTAGCGCTCCTGTCCAGAGCGAAGAGAAGGCGAAAAAGCGCCGCCGAAGCAGCATAAGCAGGCTTCTATTGCTACGTAAGAATAGAGCAGGATAGCATTTTGCGCCCACATGTTTGAATTTGAGGGGGCTTGTACCCGCCCCCTCGCTTGTTATAAGGGATCCGACGCATCCAGCAGAGCAAAACAGCGTTCCATTCTTTTCGGCGGCATCCTTCCGCATTGGCGGCGAGTGGAGTGCCACAATCCCATTCATCATTTTTGATCTACATAAGCCAAAGCCCATAGCACTGGCGACGTCTCCGGCATAAATGCAAGGAGGATGTATAGCTAATATAGGATCTTGTAGAACAGGATTTAATTCTGCAAGCGATTCGGTACAAACGAAAAAATTGCGAACAAAAGGATCGGAACTCGCTAATAGGAAAAGAGAGAAAAACAAAGCAATACCAAGAGCTCCGTCAATCCGCTGCTCATCGATAGACGAAGCTCTCTCTTTATCATCTCTCATGGGTTGCAACAAAGGACTCATCCTTTTTCCTTCTCGCGAACCACGGGAGCGCCTAGCGCCCAGAGGAGCAAAGCGAATTTTCCCTTCAGGGTAAAGCGGCGCATAAAAAGGAGATGGCCCGTCAAAAGTCCGGTTCCTTCGCGAACGAAGTTCAGAATCAACAAGGGGGCTTGTACCGAAGGGAGTGTACAACTGGGGCGCAGCCCCGCTTTTTTGTTCGTAACGAGGGAGAGATAGAATAGAGTTCTTCACAAAGTTCAAGACAAAGGAATAAAAAAGACTTTCTCTAGGGCCTCCTCGTTTTGAGACATTATGGCTTTGGAGTCGACCCCGGTAACAAAAAAGAAATCCATAAAAACTTAGGATCCAACACCATAATAAAATACTACCCTCATGATTAGACCATGTCCCTGAGATTTGATAAAAGAAAGGTGCATTAGCAGTTAATACGTTGTAATTGGATAAGTTATTAGAAATATGACAGAACAAAAGACCAAGGAAAGACAGAAGAATGCACCAAAATGCAAGTGCTGCGCCAAACACTGGTGCTTGTTTCTTGTTGTAAGTGAATGCAACGAAAAGACCCATAAATAACGAATAATGAAACAATTCATATATTGACATTTCGTGCTCATTTCAAAATTTCTGCTTTGTTATTCCCATCATCCGGTAACCACAGGATGATCCACAAGAAAGGTGGCAGGATTCGAACCTATGCCGCCCCTGACCTGCTGGGTTGGGTGGCGCTAAAGCCCTCGTCGCCTCTCCGAAACAGATGCGCTGCGCTACCCAGCGCGTAACCTTGTCGGTGTAGGGCTTCTGGTTGTGCCATTACCAATCGCGGGTAAGCCCCGGTCCGGACGCCCCTGACCTAATAAGAAGATTATCCTTATGACCAAACAAGGACCAGCTTACTCACTTCTCGAGCGATAGTTCCACGATCCCAACCAGCAACAAAGATCGAAGAGAAAGTTCCTAGAGCGCCCCTATATACAATTCAGTTCCGTTAGCCGCTCTTATAGAGCCTTTCCCTTATTAAACTGTCCAATGGAGCAAGCAATTCAATTCTATTAATTATGTTTATGTGTCATATTTGGTAAACTAAATCCTACCATACATCTTCTCCCTTACGTTAGGCTAACCTGCCTGGTAAAGGGGTAGGAGCGGGAACTCGGCCTTATGAATGAATTACTTCATCTAGGGAATAGCACACAGAGAAAGCAGAAAGAAATAGATCGGAGTTCCATTCCAGCGCTGCTTATTTATGCCTTTTCTGAATCTATTGGAAATAATGCTTTTCCCAAAGAATCCACTGATCTTCTTCCTCAGGTAAAACCACATTCGCTATGAGCTACGAGTTCCTCAGGAGTATAGTTCTTCTCTTCCTACTCCTTACTTGCTTGCTTCAGCTTCCGCCTTCGATTCCGAGTTTGTTTCATACCTGAAGGTATATGGGACCGTGCCGTGGAACTCGCCGACCGAGCCCGAGGAGAGGGATAAAGAAACAACTCCGATTGTTGACTCTTTCCGTGTTGGTTGTTGAGTGAGATGAGAGAGCTAGAAGCATCCTTCCCACGTCTGCATCAATGGCAGAAGCAACTGGACTCTTCTAGTTGCTGTTCTACTCCTCTCTTCCTTTCGAAAGAAGTCTATTAATAAGGTTCATCCTTTCCTTTGGCATCTCTCTTTCAGTGAATGATTCGTCAGGCCGTCCTTCCCCCCCTCGCTTCCCCAACCTTGGAACCTTAGCGTTAGCTAGTCCCCCTCAGTAAAGCACAACGACAAGCCGCAGCAGCAACCACAAGCGGCGATGCCAAGCACACAAGCACTGGAAAGGCAGGTGTCTCTATTCGAAGTCTATCGAAGGAAGGTGGCTATATTCCGGGAAGGCGAAGTACCGGTATGCCCGCTCTTACTCGCAAAATAAGGAGCATACGGAAGCAAAACAACGAATCAGCAAAATAAGGCTTACGCTACAGCAGCTGATCGAGAGGGAAAAACAGAATCCAATCTTCGAAACAAAGGAAAGAACTCCGTGGGGCGATCGGCCAACACTTCGAAAGAAATAAAAGCTTTGGCACCGGAAACGTAAAAGATAGGATCTCACCTGGGCCAGGGGCAGAAAGCGAGAAAACCTTTTCTCAAGAAAGGCCTTTCCGGACGGGTACACTTAAGCGAGGAAAATGAAAGCAAACGGATAAGGAAGAAGAAAGAGACATATATCACCCGTTTTCCACTATTATAGTACCAGAGCTTACTTAAATCATTCTAGAGACGTAGCCTAGGTAAATGCAACTATGAAAGAAGAGAGTGCTGCTTTAAGACTGCTTCTTGGTTGTTTAGGGAACACATTCCACTTCCATTTGTTAAGCATATAGCTAGCCTTTCGAGCACAGGAACACCAAAATTAGCAGCTGCCCTTCCCGCGTCCTTGATCGTTGCATTGCATCCCTTGTCCTGCCTGCCTGCTGGTCGGGAAGGGGTATGATGCCTAAGCGAGATTGTAGGAATATCTGAAACAGCAAGGCGGCATATTAGTAGCTAGATCGATCGGATTCTTCTGAACTACACCACTGCGAAGCAGCCATGGCAAGAGGATTATATTCTATTTAGGTTACCTTTTTACCTAGCCCGGTTCGAACATTCAACTCCTATCTATTCTTTGACTATGTTAGCTGATCCCTCTGACTCTCTTCCAAACTTGTAAGAAGGAGAACTACTTGAATGGAACAGAGTTTCCCACCGGAATCAAAAATTCTATACTGATGGATAAGACGGGGGTCTTGTATCCCCACAGGGTAACCGAAGTCAACAAGCGGAGCTTTGTCCGCCCCTACCTTAATCAACAAACAAGAAATAGAAGAATTGGGATTTGAAATTAGAATATGCCTACCAAAAACCGAAGGTAAGGTGAACTCCTACGAATTCACGTAGGTCTTTTCAGTAGATAACTAATAGTAGAAGTAGAATACGTGTAGGCACCTCAAGAAATCCCCACCCCAGTGATGACATGACAGTAAGAAACCAAGTTCCGCCTTATTATTAGTGGCTTCTTACCTGGACACTCCATATCGGATCGACCAATCTTGACCCGCTATCACTCGACCAAGACCCAGCGCACATTAATAGAACTCCCCCTTCTCTTCGCAAATCCCGGCATATAAGCCAGCCGCGAGAAAAGAAGGTGCTTTTACCATTCCTTCCAACTCTATCTTTCACTCTTTTACCTACTTCTCAGTTGGTTTAAGCGGATACCTTCGATTGGTACACGGTAACTTCCTTCTTGTTAGAGCCTGCCTATTTGTAAGCTAATCTCTATTTATCAACTCCTTCTATGTAGGTATGCTTAGTTCCCCAGTGAGATGTCTCAGGGAAAAAAGGCCCCCTCTCGTACGCCTACTGACTACCGAAAAGGAGCTTCTACAGACTAGGTAAAGCAAAATGTTAGATCTAGATCTGCTTCCATACATCACGAAATGTCCAAACTAGCGAAAAGGAAAGGAGAGTGGGATAAGTTCTAGGATCTCTTGCGGGCTAAGGTCAAAGCAAGGGTCCAAGTAATCTTCTTTTATCCATTGATTACCTGTGCGGGAATCGGTTGTATGAAATGAAAAAGAAAAGGCGGACGCGAGACGTGAGAGCCGAGCCCAACGATCTGTCCGAAAGACTACGGCGAAGTAGGAGAGGATAATCCTAGTTGCTTTTATTCGAGCTGGAAATGAATGCTGCATCTTTCTTTTGCTGAAGCCGTTGGTGCGGGAATAGCTAACTGAAGGGCTCGCTTCCACTCTTAGAGAATAAGCTTTCTCTTCGATATTATATTTATTCCTCCTCCGGACCCGGTAAAACAAAAAAAAGGGGTGAGGAGTAAAGGTAGCTGCGTACCTGGGGCTTTAGCCGGTATGCGGCAAGCGCATTTGCTCACATCACCTTAAAATAAGGGCGAATCCCTATCCTGGGAACTTCACTGAGCCAATAATGCAACAAAATGGGTATTCAAAACCACAGGAAAAGGGGATTGAAAATAGGAGGTATCTTGTGATGTGAGTGAGTCTGATCTTTGATTAAGGTATTACACCTTGGGCCTTCTGCTCCCTCCTTTGCTTCAGAGTTCGTTTACGCTACCTTCTGGACGAGGTAACCTTCTAAGAAAAGAGGGATGTTACGCGTTGAAGACTAGTGAATGGAGTGAAAGAGTGATTGTTCGAGCCGTGGGGAATTGACCCACATCCTTGATAAGATACCACAAAGTTGAAATAGAGAGGCGTGAAAAAGCCTAATCAACTGAAAGAGATGCCGCCGGTGGAATAGCTCTAAGTAGCTAGTTCGCCTAATTACGTACTTCCTGCTGCTTAAATGACTAGGTACTTAATCCGGATATAAGTACTTGCTGAAACGAGTTAGCAGAATGGAATATAGGTTATAACAGAAGCCTAGGAATCCATAGAGCTCGGGGACCCTCCCCTGCAGGTGCTAGAAGGTCGAGTCGAAGGTGCCGATGAGCCCGCTCCTGACCCGGATCCGATACACTGCCCTTTACAATGGAGATAGGCGGCAGGAATTTATTCAACCACTCCTTCCCATTCATTCATTAAGATTACATAGTTTCAATAAAATTAGTTAGGATAACCCCAATGGTAGATACAAGTGATAGTTCATTCCTTGTGTCTGTGGTTCCAGGCAAGGATGAAGAAGTAACCCGTACCAATTGGAAGAGAATCAACCTATTCTGCTTAAAATAATACATTCAAGATCTTCTTTTCCCGGGTTCCGCTCTATGGATCCTTAGCCCTACCCTCGATCTCACCCTATTCGAATCGAATTATAGGCTCAGAAAGCAGCAACTAGGAATTGCATAAGAGAAGATGCGAATGCCAACAATGGAGGCTATCTTTCAATCGAACAGAAGGCCACTTCCAATAAATAGGGTATCGCTAGCTCACTCTACTCCCTCCGGAATAGTTATAGTATAGGCCCGCTCATCGTTGACTTGAAATATCTTAATAGAAGAGAAGACTGCAACATTCCCAAACTCCCATGCGTTGGACCAAGCCCTTTCGGAAAAGCTTCACTTCAAAAGGAGCGACTCGCCAGACTCGAACTGGCACATGGAAGACGGAGATTTCCACATTCTATCCCAACTCTTCCGAAGAGAGTAGTTAGTCGCTTTGCTTACACAGTTCGGGACCTACATCTGCGTAGAAGCCCAATAAATCTCCATTAGATAGGTAATAATGCTATTAATTATGGAATCCCGAGATCATAAGGCAACATCAAAGATTACTTGCTCCTGGGAAAAAGGAAGAAGCAGATAGAGCAAAGGCCTCCCGTCCGCTCTTCCCGAAGTGAGCTAATTGCATGTAGAGATCCGTAGGGGCTTATAGTTTAATTGGTTGAAACGTACCGCTCATAACGGTTATATTGTAGGTTCGAGCCCTACTAAGCCTAGCCTTTAGCCTCCGGTGGCTTATCTGAGCCCGATACAAGGCAGTCAAAGTCCCCGCCAAGCCGCTTCTATTTAATTAAAAAATTTTATTACCTGGGCGAAAGTTACATAAATAAGATCTTTGCATTGCTTATGCAGGGGGCTTTGTAGAAAGAAAAGAAATAAGTCAATAGAATAGTATGAGAATTTCGTATCTTTACTTCAATGATTGGTAGTTGGACAACTTCTCGGAAGAATTGAATTGCTCTACTCATAAACCAAAAGAAAAGCTTTGCATTCAAAAGTAGAATAAAGTAAGCTAGAAGTAAGGGATCGCTTTTTCATTGCTAGATTGTGGGCGCTCTCTTTAATGAACTTTCTAAATTCCTGAATAGGGACACGTAAGTAATGTCTGATTCGATTCTAGGGTCTGTTATGACAGAGTAGCCCTTTCCTTGTGCTGCCAGTGGGAAATAAGAAAAATAAAGAAAGTCGCTCTTTTCTTCGCTTCTGCGTTGTCTGCCTTCTCCCGGGCTCGGTACTCACCTTCGACATTGTTGTCTTAGCGTTGCCGATAGAGAAGATGAGTCTAGCTCCATCCCCTCATCGATGCCTTATTTAATTTAGTAGTCCTTATGTATAGGAAGTAGGCTTAGCAACATTTGTTATTTAAATTGAGCTACCAACCTTCGGTTATTCTTTAGTTATTCTTTCACGTTGTTTACCCTATCCGCTCCTAATGGAATAGATTCCGCAAAAGCGCAAGGCTTGAAGGCCTAGGTTCAAAAAAGGCATACGTCCGCACTGATGGAATTGAATGAAGCTGTAGTTACCACGTCCGCACCAGCAAGGATAACTCCTTTCATTAAGGCAAAGTATGAGTCCGGTAGTAAGGCGGAGATGATGAAAAGCCTAAATTGCTCGGCCCTGCCGTCCGGATATATAAAAGTTGAGGAACTCTTTTTCTCATGCATGTTCGCTCACCAGGTCCTCCTCTAAGAGGAAGTAGAGCCAATTAGAACTATTTTAGTTGTCGATCCGCGGATTGCTCAGTAGATAAAATTGCTCCTTTCAGGTTTCTAAACGTTTTTGCCTTTTCAAGCTCTTCTAAAGAAAGAAAGAAGCCCTATTTTATCTTCTTTTCACTTTCTTTTTTGTCAAAAAAGTAGGAATCAAAGGCATAAAGCCTAGCTACTTCAATTGAATGATTTCAGCTTCGCCCATTCTCTTCTACCTATACTCTGGAATCGAAGTACGTAGATTCTTTAGCCCCTATCGCCATTTAGCAACAAGAAGAGCAGAAGCGGAAGAAGCGAAGGGGAAGGACACGAGAAAAGAACAGTGACAAGAGAGCGGGAAGAAGCTGTAGCGAAACTTATTGCAGTTGCCGCTGTAGTAGTTTCAACAGTAGCTCATCGAAGAGAGCAGCCTTCACCTACCTCATTCCACGCAAGCCTATTAAAGGAATTAGAAGAGAAGAGTGGAACGAGTTCGCCTACCGGGGCTCCCTCAGGCCAATACCGAACAAGGCAAGCCAAGCCGAAGCAAGTAAATAAAGATTGATTTGCTTTCCCAAAGAGAAGAAAAGGTAAGCGAAGGCGAAGCAAGCCAAGCAACAGCAGGCAAGAGTTCCATCGGAATTCCATCAGAATAGAGGACGTAAGACCAAATAAGGTGGGTAAGGTTGTCACGCCTAGCCGGTCACATCGAGTTAGTTTTTCAGTATTAGCGACTTAGCTTTTCTAACGCTATTTCGAGATCTGACTTCCCTGAAAGACTATGCGCTGGCACTAGCCCACTATGGAAGCTTCGCTCCCTCACTAAGAATAAAGAGAAGCCAATACCTTCTTCGAAGGAACGAAGTGCTTCGAGCGAAGAGAGAAGGGATTGAGGCCTATCTCCCTATCGGCCAGGGGTCCTTCGAGGATCGCTCGAGAGGTTTCCTCTATCCCAAGTAGGCGCTTTCCGTGATCATTAGTCGACAAGAGGAGGAAGACCGGCCCCAGCCATTTACCCTTGCGCCAACTGAAACGGCCGGAAAGTTTCTATTTCATAAATAGAGAACGGCATCTAAGGCGGAGGGGAGCATCTATATGGCTCAATGCGGTTTCCAAACTAGCCTGCGCAGTAAGTCCTCTCCTACACTACAGAGCGAGTAACGTGGCAATAAGAACATGGTCGAAGCCATGAGTCTGATCCTTCCTTATGTAATGGTGCAAAGACGTCTCCTCTTTCCTATTGATAAAGTAGGACTAGGGCTGCTTTTCTGTTCTGATATTACGTAATGAATTTCCTGCCGCTTCTAGCGCTATTCTCCCTTCGGACGGAAATACCAACCACTTCTAATGATTCAATTTACCTTCCTGTGCGGGCAGCAGTCTATTCAAGAATGGTACCTGCTGACAAAGAGAAAAGTACGACTGCGGCTAGCTAAGGAAATTGCTTTATTTAAAGAGGGACGCTCATTCCAACTAACTACGTAAGAAGACAGGGAATCGAAGAAAGGATAAGTCAAGGGCGGGGGTAAAAACTTCTGTAAGATGTCCCCGGAAAAGAGCATCGATAGGCTATAGAGCCAGGAAGAACAGCAACTCGGCTCGTACATTCATTCTTAGAAGCTCCATATCCCATCTTTTCTCCCAAGAGAAGGCAGCAGTCTACCGAGACCCGACCGGGAAAGAGGAGCCTATGCAAACTGACTTAAAAGCGGTCTTTGATTGAAAAGCTGCCGTCCCCATCTCCTATGAGGGGAGAAGCTATCATGGCAACCTCACTCGACTAGTATTTTATTAGAGGGAGGGTTGAGATTCCCAAATATGACGCCGGCACAGAGGGCCTCAAGTGTCCGAACTAATATTCGAAATCGTGAACTTCACTTCCTAGGGAGGATCAAGTGTGTAAATAGAGCAAATATACCGAGAGATTTAGGAAGAATGGTATGACTTGACGAGTTAAAGAAATCCCCTGAACCAGTCTTCAGTCTTTGATTATACCGAGTCCTTCTATAAATATAAGGCTCGCACGGGACGGTTCGGAAATCTTTCCGTATCAGTTGGGATTCCTATTTACGAAAACGGGATTAGTAGTTGACGATCGAAATATCTTAAGAGAAGAATACGTTGACGAAAAGGAAGGACTACGACGAAGAAGGAGTCGAGTGGGCTAGTACCTGAACGCCTACGGGTGAAGAAGTTACCGTCTTACTGTTCGCCTACCGGAATTGAGTCGTAAAGGAGCGGAGCCATAAGTCCTTTACTTCTCTTTTACGAACTACGGCTCCCCTTTGGTTGACAGTAGTTCATTGACCGGACTCTCTCTCTTTCCTTTCCCGGTTGGCACCAGGGTAGAGATCGACAACCTATCAATTGCGTCGGTCGGTCAGTTCGTTTTACACCGTAACGGCTTTCACACCGGGTGTCAGTTTACAACCCTTACCCGCTTGGTCCTACTTCTTGTGCCTAGGTCTCATCCCGTTGCATCTTACTTCTGAGCTGCCTCGTACCGATCCCTCTATTTCTATCAGCAGACCCATCGGCGCTGCACTCTCTTTCCCACCAACAACAGTTCGGGTAGTTGAAAGTCGTATGTGACAAATTACAACATAAATGAAATGTTCGCTCCCCAAGGAGAAATCCCCTATCTATGATAGGTTCTTATCGTTGGTACGCCAATTTAGAATAGTAAATAGCTCAGCGAAATCGAAAGAAGAGGGGATTTCTTCACCGATTGGTGTAACAACCTAGAGACAATACCAATGGCTTATATCTCCCTATGGGCGAAAGTAAGTTAACTAGTTCCCTAAAACGCCCTTTTAGTAAAAGGGGAATTCCGAAGTGTATGAGTCTTTTGAAAGTAGGCTTTGATCTTCTCTTTCTGCCGGGCTTTTTGTCCTCTCTCTCTTTACGCTGGACTTTGACTGAGCATACTCTTCTCGACGAGAATAGACTCGCTCATTTGAAGCGGCTTTCTAAGCTAAGGGACTCCCCTATTGCTTAAGCACAGGTATTTGTGAAAAACAAACGAAACTTGACTTCACGGTTCTGCCATGAACAATAGATGGCCCTTGGTACCAGAGCCGGTGAATGTACCCTCTTTTGCTTGTCCAAGCCTTAGGATTGAGATACCGTACAGGCCTAATTGATCAATAGCATCCTTGTCTAAAAAAGGAGGAACGGCTTGGCCTACCCTCGGGGTTTAGCCCACTGGACCAATCTCATCCTTAAGCTAAGCTCATCCCACTTACTTGGGTAAGGTCCTTCTTCGATGAGCTTCTCTTCCTGTTAAGTAATTTCCTGCCTACTTACTATGGTATCGATGAGCTAGAGCTAACACGGGAAGCTAGGGCTCTTCCTTTTCCCAGTAAATGCCGCAGGAGTTTTCGTTGGAGTAAAGCTTTAAAGCTCTTTCTTAGAGAATGCTTCGTCCATTGGAAGCCGAACTATTGCCTCTAAAGACTCCTCTAGCTTTGTATTCCTTCTGGCTTAGGCCGGATCATCTAAGATGTAAGGAGCGTACGTAACAGCCCTGCTAAGCTAAAGAAAAGAAAATATGAGTCTTTCTTGCCTTCCGAAAGTCCACTGGGAACTGTTGCTTCAAAAGAATAAACAACTCGACTAGTAGGAGAAAACCTTGGAACTCTTGCCTAAATGGGGTAAGCTAGGCCGGAAACAAACATGCGCCAAAAGGCCATTCCCTTGCATGGGCTATGCTAATGCCATTACCCTTTCTACTAGATATTCTCCGTTATAAAGAAGAATAGATCCAGTGTGGACAAACCAATAGGAAGTGAGTGCGAGAAGAGATGAGGCTTGAGAAAGGAGATTGTTCCAGGTATCGATCTAATACGAAAGGGGGTGAGCAAGCAAGGAAGACAGGGATTTAGCGCCAGAAGAGAAACGGAAGAAGGCTTTTTAGAAAGCGGGATGGATCTCTTGCTATGTAGGAAGTGGCGCGGCTTATGCCACCAACATATCGGGTAATAGTTGTTCATGTGAATACCTGCTAGTGCAGGTGAATAGCCTATTGGCCGCTCGGTGGCTTTAAATTAGTGTCGAGTACGGTACCATCTTCAGCAGTGGTGGGAACCATAGATACTATGTGAAATAGTGAGATATCCATTTTCTCTTCCTAAGATCTCCGTAATAAATAGATAATACCCTTCTCTTATGGGACCTTTCTATCACTTTTCCTCCAAAAAGACATGTCCAAGGGCATATTTCCGAATCGCTGTTATAGTTCCTTCCATCAGGAAAGAGATGGCTTCTGTGTTGCAAGCTACCACTGCTTTACTTAGTGGCGCACCAACGCCAATATTGATTACGTAGCTTTGGTGCCAGCTTCCTTGACGGGTGAGCGAGCTAGGTTTTCATTTAGGAATATGGATTCTTCGAACTAACACAGACTCAAATCGAGGATTCCATTAAACAAGAGAAGCGAGTTGTTCGAACAGATAGCCGGAATGCACCAAGGTTAAAAACAAGCTAAATACCTGGTAAATAGGAGAAAGTAAAACAACAAGATGAATAAAGAGGTTCAACTCCCACATCCAAAGGGAAGCCCCAAAGCGACGGTTTACGAGGTACCTGAAAAAGAAAGTTAGCCCATTTGTTTGGGCTGTTTCCTAAGAAGAAGAAAAAGGGAAGAGTTACAAAGTAATGAGAAGACCAAGGTAATGAGGTCGCCAGAGGAAGCCCGTCTGGTAAGTCTCGTAAGACCTCGCTATGGTTCTTTTCTTAAGGAATTTTCCGCAAAGCGGTGGCCATTTAGCAGGCCGGGGGCCTGATAGGCTTGGGAATATCGAGCTTTTCCACCGGACTAAGCCTAATACGTGTGCTCTACATTCTGAGCGAGTTGTTTGAAACTCTAGAGTCGTTGACCCAGAGAAAGCTGCTGCTACCTACTCTTCTCCTCTTCTAGAGATTTATAGCGGATATACAGATCGTAAAAACGTAAGCTTGTAGGCTCTTCTTCCGCCCTGAAAGGGGGCTTCTTAAATGAGACCGACGACCCATAATCTTTCCTAGAAACAGCTGACGATAGGCATAAATGTAGTTGTTCTACTAATAATCTCACTGCTAAAAGTAAACTGTGCTGCGCCAAAGACTGGTGATGCCGGTCCCATCCCATACCGCTCCTTCTAAGCTTACTACCTAAAGTAAAAAAGAGTTCTTTTCTCTATTTGCTTGACCGAGCTCCACCACATCTTATGTTAGGCTTGAGATACCATAGAGGCCCGATCAATAGCACCTAAATAGGAGGAATGTCTCGACCCGATGGGGATAGGAGGCCCGGCCCAAGGGCGAAGGCAGAGCCTATGCTAGACATGTGTGTTAACAGGGATGCGACTAGACATGTGATAGGGAGGATCAAAAAGAAGGTAAACTAAAGTTCTAACTCCAATTGCCAGCAAGGGAGCCTATAAAATGAGAAATAGGTTGCAAAAGCCCCTATTCCCAGGGTAAAACTGTCCATAGCGCGAAAGTAGACCTTCCAGTGAACGACAGGTTGTACCATCACAAGCCCCTTTCTTCCGCTCCCTTATAGGTTGTGACCTTACTTACTTAGGAATCCCACTTTTCGCTTTAGTGTATTATCTTATAAAAAGGATTCCTTACCGATCACACTACCGACTATATCTTTTATTTCTTCTATTTCTATTCTTCCTTGATGAAGTACTGGTCGAGGGATACTCCTAAGCAGGAGATTGGGCGCTAGGTTACAAAATAACCAAACAAACCGGCCGGAGCACGCCCCACTCTCTTCTAATAAGTAGCACCGCTTCATCTTTCGCACCCTCGAGTCTCGGTCGAAGGGATTGTATCAAGGGCTTGCCCTCGCTACTACGGCCATTGAAGAAGTTTCAGTAAGCTTCGCATCTCATCTCGGAAGGTCTCGTTTGCTGATCTTGGATCCGAAAACCGGTGAGTGAGCCGCTGTCTTCATTTATGATATGGTTCTGTACGCGTCTTTATTTAATACGTAGTTAGAACTTGGGTCTATCTAGTTTGGGTGAAAGGCTCGCCTCAAATCCCTTATCTAGGATGTCACCTGAGGGGTACTTCTATCTCTAGCAGTTGTTCAGAGAGGTATAGGCATAGGCCCTCTGCTCAGCTTCGGCTTCGATAAAAGCAACTTATAGGTATAGAATTATAGAAAGCACAACATCCGCCCCTTGTCCTAGTGAGGCCTCAATAAGATATATAAATAGCTCTCTTATTGAGGCTACTCGTTACTCTTAATAAGTTAAGGAATTCTCTTCTACCAGGGCTCTCTCGATAGATGAGATACCTAGATCTAGGGATATGATCATAGGAGGAAAGGAATAATATGTGTATTCTCCCAAGATAAAGTAGGTAAAGAGCAGTTCATGCAAGCTCTTCCTTACTAAAAAAAGGTAAAGCCACCAATGGTATTCAATTCTTCTTTCTACGGGAACGGAGCAAACTAAACCGTAAAC
>JALGPY010000073.1:190000-230000 GCA_023055425.1 Linanthus parryae | reverse complement strand
GTATGAAGGAAAGCCCTTTAAGAAAGGGGATTCATCAAAGGTGAAAGCCTTAACTGCCCTAGTCAATCGCACCTATTATCTCCAGCTACGCAGCCAAACTCGGAATATTCTATCTATTATAAGAAGACTGCAGTTCCCATTGGGGTTGTAATTGAATAGGAAACATCAACAGCAAGCAAAGATGCAAGCCTTGGTAAGGAATAGCCCCCGCTGCTCCCACCCAAGCAAAGGGTCGAAGATTAGCTCCTTAAATAAGACCTGTTTTCTTCCAATACCATCCTTCCGGTAGTTCTCCCTGAGTGTGAGTGGCATGATATATCGTAGTAGCAGGACTCTTGTTCCTAGCCTCTTCGTTGTTCGTTGAAGTCTCAAGAGATGAAAAATTCCACCACTGATTCTCTACAGGAGTCTGGCTTCTTTCTTTATAATCTTTCTTCTGGTAGTTTCTTTAGGGAACGAGAAACCTATAGTAAAGATTCATTCACTCGAAGAGAATTAGATACGCGAGTCCCCATCCAGCCACGCCACAAGTTATCCTAGGCAACCGCGCCACCTTCCGTGATCTCGGGTAGTCGGTGCAGTGCACCTTTTTCTTTTAGAGCAGCAGTCCCACTAGCGAAGATCGAACAGCATTCCTAATGCCATATTTAGGTAGCGGCTCATCCCATTCCCCAGGCGGATCATCAACAGCAACCGGAGTTCAATCCACCCTCCCGGTGGGACAAGCGGTAGGTAGTACGAGGGAATTGGACACTCCCGGAACGCATATACCAAAAACTAGAGTCGCGAGGTGTTTCTCTCTCTTTATCAGATATGGCTCTCTTTCTTCAAGCTTTCACGGAAGGACTCAAAGAAAGAGGTACCACGCTCTTCCGCGCTCGTAGGTTGACTCCCCTATGCATCCAGCCGCTTCACGAATGTGAATAGGTGAAGGGTGGGTTGGTTATCTTATGCGCCTTCCTTCTTCGAACCTTTTGGTATGTATTGCCCCCTAACTATAGATCAGATCCACCAGACGAGAAAAAAAATTCCGCACTGCTGCTGAGTCGTCGGACTTATCCACCAACGGATTCGTGGAATTTCTGTGGATTGCGTTGGGGGAAATCTACCAAAGCTAGGCAGATAGATAGACTCCTTTCCCGCTGCTAATGGAGAGCAACAAAGAAAATAAAATGATTGTTTTTTAACTAACGCCCTTGGGTATGCAGGTACTAAGAGTCCTCTCACTACCAACCAACAGACATCATCTGGCTGGGTCTTGCCGGTATCAACAACGATAAAAAAACAACCAAACGGAAACAGCAACTAACTATGGCTCTTGGCCCAGACAACGTCCTAGGCGTAGGGGGGATCGGAGCAACAGGGAACGCCTAGACGACGTTGTTATTTCTGGGCTGCAGTAAGTAGATCGAGAGGTCGTTCCGCCCCCGGTCCCCGAATATGGGTAATAAATTCTCATACAATGTTGCTCCAATCTGACCTAGCTGGCGAGCAATCCCAGTTCGCGACAGAGAACAAGACAGCAAGCAAGCGTACCTTTGTTCGCTTCTTCTCCACCAAGCACGGAAGTTTAAGGATAACTGTAGGTCGGTGGCTACCTAAGGAAACTCCGATTCGATCCGCCCCCCGGCTGGGAGGCATCTACCTCATCCCGATCACAAGGAGAGGTTCACCATGATGGGGCACTTTTTTCGCTTCCGGAAAGAATGAGATGCATAGGGGACCATCCTTTTGTTGCGGCATGCTCCTTAGATTTACGGATTCGCAGGGGGCGTAACGACCTACTTAGTTGACTGACAACGACAAAGGCTTGCGAAACTAAGTAGGGCCTTTTCCTTTTTGAATAACCCATTCTCATTATCTTTCATAACTCAAGTAGGCGAGCTGGTAGCTCTTTAGTAGCGTTGACAAAGAAGAACAGCCGGTTAAAAGACAGCGAATTTTTCTTTTTTTATTATAAGCCAGCTTGGCAAGCTACCCTTCCTCTTGATCTGAGGTGCGAAGAGAAGGATCTCTTTTTTTTACTTCCACCCCGGCCCAGAAAAGTGACCGACCAGGGCCCTATTGATGAATGAAAGAAAAGGTTTATGAGCCCTAGCCCTGTAAGCCCACACCTGTGTAGAGTAGATCGTTCAACACCTGCGGCACAAACCCATTTTTTGACCTATTGGTCCTAGTATCATAGGCGACCGAACGGCCGCCCCCTAATTACTAGACCAACCCGCTATAATAATTCCATAAACACCTAGCGAAGATATGGCAAACAAATAAAGTAGCCCTATGTTCAAATCTGACAATACCATACCATAATCAAAAGGTACAACGGCCCAAGCAACCAGACTTAACATAAATGTAGCTACTGGAGCCATTCTAAAAAGGAAGAAATTAGCACTACTTGGTGAAATAGGTTCTTTTAGAATCAATTTCAAACCATCTGCTAGAGGTTGTAACAATCCAAACGATCCCACTACATCAGGACCCTTTCGACGTTGCACAAAAGCCATTACTTTACGTTCAGCTAGCACTAAAAAGGCTACTCCTAGTAGAAGTGGTAGAATTATTCCAAGTATTTCAGCTGGAACTGCTATGTACATTTTCGATTTTCTATTCACTCATGATCTGGCCTGGTCGACCCAATCATGATATTGAAGGATGGGGCCTTTTCTCGAAAAACTCCGGATCCTGAGAAGAGTTGAAGATGGTGCAACATCGAATCCTCTTACGTTACCTCGAATGGGCCCGTCCCACTTGCTTTTTTACTGCATAAAGGCATAAGCTCCGCCGATTTCCTTCTGTACTAAAAGACTTAGCTTAGCCATTCGGCTTCCCATGGGAAGATCTCGTCTTAATGAACAGGGACTTCATCTTCGATACCTGCTAATCTGGTACCGGGAAGATCCCTATTCCCCTTCTCCTAGCGGAAATGCATTTCCCGTTATCTACCACTCATGGACCAAAAGATCACTCACACGTCGGTCGAATCATTCAATAAATTAGACTCACGCACACTATGAACATTTCCAATTCGAACAATAGGTATCGACAGCTTTCTTCCTCGATGACGCTACTAATAGTTCTGGAAATGCTGTAAGCTTTCTCTATGCTGATACTCGAGTACTATCTACGTTCGCACTAGAATCAGAAGAAGCGCCCATAATAATCGAATCTGACATTACTATATAAAAATACTGGGCTCCATTCCCCTAAGGAAAGTAGGCAACAAATGATAGAGCTAATCATTCCGGATTGATTCGACACGGCTTACACTATAGCTATGAGCAGAGCCCTACCGGAGTTGAGCCTTGAACTATTCTATCTATCAATGAGCACTCCGAACCTTCCAAGTAGATACGCTAGCTTGTCTTTTGGTTGCAATGCTTTACATTAGGATTTGTGTCCTACTTGCTTGAATGAGAAAGAGACCAACGGTACACCTATCTCAGCAACCCTACTAGCCTTAGCAGTGGAGCAACGATTAGATAGAGCTAAGGCGGTGTTTCGTAGTTTTAGTCTTTTAGTTACTTGCTATTGACCTAGAGCCTTAGAGTCAGATAGGGCATCTTACCTTACTATATGAGTTCTGCACCTTACGGACACGATCTCCGCGTAAGCAACCAAGCTAGAGGGGAGAGCGATAGATAGAGTTCTTCTTCTTTGTAGCTAGCAAGCTGAGGAAGCTGACGAATGAATCAATTCATGAACTCCCATATTTTGGGATACTTTCACAATTCCTTTGATAAGAGCGGTTCCGAATCAATTGATGAAAGCCCCGTCCGGATCATTCTTTCGACTAAGGGACGGCCGCCCTATAAATAAGAATTTGAAATCTCGTTTCATCTGTCTGATCATTCTCCTACCGCATTTAGGAGTCTGTTTTCAAGCGAACTTCATGCCTGGTGTCTGTGTTATATAATAATAGTACTCCAACGTCCTTTCGCGGCCGGTCTCAGGTGACATAAACGTAGCGATACCCGACGGGAAGAGAAGCTTCAGCTACATATTCTAAGGCACACCTCCGTTTACCTCCAGCGGATAGCAGCCCGGACATCGCTATATGTGAATTGCAGGCTAACTTTATAACAAGGGGAATAGGCTTGCTGACTTTTCCATCTAGATCCGATGCACAGCGTTCTCGTTCTTTTTCACCGCTAAAAGCGGGTATTCGCCATAGCTATCTATATAAATCAAAGGTTCTTACGTCCCCTCGAGAAGAGCTCTTTTCTTAAGAGATTGAAATCTCACCACAATTATAGCAGGGCTATGGAGCCAGCACCTTTAGCCTTCAATAATAGACTATCATTCTTCAACTACAACGGAAAGAGCGGCAACAAGGAGAGATGCAAGCTCAATTCCAACTCACTCTGAAACAACAAATTCATATTTGCTTTGCTCTACTAGAAATTGAGAAATAGGTGCGAGTAAGCCTACTTTGAAGCCAAAATCTCGGGTTTACACTACTTTTTCTCCTTATCCTTCGCCGGCGAATGCCCTTATTTTTCTTTACAAAGCTTCCTCCCGGTGAAGAAAGACTATTTTAATACCGCTGGAAGATCAATTAAAAAAAGGGTATCCTTCTCTTACATCAATAGTTGAATGATGTGAAAGAGAGTGTCGATAATGAGGAATGTACCTATTCCGAATGGTGGTATAAAGGCGATAGAAAGAGTTCTTATTATGATGATTCTTGTTTCAGGGCTGAAGCTGGGTCATTTCATTCATTCCATTTGTCATACGTCGAAGGACTACGATAAAGATTATGAATATGAATACGTAGCTCACTTGAATATATGACTCTTGTTGTGAATTCGGATGGTTCCTAAGAATAAACCGAATGGTAAGGGTGATGTTTCTTCCTTTGATTACGAGAATGGTACCTCTAAGAATAAGTAGATGAAGCGAATCATCCAGATTCTGAACGGGAACAGTCTCCTTTTATTCCTAGTTAAGAGTGAAACCTAGGGATTGGCGAACCAACCCTGTAACTGTTGTTTCAAAATAAAATACTCCTATTGTACCAGTCTTCTTACGACTCTTTGCTTGTTGGTTGGCAACTAATACTTCCGGTCAGGTACCAAAGGAATATCCTTTCTTAAGGTAAAAGGCTCGAGGGATGGTGCTAAGGAAAGTAGTCCCCGGGCAAAGAAAGACAAATAGAATAGATCTTTGCTTCCCTTCTATTGATTGATAGGGATACTAGCTCTCTTATATGCCTACTCGCATCCCTTACCGCTAAGTCATACCCTTGCATGTTGGTTGTATTGGAACCTGGGGACAGCTTCTACTAATGAAAAGAAAGAGGTTGCTCCTCTTGTTGACTCTTTCTGAGTTGGTTGTTTCGCGGGTGAAAGCTTATTACAGAACCAAGGGAAACCCTCTAATAAAGGGGATCTGCTTGACCCGGATGCGTACTCTGGCTGGTAAAGACATACTCTAGTTAGTAGACTAGAAAGCAAAGATCTTATTACGTAGCCCGTGGTAAAGAGAACATTCAATAGAAGGAATGCAGCCGAGTAGGAGTCAGTTCCTTAGCCGGGAAATAATGAAAGAGTCCACCCTTTCCTATAGGCTTCCTTTACTGAGCATGGGAATCTGCTAGGTATAGAACAAAGACCTCCCTGAGGAAAGCGAATACCTACCTATTCGGGAGAAGGGATGAAGGAGTGAACGAAGCAATTGATTGTTACTTATTCTATTCCAAGATTCACGTTGAGTGAGAGTTACTTGGCTTCTGCCTTTGCATCGCCTTGGCTTATGCCTTTGATTACAACTTTCTTTGTCTGCTGCTTATGCCAGCCTTTGCCTTCGGTTGCGGGGTTAAAGAAAGAGAGGCTGGGGAATGGCCTTGCAACATGAACGAGTGAACGATTAATTAAATGACTCTAATCAACTGGAACAGCTGCTATAGCGATAGGTTTTGTGACAGAATTCCGTCGGATATGCCAGCCATTTGATACAATGCCTCTTCCCTTAGGGCTTCTTCTTCCTTTCACTCAGAAACAACAATATCTTAAGATAATAAAGGTTCATCCTTTCGCGAAGGCAAAGGCGCGCTTTCCAAACTTTACCTAAACCAAACAAAAGGATTTCCCTCCTGGAAGGAGGTAAAGGAACGTACCAAAGGAGCCACTTTCAGACAAAAGAAGCAACTAAAAGGCGTTCAAACGCTCCATCAATAGCGCCCCCGGTTCGCTTACTTCGCCTGACAACCGCTAAAGGACTTACCCCATGCCTACGAGGAAGAGAGCCCTGCCTTTGACTTGGGAACTAAAAGGCTTACGCAAGATAGGGTAACTGGGGACTTCCTCACGAGGACGCTTTCCAAACTTGGGCTAAAGGCCCATTCGCGCCCTTGCTCCAACAATAGCGCAACTGGAGCCTACTTTCCGCTCACATACACTTCCTTTTCTTCCTCAAAATAAGGTACTTTCACCAAAAGAGCAGCCTTTCCTCCTGCAAATCGGGTACTTTCGAGACTTTCGACGTTAACGAGAACCTACTTTCAACCTAGGAATTGGCTACCTTCTCCTTAGGAAGCCGGGAAGAGGGAATTCTTCTTTTTCTTTTTCTCGTTCGTTCGACCGAGCAGATGAAGGTTTAGTGATCACTTACGCAATTCGACTTTTGTTCTTTTGCGAGATGAGATCACTAAAGCAATTTCATTCAAATAGCGTATAGTGATAACGAACAAGAACCGTTTGATTGCTGGGTTCGAATTGGCTGACGGGTAGCAGTTCCAAGGGCAGGGCCCCAACAAAAGAAGCAAGAGGACGAGGACGGATTCGATCATATGAGATGACCAGGTTCCAAGAGGAAGGAGTTCGCCTACAGGCTTTGCTCTAGCACCAGTGCTTTTAACTCTTTCCAAGACAAAACAAATAAGAGTAGAAAAATCGTAATAAAGCTAGAAGCCACATTCCAACTGAAGGTAGCTGCACTAATAGCAGAAGTTGCCACCGGTATAGTACTTCACCTTTGCTCAATAGATAACATAATATAATATTATTGTAATAGAGGATCTGAGCTTGAGAGCTAACTCTTATGAATGGAAAATAGCTTTGCTGACAGCTATGTGACACATAGAATTCTTTCACTAGCACACGCAAGAGCGTAGATTCTATCTTTATAAGGTAGTCCCACCCCCGTCCCTGAGATTGGATGCCAGAGCGAAGGGCAAGAAGCTTCATTCATAGATGAGGAATCTCACTCCCCTCAGAAGCAAAAGAAGGTCAATCGATCATAGAAGACAGACCCTTCGGATGTTGGAATTCGTATATTTGATGACGTGATCATCACCTTTCACCAGCGGGAGCGATAGCCCTTGTCAGGGATAGGCTTGATTGCACGGTAAATCAAAGCAATACAATCAAAGAAAGAAGCAGCCCGCTCATCTAAGAGAGAAGGACATCCTAGTAAAGGAAAGGGATTCGATTCCTAACTCACAACTCATAAAAGAGGGTAAAAAGATCAGTGAAAGGCTAGCCCTAGCCCTAAGCCTTACTCGATTTTGAAAGAAAGATGTTAAAAGATAGGATTCGAAGGCGGATACCTAGCTCCGGACTAGCACAACATTCATGACTTGCGGGCGACTTCCTTGCTTGAACACTTAGCTCACCTTTGACCTATAGAAGAGTAGAGCTCTCACTCACTACCTGGCACTGGCGAAGAGAATAGGACTCGTTATAGGGTTCTCGATCACTCCGTTCACTTGGCAGTAGAAATGGTTGGTTAGCTTCTTAGCCACCTTGAGACTACCATAGTGCCTTAGCTGACATTGTGCCCGGGACACCTGTTGGAAAGGACATACTTCGCTTGGTTGGGGAGTGGAGATCAATGGCCGGGTTCCTCGAGAAACCTTCCTTTCCTGACGGTGAGTTGATCATTACGTCAGAATTGTCATGGATCTCCTTTAATCTAAGGGTTTCCGCCTCTTGCTTGGAGATGCGAGACCTACTGTCTTAGTACTCGATTGTCTTCTATGGTCTTTGACCACATTAGCATTCCTGGTCTTGACTTCTTCTGCGTACTACCGCTTATATAAGCAAATCTGACTCGATATCCCTCTTTCTCTCTTGTTACTCCTCAAAAACATTAATGAAATAGGATCTTCTCCTTTTCCTGCCTGTTCGGGGGTGGTCAGGACATATACATATGGAGGTAGGCCTCGTAAGGCAAGCGATCCTCTAGCTCCCTCTTCGCCCAGTCCGCTCACTCCTTTCTGTTGGTGGAATAGCTGCTTTAAACTCTGTCCTTGTTGATGCCAATCTCGTAGTCTTTCGTTTTGGCCAAGGGGAATGAGCCTTTGATCTATAGGTCCTTTTCGTTAGGTTGAAACAATCCTTTCGCCAGGGCGAGGAATATTGTAATCGAAGAAAAGATTGATAAACCGAGTTCCCAGCCTACTATAAATCATTGAATCAAGCCCTTTTTACGGGGGTTAGACCTTGTTTTCTCTTTGTTTCTACCGATGAGCTATCTCTCTCATCCAACAACCCTACTTACATCAAAGACTACTTTGAAGCGAAAATCCCGGGTATTCACATAAGAAAAGAAAGAACAGGCTCTAAGCATATGTGCAGTGAGATTTGGGGAACGAATCCTGCCTATAGAGCAGGTTGACTCTTTTCTATTTCCAAGTTTGGGAGGAAAGGGCGAACGGATGCGTAAGGGGTTGATGCTTTAGACAAGGTCGCGCTCGCTATTGGAATCCCCTTTTCTACAAATCACAGTTATAGGGGACTATTGGTAATTAGAGTAGGAAGAGGGCTATTTGAAGCCGTTTTTACGAGGTTTCATGAATTTTATGAGAAGAAAGCCGAGCCGGGGGAAGACGCGGACCCGACAGCGCAACCTAGCATTGCACAACATTCAAACGATCGGTATGAAGAGAAGATATCGAGCAGAGGCAGTCCCAACCAATGGAAGCAGGCAGACTAGTCTCACTCCAACGATCGGGTTAGGGCTTGCAGCACCTAGCGCAAAATCAAAGATTACGGGGGGTTGGCTCCTTGTGTAGGTAGAAGAGGGCAGTGATGATGAAAGGTTCTGATCGGTACGCAGCAGCTGAGGTTAGAAGATCCATAGATTCATCAATCCATTCATTAATGGAGTAAGAAGGACTGGACTTCCTCATGTTCGGCTACCGTGTTCGCTCTAACGCATCGAGATTAGCACTTTTCCGAAAGGAAGAAGAGGGAAGGGCATCTGGATCGGCATCTCGCTGAGATTCCGAAGTATGTGATTTATTCGCAGGATTTATACAAAGATGCAGAAGCCATCACTAGGCTTATCGTTCCCTCGCCTGTGTCTGGAGAGTAAGCTGAGTCTCGCTTTCCCTTATCTCCTAATAGAAGAGATGAACAGAAAGAAGCAGAGATTAGCTTTCCTATAATATAGTAAGTAGTTGTGCTAGTTGTTTAGCTCTAGTTATAGTAGTAGTGGCTCCAACTAGTTATAGTATTTGTTATCGATCACTTGCCTGTGTCCGGTGCTACCTCCTTCTAGTTCCTGTTGATTAGTTGGTAGATGAGAAGAGATCGCTACTACGAGTAGAATGTCTTGCTTGTCTAGTAGGTGCTTCATGCTTAACACAAGCTATTCCTTTGCTTGGAGTATGCTACCGAAAGAACGAAAGTCGTCCGTAAGAGAAGATACTTTCGATTAGGCTCAACCTAGTGGTCTTGATCGTTCACTCGTTCATGTTGCAAGGCCTGTCCCAGGTGAAATTGCTTAAGAAAAGAGTCCGGGAACCTCAGCTACATCAAAGTGAAGCCTTAACGATGCAGCAATAGAGGAGCAATGAACAATATGATAGTTATCAATTAATATAAAAGCATGTTACCGGCGAAGACTTCAGGGCTAGGTTTCGATTCAGATGAAGTAAGGGAAAGGGCGGGTAAAGGAGGTAGGCCCTTCTTCTCCAAAGAACGAACTCCTTACTCAGTAGTAAGCTAGAGCAAGATGAACTATAACTATAAGTGAGGAGCCACTATAAGAACTAGTACTAAAGAACGACTCTCAAGGAATCAAAGGCTATTCCTCTCGCTAAGTAGTGGGATGAGGAGTCGTATGAAAAGAAGGTCTGGGACCTAATCCCGGTGAAGATTCAGAATCAGATGCAGAAGAAAGGGCGCCCGGGGACGAAGGGGAAGCGAAGGAAGAAGCTGAGGTGCTCGTAGACAGGACATTTCCCGTTTTCTAATAGTAGAAGTGAGAAGCCAGAGGAGAAGGTTAACCAGGAGACAGAGGTTTTACGGAAACTGCGATGAAAAGCCTTTAAGGCCTATGAAAAGAACCATCTGGGGAATCACCTTACGCAGGAAGTCAACCGATGTTCAAAGCAGAATAAATGGCATCTGCAAGAGCCCTTGGTACACCATTTGATATCCCGAAAGGAATTACTGCGCCTAGGTCTTTGGCATGGGACTTGGCTTTACGCCTGCCTGACTTCACACCTGGGCTGTAGACTCACACTGCAAAGAGCTGCCTTACTAAGAAAGTATAGTTATAGTACTTGTTTAGTAGTGCTAGCTCCTAGTCTAGAGAGTATGAGTAGCTCAACTAAGAATAAGAGGAAGATAGCTCCTGATACAATAACAGATGATAAGATGACTATCATCTCCGTTAACGTAATCAAAGATCAGATTATGTCTTATATCTCCTTTGACTTAGGTATCTTTCTCCTTAGCTTCAGGCATAGCTTGGAATAGTATCATCATTCCAGTTCTCTATCAATCAATCAAGAAGACAAAGAAGAGGTTGAAGGCCGCGAATTGGCAAGATCTTACTCTTTTCCTAATGGTGCTATTATTGTGGTACCTTGTAAGAGTTGGAATTGAGCTCAGCTGAGATTGAGTATGCTGCTTTGTCTTCGATTGAACCAGGAAATGCGGCTTCTTTGAGAGGCCTGTAAATGTTGATTCAAAAGAATATATTCCTCGGTACAAGCCCCCTTGGGGATGATGGCATCTCATCTTAATGAATGGTGCCAGGTGCAGTGATCTCCTCCTATAGGTACTTGCTTCAACAATTACACATACCTATTGGTAAGAGGTAACCTAAGATGATGAGTTGTCCCAAGAAAAAGAACTTTCTTTCATAACATGATACCCGGCGCAGTAAGTCCTTTCATAAATGGATTACCAGCGGTGTCAATGGTAGGTTCGGGCCCAAGGCAAAGTACCAAGTGCGAAGTAAGGTAAGGCTCACTGTCGACTCTGCCGCCTGGCCAACATGAAATAGGGCTGTACTGTAGTAAAGGGTGACAAAAAGCCAGGCAAGATGCTACGTAAGAATACTCACTTTCTTCTTTGTTTAATTCCCCAGTCACAGGCTTTCAATCAATAGATCTAGATCACATGCATCCTTCTATTCTAATAGAAGATAACAGATCTTATAAGTGGATATATGCATTCATAGAGTAAACGAAGAACTACTCTCATTTCTTATCTTTATTCCCGCCTACAGGAAATATCATATAGAAGAGTCTTTCTCATGTGGTACAAAAAATAGCCTCTTACTACTACTTTTTTTCGGACTTACGCCCCCTCGAGTACTAGGATGAGTGGTTTGATGCGTTGCCGGAAGTGGACGAAAGGAGCGGTAAAGGGGCGTCCAAAGGCCTTACTTGCCGAACCTTCCGGAATCACCCTTCGCGAAAGGAGTGACCTTGGGGTACTTTTCTCTTTATGCATATTTCTTTATGTTGTAAGAGGTTGAAATGGTAAGTCAATCGAAGTATGAATGGATAGTAGTACCAGAAAAAAAAGAAAGGAATGAGCTCCCTCCTCATGCAAAGCCCACTACGAGTGATGATCTATGCTATGGCCCGGATCCCAGCAAGAAAGAGGGAAGTCTAGAAGAGTGGATTCCTACTATTAATGAACCAGAGTGGGCTAGTCAAATCTCAACAGATATGGAGATAGAGAGGGGGAATGAGACAAGTCTGGAAAGAGGTCAGTGATAACGCTTTTTCTTTCTTAGCGCTCCGCCCCCGTAAGGGGAACTTTGGTTACGCGGCTTTCTCTGACTTGACTCAGCTTGACCTACTTGACTCAGCGGTTAGAGTATCGCTTTCATACGGCGAGAGTCATTGGTTCAAATCCAATAGTAGGTAAAACCGACCGATGCCCTACTTCGTAACTCTCGCCTTTCCTACAAGCTAGATCTGTCTGTCTCTGTACCATTACTGGAAGAGAAGAAATGAATCTTGCTGATGTCTTTCTTCGTTCTAGTCTCGCGTTATGCTAGATGACTCAGAGCATGGATGCTACAAAATGGAATAGCTTTGATGCCTATTCGACACAATTCTTCTTCTGGCTCTGCCCTTTTTTTGTTATGAAGAGTCGAATCCAGGCTCAGTAAATAAAGTAGAAATTAGAGTAGGTTTAGAGAGGCACGTATTTCTGCTCGACTACGAAGTGAAAGCTCTCCGAATCTTTAGGGGACTATCAATTAATCAATCTTTCAAGTGATTTAAGACAGTGCTGTGCTAGCTTTGTCCTACACGAGCTGTACGAGGCTATCGGGGCAAAAAGCTTCGACAGATTTCGCGATGAAAATAGGATGTGGAGTTAGATGGTGCTTTCCGAATCGGTAGGCCATTTATCGCCCTTGGGCCACAATCTATAGATAGAGTGCCTATGCCTAGTATGAGAAGCCAGTAGTACCGGTCAAGTAAGAAAGGGAGTTTCTATCCCCGCTAACGTAATCTTCGATCTAATAGGAAATCCTCTAAGGTTTGATGGTTTTGGGAAATGAACAAGCGAATGACGAGCTAATTGGCGCATACAAATCTCCCATAGACGCAGGGGCGCATTATTTAGTAGAGTATGCCGCCTGCTTCCTCCAGCATAGTGGGTAGGGGAAGGGGTAGTGGAAGGGAAAGTGCTAGGATAGAAAGGCAACCTCCGCCCCCAAAGGGAAGGGGTGGAATCCAATTAAAGCAAAGCTTTTGCACCCGAGATAAAGGAGAAAAAGAGGCTACTTTTGACGAAGCTCAAGCAAACGAAAAATGTTGAAACATTTTTTAACTTTATAGTAGGGGTGTTGGAAGTCCTCTATTATATAATTTTACGGAATAGAAAAGCTTAGGTTTTTATTCCTCGGCGGCTTGCAGCAGGAGGGAGAAATAAGAAAACGAATATTCCAACGAGGTTAGGATTGCCACTCTGAGAACAAACTCCCTAAAAAGAAACGAAAGTTGGCATGGCAGCAGGGTCAGAGGCCCAAGATCATGGGTAGGCCTTAAAAGGCCTCTAATCGCCCGCAAACACTCATTGGTAGACCAGCGCAGGGGAGCGCACCATTATGTGGTCGGCTCTCTAGCTCCCTTGACTATTCACTCGATTCGATCCTTTCTTCCGGAATAGCACCCGACAGAAAAAAGAGGGATGTTGCTGAGTGAGGAGTTCGACATCCTGGGTAGGCTTCGTTCAATTCTCATTCCTGTGCTGATCCCGGACTTGCAGAATAGATTACCCCCTTTTCACTTTAAAATAGGGCTAGGGTAAGGGAAGGTAGGCTTAACTAACGTCAAAGGAAGGCCGGATCAATTATTAGTTCATCGAAGGAGCGAGTTTTTGATTACATGGGACAAGCTCCCTCTGCTTCTGCAGATATATCGCTTAATAAAGAATGGTTGCCTGGGCTGGGGACAGCTCCCAAAGAAAAGAATGATCGACACTCCGTAAGGTGCTGCGTGATAGGATCTTGTTGATGGGTCATCTATAAGGAAGGGGGCATCCAATCCATTTAGTACAGCTGAAATGAAACCTACGACGGACCCGGTGCTAGTGCTCAAGAAGCAGAAGACCACAGATCTCCTCGTCTTATGAGTGCCGAGGTGCGCGATAAATCTAAGAAAGTTCAACATTCGATATAAGTCTCTTTTATCATTCATAGAGCGTAACATGATCTTTAGGTTACACCTATGCTTTACCGTTCTCGCCTTTTACGGAGTCGATCACAAGAGTTGGCCATTCACTCTTTAGAACATTCCTCATTCCTTTCTGTCAAAGAAGGCATTCTTTAATAGTAGTTCCGGAAGTTGTTCAACTGGTACTGTAACAAGCAAGTAAGCTTTCCACTACTGATTCTGTGAGACTCCATATGCTAGCTTTTCTTCAAAGCTAATCTGTGAGACATAACCCTTTCGCATTGGACTTTGTCTTGGTCTTCATTGGTCCTGCGAGTAAGAAACAGTCTATCGTGAATCATCTTAAAAAGGGGTTCCGGTCCCTAAAATGAATAAGAGCCTGCCTGCTCTTTCTTAAGCTACCTATTCTTTCACGATCGCATTTACCGGGTTTCCATTAATAGAATCAGTGGGAAGTAGCCTTTCTTTCCATAGTCTTTGGCATGGGACATAGGGCATTGGTCATAGCTTCTGGCATAGTATCTTCGTAATCAAGTATGGTATTCTATCTCCTACCGAAGGAGTCCTACTCCCAATAGAAGGCTGGAACTAACACCTATTTCATCTTTTACACATTCCCAATCTCTTCAGCAAGTATGATTTGATATCCCGGGCATCAATCAGCAGAGGAAAAGAGTTTGTTTCCTTGGCCAGGTAAAGCATGTAGGGCATCATTCCCTTGGTCAGCCTTCTAGGGTAGGTTCGGTCGGGCCAGTGAGCTATTACGCACTCGGAGCTTCTAGGCAAACATCCTTACCCTTTCCATAGGGGCGGTCGAGATACTAAAGAATCCCAGTTAGTGGAACACCCTTCTGCTTCGGCTTATGCCTTCTCTTACGAGAGTTGGGTTTGGTTTGCTTTACGCGCTAGGAGCTTCCTGTGCCTTATTGATAGGGGAAATGAAGCAGAAATCGATTCCTCTTCTGTACTGAATTCAAGTGAAACTACTACTCTTGTTCGCCTAAGGGAGTTGAAAGTATCGGGTTGTTTCTATTCCTTTATTTTGAGTACCTTTGCTAAAAGAAAAGAATGGTAGGTAAAACAAAGGTGAGCGAAAGGCACCGGGATATTCTATTGCTGTTGAGCGAACCTGTTTTTGACAAAGAAAAGAGTGGTCCTGTTCCTTCTCCATAGGGAGCGGGAAATTTGCCTTCTAAAAGGGGTAGTCCTCTTGCTAGCTGATTGAGATACGGGAAAGAAGAGATGTTTGTGATTCAAAGATCATATAGTAGGTCTTTAGAAGCGAGAATCCCGCCTGGGGGCTATCCATAGTAACATTCCCCCGGGGGTCAGTACAATAAGGCTCCCTTCTTCGATCACTTGGTGGAATGGACATCCCTTTCAGTCTTCAGCATAGGTTGCCATTTC
The DNA here is from genome assembly GCA_023055425.1 of Linanthus parryae. Lineage (NCBI taxonomy): Eukaryota > Viridiplantae > Streptophyta > Magnoliopsida > Ericales > Polemoniaceae > Linanthus > Linanthus parryae. Next base: position 214,720 of record JALGPY010000073.1, on the reverse strand, counting down.
TTCAACATCATAACTCTTCCTCACGCTCTCTCGCAAGCTCTATCGTCAAAGAATCCCCTGAAAGAGCTCACTCTTTCACTTTACGAGTGGCTCATGTGCACCCGGCCTAATTGAAAAATAGAGGAAGAAGAGGCATTTTACCCTTGGTGAAGTAATAGAAGAGAGGAAGGCATTTCCGCTTCGATTTGATTTCAGCTGCCGAATAGAAACCTTATTTCTGCATTTCAGCTATTTGAAGAAGGGCTATCGGCTCTGTTCACAGATAAACATTGAATGTAGGTACATCGAAAAAAGAAGAAGATTCAAGCCGGATTTCCGACTTGGGACGGGGGAAAAGTGGTGCCCGTCCCCTCAAAGGCTTACTCGCACCTATTTCTCAATTTATAGGAGAGCAAAACAAAGATGAAGAGAGAAAGAGGATTCCCTCCCTAAACTAAAGGGAGGTATTGTACACATCACTGGATTTGACTACTCCAAAGTAGCCTAAGCAAGAAGCCAATGAAATAAAAGAAAGTATATTATCCCAGAGACATCCTTCGCTTGAGCCTGGTGTAACATTACTTCATAGAAGAATGCCTGCTCGTTCCAAACTAGAGCTGCGATATCATAGGTCCGGTCGGGAGTGAACAGCACTTCCACTTCGGTTTCGCATTCAACAAGAAGAAATATCATATAAAGTCGCTTTCGGACCTAAAGGCCCCCTCAGCTCAGCATCGGTAGCAGACATCGAGCCTACCTTCTAATCGAAAGCGTAACAAGCCGCTATGCTTAACACATGAAATGCAATAACGTTCTGGTACAAGCCCACTCACTGAAACAAGAGTCGTACATTCAGCAGCATTTACCATCAATAATGAACTTGATGAAGGAGTTGCTTAGCCAAGGGTTGTTGCTGCCGTACCCCTATGTTCAGTAATCTCTTTGATTCGTTTTCTCTAGAATGGACATTCTCTTTTGTTATACCGATAGAGAAGTTAAGTCGGGATACTATAATAGAAGATAACTGGTCTTATTTGTGGATTTGAGAATCAATAGCGCGAAAGAGCAGAGTCGATCACTTCTTAGGGCAGGCCTTCCCTTGTCTCTTTCATCCGAACACCCAAGCTTCAAGCCCTTAACTATACTATTTTTACAACACTCGCTTTCATTTTCTTATTTAACTATAAATCGCACTATTGGTGCCTTTTCCCAAACCCAGGATTTTTCCTCTTTTTCCTAGAATTTGCATTCTATAAAAGGAGTCCGTCACTACCTTCTTGGCAAGAGCTCTCTATAACTCTTTCCCTCAAGTCATCCCTAATAGTATAGACTTGAGAAGGACGGGGGCCCTATTCATTTCCTGATTAGCGCAGGAATCGAACCCGCGCTAGATCTGATCCATCTGACATCTCCCCCCCACCTTTCTTCTCTAAGACATCATAAGGACGCCTATATGCAAGCAAGACTCCTCGAAAGCCCCTTCTATAAATTGGATTCCATTGGCCGGCACTACTCTCATCTAACTTGAATAGTCTTCTTATTACAGCGACTATTAAGCAGGGATCATTCCTTCGACTATTCATAGGCATCCGTACCAAGGTTTCCTAGAATAGCTTCTGACTCTTACAAGAGTCTAGACTCTCACTTACAATAAAAGAATGGTTATAAGACCTGAACCGTGAGACAGTCCCCGCTGAGGAAAACTCGACTCTTATTGGGAATCCACACGTAATTCAGATTAAGACTACATGTTAGTGAATCAAAGGGGCACGCATCCCTTTGCGGCCGACAAGAAGGCTTGCACTAATCTAAAATAGTCTCTTCGGAGCAATAAAAGATGAAAGGCAGAACACTACAATAAAGAGAAAAAAACATATCACATTATATAAGCCATTTCTCTCTTTAAAATACCTCCAACATTTCAGAGCTTTCTTTCCCCTAATAGCTCTCTATTACTACTTTTCTTTTTTTTTTTTCGAAAAAGGATCACTTCATTACCTAATAAGACCGGATTTGCCGCATCGGGAAAGAGAGGGTCACTCCTATTTAGTTTCTAAGGTGATCATTCCTATCAGAAAGAAGATCAGGTGTGCGATAACTATACTAGCTTTGTGGCGTCTTTCATCAAAGATCGGTGTCGGTTTTCAAGATAGGATAGCGAGGCATGGAAGCTTTCTGCTATGCTTATGCAATTATAGGATAGAGGAGAGTTACTGTAAACACACAACTTCCACCCTGTTGGCTGTAGTTTTAGCTTGTATATGTGAGAAAAATATAATATAAAAAAATATTTAAATAAACCATTTTTCTGCAGGAACTAGAACAAAGCAGATTTTATTCATTCCAGCACTAGAAGCAATTTTGTTACATGGAAAATAGGAAGCTTACACACACATAGACCAGCCACACAACTAAACACAACAAAGAAAACCAAACAAAGACACTTAGCATAGGAGTAGATCTCCACCAAAGAAGAAGAAGACCCTACATTAAAACACACTACTTTGCGTCTACAGACACTTATTTAAATCTTCTAGAAAGAGTCGACGGACTCTTCTAGTCTCCACGGTCACCGAGGGTAGCAGCCCGCACAATGAGCTCTTGCTGTTCGTTGAGGAGCGACCTCCTCCTGTCTTCCAGACCGCGAATGCGGTCCCGTAAAAGTTGCATCCTTCTTCCTACGTCCTCAGGATCGAGAGCAGGCGGATGCTCCCAGAACAGACCAAGCCTTTGCTCACATTGGAGCTTCAGGTTTTCTACCTGATGGATTGAGTTCTGAATAGTGGCCAGTCTTTCGGCAATGATATCCATTAAGTTTTACTGAAAGTCTTTCTTTCTGACTTCTACCTCTCTCTTTGAAAATATAGACTGAAAGAAGCTTCTATTTATAGGCCTTGGAGGCGCTTAACTCTTTCTTATTATTAGTAAGAATTGTTGTCTTAGTTTCATAACATGTTTCAACCCCGGCTTTTCATGAATATGGAACCAGATCCACTAGATTTTAGTGTGCTGAATAATTCTCTTCGTACGGATTGGAGTACGAAAGGCCCCCATGTTTTTCGCGGGTATCGCCACGCGGCTTAAGCCCGATCACTCCCTAAGGAATAGGAGGCAATAATAGAGCGAATCTGTCAGAGAGTACTCCACCACGACAAAGCACGCTCAGTCAATCGTCACTCGACAGCTCGAAAGCGGATCAGTACAAAACCATGTGATCTGTACTTGTTTACGTACTCCCCCTTAGGCCTAGGGCTTCGTCGTACCCTGCTTACTCCTCTTTCACTTTCACTGGCTTCTACTTGTATTTTTTTTATTGGCGGATTTGTACCCAGGTACATCATGAACTCCCCTCTGCCAATCGTCACTCGACAGCTCTGTCCTTTCTTAGGAAAAGACCTAACCACTATCTCTTGATTCATCTTTTTTTTCTACCTTTAGAGCTCGCTCTGTCAGTCCACTAAGACCTTAGTGTTCACTAACAGCGGTATACAGTAAGTCAGTACACCCACTACTCTCTCTACACTATTCCTCTCTACAGGCCCTTTTTCTCTCTCCTCATTTCTGAGATAAGGGGCATCTTTTTATTTAACATTCAATAAGATGTATTCGAATGAAAACCCTTTTTCAAATATCCTCTCCGTATTCCTCAGCAATCTTTATGACTTTTTTGACCAAAAAATGTTAGATATTCAAATTGGTCCCATTATCTCCTTAAACATTGATTGAAAAAAAAACTCTTTAGCATTTTACCGGGAATTTTTGTTTATTTATGATATTAAATGAGATAAGTAAAAGAGAAGAATTCGTTATATCTTTTAACTCGTCCATCGTAACTGCTAGTAGCGATTGAAGTCTTTAACTCCTTGCCTAGCGATTAGCGATTTCAAGAGTCACCTTACTTGCTTGCTTCAAGTGATTTAATTCTCACACTGTAAATAGATTAATTCTTCCACTGTAAATATTCAATATTATCTGAAAGAAGAGTTTAAAGAATGAAAGTGTTTCCTTGTATGAATTATGAAATGTAAATATCATATATGAATTCTTTCTGAAACTCGCTTAGCGCTTTAAAGGAGGATTTTCCTTCTATTTGAAAGGGAAGAAAGCACACTTTCTTCTCTATGTGATTATCATTTCCTATCGTTCGAAGGTATAAAGCCCCTCCGTACCGAGTTTCCACATCCTCTTCATAAGAGGTTTGATTTACCTATAAGGAGAACAAGCAAGCCCCATCTCTTAAGAGGAATAGAGTCAACGGATAGCTCTGGCAACAACCATCCTTTCTTTTCTTTATCAACAACAGTGACAAGGTTCTGCACCAATGGCATCCCCAAGAGGAAGTTGGTATTATTTCCAAAGTAAAATATCTTAATAGAAGTGAAAGCTTAGCAGCTGTCCCCAGGTTCCAATACAACTATCGAAGGAAGGTGTCTAGCGAAGGTCTTTCTAGTCGAATAAAGAAAGAAATTTGAGGCTTTGTTATGAGAAATTGAAAAAGAAAGAATACGAGATAATGTCTGCCCAGTAATCAAGCCAGAACGATCATTTGCTTTCCCTATAGGGGCCTTACTGACAAGAACCATACTTCAAGGTAAGGTCTAAAGACCCATTCAAATGAGTCAAACTTGTAGTTGTAAATAAGGCGCTCCGGTTCCAAACATCCGAACCAAACAAAGGCACAAGAGGTGGAAAAGGTAGTCAAATCCGTCTCTTATAGGACGATCTATAGCTAATACCTACCTAATTAAAGAAATACCCCCCGCTGAAGAGCTATCGCACCAAAAGCAGCAATTCCAGGGATTCAAGTAAACGAAAAAGGAGATTTAAGGACTCTGAACCAGATAGAGAATCATCCAGCTGGGAGCGGCAAATTTGGTTGTCGGCATAAAGAAATGGCTGATGCGGTAGTTCCTCTCGTCGATCAATCTTACACGAAAACGCCCTCTCGTGCTCTAGGAAGCAGGAAGACCAAAGATTAGAGCGAGCTTAACAGCTCCCTTGCTCCAACATCTCAGATGACTTTTACCTATCGCGCTATATGGACAAAGACAGGCTAGTAAGAGAAGGAGATTACTTAATGGGAAGAAGACTAAGAAATCTATAAGTAAAGGCAGCACTCCGACATGGGAAGGAGAACCCCAATTGAAGTAGTTGTTGAAGGCAAAGGATGCTACTGTCGAAGTCCCCGGGCTAAGGTATTAAGGGCAACCATGGAAGCTGCTTTTCTTACTCTTACTTAGGTCAAAGCCTGGAAATGTACCTTGACCCTCCCTTCTACTAAATATAGGAAGCTGACCATCCCACGTCCAATGGCATCAGCAAGGGAAGGGGAGAAGGCTGGCAAGGCTGAAGGAAGAAAGCGAATGCCGGTACTGAGCCCCCTCTCACTACCGGCATTCCCGTTCTCCCTGGGGGAAGCTTAGTTACCGTGGCTCCTCAGCACAAAGGCTGGCGCATCAGGAGCGTCAATTCCAGTACTTCAAGGACGATAAAATGCCTTTTTACCAGAAGAAAAAGAACAAGATAGGAGATCACCGGGCGACAATGAAGCTTTCTATCAGCGCCCTTAGCCTAGCGGGCGAAGAAGATATGACTGATCGGGATGGCCGAAGAGTGCGGTTCACCGGAAGCTTGGCATCTGGCAGATGACAAAGTAAGAAGTAAGTTTTGCACCCCCGAGTGCATGTACATCACACCTCCTATGATACCTTACCTTAATTCCCACTTTCTTTGGGCATCATCTTTCTACACGAATGGATGAATCAATCTGTTTTGCCTGTGGGCCATTCTTACATCGCTATCCTAATCTAAACATAAATGGCTTCATTCCGCCTCTGTTCTTTAAGTAGCGAATGCGGTCGAGAGCCTTACACCATTCTTCTGGTTCTTTTGATTTGAGAAGGAGTTTGAGTATGGTCAGTGCAGTCAGAGTTGGTAATTATGCCTATTGTCTTGGGCTGCGATCGTTCCAGTCGTTCGAAGTTGGTCGATTGGGATTGGTCTCACGGTACAAGCCCCCTTATTATTCGATTCCTATCCTTAGAGCATGGTATTGGTTCAACTTCTTGTATGGCCGTTTTCGTGTGGTGAAATCTTGTTTTTAACATCTGCTTAAGGTAAGGTGATGCCCTATCTCTTCTATTTAGAGGGCCTTAAAACCGCCTTTTATTCTATTTTACCTTTTCTTCTATAACATAATCCTCTGGTCGATTGTACCCGAGGGTCAAACTCTCGAATAAACCAACAGGGGGCTTGTGTTGACTAAAAACGGTATTACTAAGACCCTACTATACGAATGCAGCTACTTCAACCAAAAAAAAGAAAGAAAGACTCTTCCATTTCAGTTTCGGTATTCCAGAAAACTTAAGGAGAGAACTCTTCTTGTTCTTGTTTTGCGGCTGGAGCCTGGAGTCGTTGCACACTTATTAGAAGAAGAGATTACGCCCACCGAAGGAAGGGCAAACTGATCTCCCCCCTCTCTTACCTCTAAAGAGAAGAAGTTGACCTCTCAATGGACCTCTTCCCGCACAGCCTTTATAAGATTGGCTGGCTGCCCCTATTCGGTAATAAAAGATGTGAAATAGCTCCATTCCTGCCGGAGCGGGCGAAACTCGGACGAGAGTTATCAGCCAAAGATGGATTTGTGTTTGTGGACGAGTTTACTATAGAAGCGGAATAGGGGGTCTGAATAGGAATCAATGGGCTCATGATCGCCATCAAAAAGAATCACACCGCTTGCTTACCTTATGGCCTTTCTTTTTCTGCCAGGGAGCTTCCTCCGGGGGACTTTACTTCTCAACATCTTCGCAATTAGAATTATGGCACCCACTTCGGCTTCCGACTGACTGGCTGCTCTACCCGGCTAGGTGTTTCAGTTGATATTCTAAGAAAAGAAGCTTACCCCAAGCCACTCAATAGAGAACTTTTTAAGCTTTGCTTTGTTGAAATCTTTTTGCTTCGACGACTCTCCTTATGAAATAGTATTCTTCGGTATGAACCTCATCTTACCAATGCTGCCCACCGGTATGAATTACATTACGCAAGCCGCGGAAGCTTGATGCACCTCGGAGAATTAGGCAGCTAGCTTGTGCCGGTCGCTCGTCTGCACGGGCATGGGCATGTGGATAGCGAAGCGCGTGTATATGATAGCTTACTGGCCCAATAGAATAGATCGATAGCGTACTGGCGGGCTAGAAGGTCCCGTACGGCGGGAATAGCAGTAGTAGAACGAATTCTGCTGATCCCAATTGATCACAACGGTGCCTACTACTTTACTTGATTGACTGAGACCTCAGAAATAATAGGATAGGTAACCTCTGCTTATACAGTCTACCGGGCCACTAACCTAATAACCAAAGAAAGCCTTTCGCCGGCTCCTAATAGCCATTTGTCCATCTCCATAAAGAATAAATACTACTCCGGTCTGCTAAATAACTGCGGCCAGAGAGTCAAATAGGTCGGGAAGAAAGAGTCTGAGGTCGGGTTGGACGACATACATCTTGGTTGGTCCCACCACCACTAGAGATTGGAGATATATTCAATCTTTTTTATTTAGAAGAAAGATTGAATTATTATTTAAATAGCTGCAAGACCAAAACGGGGAAATGAAGAAAGAAAGCCCTTCTTTTAAGTTCCTCCCAGATACATGGCTTACATACCCGGCTCAACTTTCTTGGAAAACAATCGAATCGAAGGTCCGGAGGAGAATTGGCCATTCAATCTTGTGAACTAATCGAGACCGAAATTGGAAAAAGAGATACGAACAGAAAGAAATAACCAATCAATAAAAGAACATGAAACCATTCTGTTTCAATAGAGGTACAAAAAAGGGTTAGGGGCAATAAAGTAGGTAAAGTGGTTAAATTTGGCAAGCTGTTCCAACCACTGCTGGATGTGATTCCCAGAGCCAAACAAGAATGAATACCACACAGAAGAGTCAAGACCAGGCTCCCTAATAGAATGTTTAACCAATCCATTCCGGATCGACCGAATTGGTACAGAAGTTGTAACATGGGAAAACCACAGAAAACACAACTTATTTGAATAACCCAGTGACCTACCAATTGTAGAAGTAGGATCTTTGGCAAGCAATAAGCACTTAAATAATACAATTCAAGTGTACCATCTTCTTTCTCATTTCGAAAAAAAGGTGTGGAAAGAAAAGAAAACAACAGAGAGATCCAAATCAAACCTAAATGGAAATGACATAAAAAGTCTTTTTCAAAACCTAGCATTAAGGGCGTTACGACGATATACAGGAGGAATAGAGAAAAACTCGTGATTGGTGTAGAGGAGAAGATCTGTTTATAATATAGTTCAAGAAAGAGTCGTCTCATTTCCAGATGTCCTTGCTTCGTTCTTTCGAATTCACTCACGCTCCTTCTTAACATCACAATGCATTCTTTTCGAACTCCCCATCCGCGGATTGATTAGATTCACACCTCGCCAATCTTACTTTTTCTACCTACTTTTTCGTCACTTGACGGATCCAGAAAGCAGGAATATCCTGAGATTCTCGAGGGAAAAGCCCCCTTTCTTCTCTAAGCAATTTCATGTCTCATATTTTATTTTCATCATTAATCTCGAGCTTCTTTGTATGACATATCACTTGGGGCGCGCTAGGGCGTGAACATTGAGTTTCGACTTGCATGTGTTAAGCATATTGCTAATCTTTATTCCTCGACTCTGGGTGGCGTGATGCTGCGGGGCACGGGCCTATATATGATGACTTCGCCTACCCTTTATTCTATTCCACGCTTGGTGCGAGTGATCTCAAAGCAAAGATTCTGAACGGGAACTTTCTACTTATACTACGGGATATGCTGTCTCTTCTATTGATATATACCATGTGTGCGGGTAACTGCCGCTGAAAAGATAATGTATAACTCTTACCAGATGCTTCCCCGTTCTGGGTTGTAGGGAGCTAACCCGCGGATTGCCTCGGTTAGAAAAAATCCCAATATGGCATAACCAAAGAGTGGTTTTGCTATTGATCAACTATCCCGAGACCAACGAAAATGAAAATGGAGTTGATCGCTTCGACACCACTACAAATTGAATCTGTGCATAGAGCTCGCCTGCCTAGATGAGGCTAGCAAATCAAGCCTTCTTGTGACTTCATGGGTGGGGGATTCCTTTGATTGTGAGTGGAAATACTTCGATTGACTTTGGTTGGGATACCTATTCCTATTCTTTCGATCGAGAATAGGTACAAGCCCCTTTCTTTTAGGTGTAACCTTCTATTACCTGCCCGAAGCTAAGTTAAGGATTCCTCACTCCAATTTTTTGAAACTCCTATCCTATAATGCTAGAAATAGCTATTTAAACCTTTTTCATAGCCCGCAGGCAAAGAGCAAGCTGAGGGAACAGCTAATCTATAGGAAGAACCCTCTTACCGATAAAACCTCTCGCAAACTAGGCTTGCGGCAGCTTCCCCGCATATACCTGAAACCTAGGAATCTGCTAAAACTACGGACTTTAGCTAACCGCTTGCCCTTCGTTCGGAATCAGATACTTACACCTAGCAAACCGGGGCCTCCTCCTTTAGGAAGCATCTACCTAAAAGCGAGGAATCCGCTACTTCAACCGGTAAGATGATCACAAATTATTAAATTAAGAGAAGGCGTAGAAGCAACAGTTCCAATCTCTGAGAGCAATTCAAGAACTCTTTTTAGCGAGTTTCCCGGTTCAGTCAACAAGCAAGGGAACAGCTATTCCCTTCCCCGTTTGCCCAAGTGCTAGAAACAAAAGGTATCGGCTAGAGTACTGATTTGTTGAAGAACGTAGTGAGTAGCCGGGGACTGCGCCCCAAGGAGAAGATTACTAGTTTATACTATACTACAGCGTTCTATTAGATAATTAATTAGTATAGTAAGAGAGAAGAAAGAGAAGATTATGTAGCTTAGTTTACGTAATCTGAGACTATGAAAAGTAATGGGCTTCCCCTTTTATATTAGCTTATTAGTTGCTAACCAGCCCTCTATCTTCTCTAGTTTGTCTTTTGCCTTATTAATACTGTAGGAAGTGTATTTACACTTAATTGCGCGTACAAACGTCTAAGGCCACTGCAAGGGCTATCAAATTTACCTATCTTACCTAATTTACGTGACTTTATCATGGGTGACATCGACTTCCTATAGTCGAAAGACGAAGGAAAGGTAATCACACCGATGTGAATGTATTAGTAGTTCTAGTTGTTTATCGTTGTTAATAGTGGTTTCTGCTGTCGGTGAAGGATTACCTTACGTTAAGGGATGGGGTTTACCATAGTCTAGTATACCGAAGAAAAGAATGAAAGAAAGTAGGACGTAGCATGCGTCGCTAAGGAAGAGCAAGCAAGGCTAGTAAGCGAAGTAGATTATTTTCTAACTAAGGCACATGAAAGAACGGTTGCGAGTTCTCAAGCCGATAAGTTTTTCTAGTTTCAAGAATAGATCTTTCGTTAGAAGAAGGAAAGTCAATGGAATAAACTTCCTAAGCAAGAAGAGTCAGAAACTACAATCAGAGGCCTTTACGCGGAGGGGACAGGTCTTCCTTTCTTCGTAATAAGAGGAGAGAATAGATCGCTAAAGCGGCATTTACCCAAAGATCATATTACTATACTAGACTTATTTTCGATTCCGATAGCTGTCCAATCTGTTGATTGAAGCCCTACCTAGTAAGAGAAGGAACCCGAACTGGAAATCACATCAATGCAATGGTCCGAAGTCGTCCAAGTGGTTTATGAATCCGGAATTGCTTACATAATAGAGCACGTATCCAGAGTTGTGATAGAGGTTGTCGACCTGAAAGATATCCATCAAAGGGACGGTCGGTTTGCCTCGCTGTAGGCTTCCATTTGACCATGCTGCCCTTTCGGGAGGGCCGAGTTGGTCGAGAATCCTATCTAGACTCTACACAGGCTAAGCTTACCAATCAAACTCAAAAGAAAGCTTCGATCCTATCTCGAAATGCAGACTAACAATATGCTTAACACATGAAAGTTGGAGTGCTAGTTATCTAATAAAGTATGTAGTGTATGGTGTGTAGTCTTGGATTAGGCGGTAGGAGCTAATTAAGCAAGTAGTGTAAGATTATTATACTAATATGCCCAGTAGTGTTCGAAGATAACGTAGTAGTTCGAATTAGTAATCTTCTCTTAAGAGATTTCTTCTTCCGGATGAAGAAGCATAAACCACCAATATGTAAATGGCAAGTAAATGCGTTGAAGTAGAGGCATCTTCTTTACCTAGAGATGAGGAGATTCATAATCGAATGCCTAATGGCCCACAGGAAGCCTTTTCAACCATTATAGGTGAAGTTACCTATAGTAGCAACATCCATTCTGTCTACGACAAACTTCCGCATTCACTCCGCACTCCAAGGATCATTTTTCTCTTTTGAAGCCCCGGGCAACATTCTTTCTTCCGATTCTGCACTCATAAGACGCGTTGTTCTTTATTCGGCAAGTAAGGCCTTTGGACGCCCGTTCTCATGAACGAAATCCACTCTATTACACTGAAACCCACTCCATCTGTATCTGGTTTACTTTACGATGCCTTAAACGGCGTTGGCGTTTTCTTCTGCTTGAAGCAGAGGCCCGGCGGGCGGGTACAAGCCCCCTTGGATCCACGCTCGCCAACCGCCTTCTACCTTCGAATGGGCTTCCTTCTCATGCCACTCTCCCTTCCGATTCCTATCGCACAAACAACAAGCAGGGACATCCTTAGCAACAGTAACTCGAACAACAACCAGGAACTCCAACTACTACTGGATGCTAACCCTAAACAGCTACTACTCCTAACAACTGGAACTCATTCTCTTCTTCTGAACATCCTTCGCATTCGACTGTGGCATTTAACATCTTTCTTTTGCTTGGGCAAGGGTTCGACGTTAGCCTTGTTGACTTAGGTTTGACTTTGCCCTGCCGGGACAGCGCCATAGCTCGGGATATTGAACGACTACCATCCCTTACCTTCCTTAACAACTAGAACTACTAACAACAGGACCGAAAGGGGCTTGTACCGAGAGAGAAGGAACAAAAACCACTAAAACCACTTTCTTTCATGTTAACGACTATAGGAACTAGATATCACTAATGAGAAAGTCAAGTAAATTGGCTCAGATAGGTAATTTGATCTCCTAGCTCTGTGGGGGCCGCCCTTCTCGCTGTCCCCCTGCCGCCTATTCGAATTCGAAGTCTAAGAGATTGAAGTAATACTCATAGAGCGGAAGAAGAAGAAAAGAAGTTGCTAGGAAAGCGCGTTCTCCAACGTCCTATCATGAGATAGAGTTAAGTAAGCTCAGGTACTATAATAGAGGAAAAGAAGTTCTATAAGTCTCTTTTATCATTCATAGATCGAAACATTCCCACAACCGGAGTATTCTCTTTTGAAACAGCATTTACAGGGTTATACCTAATGAATGAAATCATTCAATTCAACTGCAATAGATGAGTTGACTTTCGGAAGTAAAGGAGTTGAGTAGTACCCGGTTCTGATCTAGAGGAAGAAGAGGCTTTCGGATTCGTTCACTTCGACTTCGGCGTTGGGTCGGCCGCCTAGCGAGAACTCAACTCCACTTCTTTGACTCCCCTTATCGCACATCGTCTACTTAAATGTGTAAAACTTCCCTTTCCTTATAGGAAACCAATCCAAGAGGATAACTCTACTCTACAATCAGAATTCTTTGGAAGAAGCCATATTTACCACTCCCTATCAATAAGAAGAAGCAGCTTATCCATAAAGAAAGTAATCTCTTCATTCTTCCTTTGCTTTACTGCTAACTTCGCTCATCGATGCCATATGTAGTATAGGAAGTCTCGCTCTAATAGAAAGGTAGCCTCTCTTTCTTATTTATCTTTTCCGGACGTAACCCTCAGCTATCTCCTGTCGAAGAACAAAAAGAGGAGCTTTTCCTTCGTTTCTTTTTCTCTTAATAAGCTCGTGTTACAGGGTTGATAGGCGAATGCCTAATAGCTTCTTTTTAATTTCGTTTAAATAGCCATTTCTAGCATTATGGGCCACCTTCCTTTGGCGTTGGCTATCGACTCACAAAGAGAACAAGAGAAGGCAAGGCTTTCAGAATCCGGATTCTATGCACTATTATTATTCTTAGATGTACCACTCTCGTAATCAAAGGGCCCTTACGCACGCCCCTTCCACAACGAGTTCCTTCTTTCTAAGTTCCTGGAATGGGTAAGCGAGGGAATGACTCGCCAGTGAAGTTCTTTCGCGTGAAAGCCATAAATCAGTGAATGAAAGGCATTTCATAGCCTAGCCTATAGGGGAGCTCTCTGTCTTATTTGAAGCCTTCTTCCTACTACGACAAGGCCCAGAGCGGTGAATCACAAGCACTGGTTTTGCCCAGTCATTCTCATTGGGCCTCAGCCTCTCGCTCTCAAAGAGAGACTGGCCAATCCCATTACTTCCGCTTCACCCTAGGCTCCTCTGGCTTCCCTTACTTATGGTACTTCGCTCCCTTACTTGGGCATTGGCAGCAGCTGCGACTGGAACCGCTTACTTGTTGTTAATTTTTTAGGTCTTAGTAAATAAAGGAACAAATAAGAAAATACCGAGGTTCGGTTCAGGCTTTAGCCAACTACCTTCCGGTTTCATTAGACGTTAGCAGCCACGATCATAGGTTGTTAGCCTTGGATCTGTGCTTCTATTCGACCTTTCGTTGCTAACACGTATTATTTGAGTTCTACCGAGCTTATATATTCATCTAGCTCATGACCTATCTCTTCATCTTATAGCTCGTTACCTTTGAAAGCGGTGGAAAGTGGCAACAAAGCCAGGGAATCTTAGTTTACAATGAAATACTTTATCCAGGTAAACCTTCGCTTTAACGACATGTAGAGAGGGGTAGTGTACCTAAAGACTATAGCTACAGCTCACGAAAACTACCATTCAGAGAGGGTAGGTATTTTTAAGAGGTATGAAAACAAGGCACTGTAAGAGCTCTAAAACCGCATATTTCCGTAGTTAACACTAGCAACAGACTACTATAGCTCTAGCAACCTGCTCTACTCTCGCACTGCCTAGCAGGGGCTTCCCTCGCGCACAGGGATTCTTTACCTTTAGAGTGAGTGAGGCATATTCCAAGACGAGGAAGCGGACTCTCAATCAAGTATGGCATAGTTGCAGAAACGAAACCATAGATGACAGGCTAGTATGACAAGTGAGTTGTTTCATCCCAATCAATTGAAATCCTATCTTTAACATTCGAATTAGTTGAATCTGAATTCTCACTTTTCATAATAATAATAATATATAGAAGCATCCTATTTTATATTGCTATAAGTGGCTATAAATTCCTCTTTCGACTTTCTTTAGTCAAGAGTGTCTCCATGGGAAGAAGCATAACCCTTGTCCCAACGTCGAAGGGTAGTTGATGTTAGGCCCAACAACGAAACCGAAGTCAACTGAAGTCGAGTACCTTCTCTTAGTCCTTTGCCGAATCGATCACTTGATCCACCTGAAATGAAATGAGAAGAAGAGCTTCCTGAAAGGATAGGAAGTAGGAGACATATGTAATAAGGGAGGTATGCGCCAAGAGCATCAACAAGCAGAGATGCGATCGAAAGACGACTTTTCTGTGGTTTTACAGTTATATGTGTGACATAATTTGATGACTTGGAGGCTACCTTTACTCGGGATCTTGACTGTAAGTAATGCAAGGACTAGAGCAGAAGCAACATACTCAGATGAGGAATACTCAGAATCAGATGCAGAAGATTCCTTTCAAATAGAAAGAATATATGACGATTGTTGCTGTTCTACTCCAACACCGGGCTATGATGAGCGATGTAGCCCTTCTTTGTAGGAGAGGAAAGCTCAGATCTTATCTATACGTAATTCCTACTTTCTTGTTTGAGTTCCTTTGGGACAGATTTCTTTTCTTGCTTCAGAGAGTGAGAATGTAACTGAAAAAGAGAACCTTTGTTACTTAGAAGGATGGGACCTGGTTACAGGAGCTAGGCCTTCCTCGTGCTACTCGTCCTTCTCTTAAGATATTTCAAGCTCTGGTTATGTAAATATTGTATGTAGTATTTTAAGCCCTGTAAACCTCTTTTCTAAGGAAAGACTCGATTCAAAGACCGGCCCAATGGAAGAGAGAACATCTACATCGAAGTCTGGTCTATCACACTACGAAATATCCATTCTCTCATTCCTTAGACTACCGAGATTGAAACCTTACGAAAAGGACTTACTGCATTCGTCTTCCCTGGAGCAAGTGATCGAAGAATGGGATAGGGAATAGAGAGTTATACCGAGGTGGGTGGATTAAGCCTTTGAGACTCGCAAGGCTAAGCCACATAGATTACTTCTATGAAAATGCCAACAGAATATCTATTCTCTCAAGCAGATGTTAACGGCGAAAAGCAGGCGGAAAAAGCGAGTCTTACTCTGATCTTTCGGTTGCCCTTTCAGTTGCGGTTTCCGTTGTAGTTTCCGAGTTGGTTGTTAGGAGTACTGCTTTAGAGCTCAACTCTTCTATAGTGTTATAGGAATGCCAATCCGTACTGGCAGCGGGGGACTCTTCTCAGCTGGTTGCCGCTCTTCCCTTTGAGGTAGGTAAGGGTTAGAACACATAGTACAAGTAGTAATCACTTCCAGTAGAAGATCGCGATCATCAATCTTCCTCTAATCCGTAGAGGGAAGAGAATGAATTCCATCAGACATAGCCGCAAAAGTGGAACAACTTGCACTGGTTGGAGCGGTAAAGTAAGTCAACCGGGGAGTTACCACTTTCTATTCTATTAAAGAAGAGAACGCAGACTTATCAATACGTGCAGATAAGCCTACTTTTTCAGTCCTTGTCTCACTATAGTTGTTCCAAAATAAGGGGGCTTAGACCATGTTTGAACCATCTTTCGACCTCTTCGCTATCGCGCTCAGAGGCCGTTCTCGAACCTTTTCATGTCGGACCATCGACGGATAATAAGAAGAAGCCGCCTTCGACGTATGCTTGGGACAAGGCTTCGTTGCATCGGTTTGACTTCGGTTTCTACTTTTGCTTCCAAAAGATCAGATTACGTCTTAAAGAGAAGATGACTTTTACCAAGAGTCTTTCTACCGCCTCAGACACATAAGAATACGAAACGGAGGTGGCTTCCTGCTCTTGCTCCGGTTTTCCCGACTAAGCCTTTTCCTAAAGCAGGAGCTCACTCAAGCAGGTATAGGTTGGAGCCTACCTCTATATGAATATTCTCAATTTCGCTTCACCTTCTAGTTGGTAATACCATAACTAAGATTAGAAGGAGCTCTTCCCGCAGACATTTGTTCATTTCATGGAATTGAGGAGTCAGTCCTGAACGAAGTGGGGCGAACCTTGACCCATTCTTAACAAAGGCACGAACAGAAGTTGAAAGCAGGGTATACTACTAAGACTAAGCCGGTACGAAGAAGCCACTTATGGGAGAAAAGCGAAAGCAGAAACCAGGGCAGGGCCCTAATCCCCCTATCATATTACCGCTAATAGTGTGTACTACAGACCCGCTAGCGCACTATTCTATTTCTTCTAAGAGTAAGAAGAAGAATAAAAGCATACTTGTTGCCCCAATGCCTTAAGCCACTCTGCCCTAAGCCACCTATCGCTCACTGCTCCCACTAATGCTAATGCTGTACCCAAGGGACCGCCCAAAAGCCATGTAGCCCACGGTCTCACACGTGTGTGCAAATGGTGATGCATCGGTTTTCCCATCCCGATTTGTCCATTTCACGGATGTGGGTATAGCAGCTGAAAACTTTGGTTAGGTCAAAGGCTTTAGCTTCGACCAATGGAAAGGAGGAGGTCTTTCTAGTCGAAGAAAGTGGGAGGTCTTTCTACTATTCGAAGGGTGTGTAAGAAGGTGTCTATAGTAGATTGAAAACGAAACTTAGATTTCGTGGCTTAAAAGCCAAGTTCAATCTCTTTGAAAATACCCTATCTTCTCCTGTTTACGCTACTTTTTGCTTAGCAACATCGAGTTCCTATAGTCGAAAGAACCACGCCACTCTTCCTTTGCTTCGAGGAGATAACCCCCTTTCTATTTTCAGTTTGTTTTGTTCGTTTGGTACACACTATCTGAAATTGGATTGAAAAGCTCTCTCTTTCCCTCCAATAACTCTACTGAGGAACTCCAGTCGTTGCTGAGACCTCACATAGGCAGGTAAATTAGGTTAATCGGTGCGGAAAGCCGAATTGCTCAGCGAAGGGATCTTCCTTAATATAAATTTGGTCTAACTCCAACTCCATCGGTGAGGAAGAAATCTAATATTCCTAGAAGTAGAGTTCAATGAATCCTGTGAATGAGCATAATTTGTAATCGGTTTACCCGTCGAATGCTAGTGCGAGGGGAATAGGGCTAGCTCTGGGGAGAAAGGATCAAGTTTATGAACAACCCGGTGGGACAGAGTTTAGCTCCTTGGCTAATAAAGCGAAAGGACAGACGCCAGAACAGATGCGAAATCTCTAGAAGAAGGGTCAATTTCTTCTACTTTAGGTGCATAAATGACTGCGTGATCGTAGGAAACTGGAAACTGCGAAGCAAGATCGGGGCACAAGCCCAACAAAAGAAGATTTCTGGTTAAAAAAAAGGTGCTCGAAGCAGCCACGTCCTTTACTTAGGTCAGAAGATTCTGGCACCAATATAGACTAATTAGGAGCACCAGAATGATCAAACTACCGAAGCGGTCCCTGTGACACACCTACCTATAACTTGAACTACTTTCTTTTCTCTTTTCTGTTGATATATTCGTATTTGACTAAGCCGGCTCTCCAGGTAGTGAGAGTTGGAATTGAGGATCCCGGTTCACGGGCTGACTCACGCGGTATTTTTTCCCCTCGGTTGGCTACTGGGGAGCTAGACATTTCTTCTATTGGGCCAGCCAAGAGGGAAACTTAACCTTCGAACGACCTCTAGTGCCCGTCAATCAACCAATCGAAGAATCGGCTTTATACTACCTTTGATACCTGGTGTTAAGCAGAGGCTACTGAAAGCGCCATTCAGTGGACCTCTACTCCTAACCTGACGAAGTCGCTTCGGCAGCTCTAAGTCCCCTGAGAAGGACAAACAAAGCAACGCGAAGGCTGCTTCCAACAAACTCAATGGCCCGTCCTTCACCGCTCGCTCCTGGAAGAAGAGGTCTCTCCATGACCGTGAAAAGAAATGAGTCTGGGGTAGGAACCTAAATATTCTCTGGAATCGGAAAAGAAAGAGCGGGCTATAAATCCCCCAACTAAATATCCTAACCGATACTTGAGGGTAAAGCTGCACATAAAGCTCCGCCTAAATAATGACCTTGTCATACCTAAAAAAGAAGGAAGAATGAAACTCATTTTTTTCTTCTAATTGAAATCCCTATCGGGTAATGTGTAACCCTTATAATCTTTTTTCATTACGGTTACAAATTCTTTCAGATGATGATGTCATTATGTTCCACCCTTTCAAAAGGACGAGAAGACAAACAGCGCTAAGTCGTCTCGCATTCAAACAATCGTCCACGAACAATAGCATAATAGAAGAGTGCAGCGTAAGACCTAACTAGAAGGAGTCAAACCCCTTCGAAGTAATGGCCCGTCCTTCTATAATGTTAAACGGAATGGGGCCACTGAAGACTAACTGAACTCAGTAGGACCTCAGAAAACGAAACCTTCGGGCGAAGCTCGGTAGGCAAAGACCCGTCCATTGAGTCGGACAAAGAAAGAAATACAATTGGTTTACGATCCCTTTCAGAAACTAATCTGACTCCAACTCAGCCGGTCTGTTTTCTGAAGGAAGTCAAACCACCTCTTCTTCGCTGTTTCCCAGGAGAGGGTGAAAGACTCGACTGAAAGGAGAGGGTGAAAGACTCGACTGAAAGGAGAGGGTGAAAGACTCGACTGAAAGGAGAGGGTGAAAGACTCGACTGAAAGGAGAGGGTGAAAGACTCGACTGAAAGGAGAGGGCATTTATGTACTCGAACGGTAGTGAGAGGGGGCGAAGTACCGATCTTATATATAAGTCGAAGATTACGCGGTATAAAGACTCATCTTCTCTTTCGGTAGGAGACACGTAATCTTCTCTTTACCTTCTAATCTTTTCTTTGGGTGCTTGAGCGCTTCTTTCTCATATCGATCAAGGCTTTCCCTGAGTTTTCAATAAGCAGGAGTGCTAACGCGGTTTTCTTCGCTTGCTCCGCAGTACGAGCCTCATACAGAGCCGCGCCCCTTTAATATGATGAGAAGAAGAGGCATAGAATTTCCGCACCAATCCTTATACTACATCTTTTGGGGGTGTATAGCTCAGTTGGTAGAGCATTGGGCTTTTAACCTAATGGTCGCAGGTTCAAATCCTGCTATACCCAAACCTACCTCTAGTATTCGTAAGGATGCTCGCGTTCAAAGATCACTCTTTGGCCTTTTCGAAAGAACCTAGGAAAAGTTGTCAGCCTACATAACCTACTTCTCATACCAAGAAAGCCGGGCCCTGTAGTTCGAGCCCCTTTTGTTAAACCAGTTCCTGTACTGCTACGGTGCTTGTTACGGATAATCATGTTCACAAATAAATAGTCTCTTCTTTCATAAGCCAATGACGATCGAAAAGCCGGGGACATCTAGACTAGCCAGGCAAAGCTACTCACATTTCACAGGGATGTGATGGTGTCGAAGGAGAATGCGTTGTTCTTGTTCGATAATTCCCTGCAATAGCAGTAGCTGTCAATGGTCTTGACTCTTACACAACGAATAGGAATGATATCCTCTTGATGAGGAAAAATAAGGGGGCACGATTGAATTATTTACTCTGTCGGCACTTCTTGTAGCAGCAGCTACTACAGCTTCAACTTAGACTAGGGCATTAGATTGCTTCTATTTATCTACAAAGAAAGATAAATACGAGGAGGATCCCGGTTTACTAATGCCAATAAATGTTCCAACTACCCTACCTGACGGATGAAAGGCCCTTCCACTGGTTGGCTAATTAGGCTCTCTCTTTCTGGTATCTCTATTTTTTGATACTGCCCCTGGCCTTGCTCATAACACCCCGTCTTAGCCTCAATCTTGCCATTGGCCTTGCTCTCGATTTTGATCTAGATCTCCGCGCCCGTTCGCTCGGTTAGCTATGTATGATTGAAAGCCAAAGGGGAGATGGCCCTCAATCCTAGACTCAAACATATCCAAGCAAGTAATCTTAATCTTTGATGTAGAAAAGCGGTAGAGTAATCTTCTCTTTGGGAGGGAAAAGAAGCCTAGTTGGCCTCGCTTCACTAACCTAATCGAATCTCTAGCTTTCCTTCCTCATTCCATTCTAAATACATAAGTAGAGCAGAGTAGCTTTCCTACCTAATTCCGTTAGTTAAGAGGGATAGCATTACTAATAAGAAGAGCAGTTGCAGGTTCAGTTGTAGCTCCTGTTAGCGACGTAAGGGCGGCTGTAAATGGTAGTAGTGGAGATGAAGCAGTGGAATGATCAGTAGTAAGCAAGGGTAGTGATGTTACAATTGAGTTTGTACTTTTATCATATAGAAAGAATGGAAAGACTATCCATTCTAACTCTAGCTCTTGCTCTAGAGTGAACGGAGTCGCAACCACAAACAAGTGATTGGAAGAAAGAGCAGATCCTAGCTGCCGGATCCATGCCTAAGCCGTTTAGGTATCATTCCGCAAGGGCGGGTACAGGGGTTCAAATCCCATACCCAAAGAAAGGTTTTAGTGGTATATCGCGTAAGAAGACGTAACCAATTACCCACCTACTTGTTCGTTTACCAGCTTTTGTGCCTTCTAATAGGAGGAAGAGTAAAAAGAGGAAGATTTATGCCGTAATAAGGAAATGACTAGCTCAACTCCAACTCCCTAAGCCATGGGATGGGAAGCAATGTCCTTAGGGGCGCTACCCACATTCCATAAATTCCCCTCTCTGTTTAAAAGTCAACAAATAGCTGATCTAGATCAAACTTAGAATAAGAGATAAACGGACATGACCAATCGAGAAGATGAAAGCATAGATTCCTTCCACCGGGCTAGGGCGACTGTTTACCAAAAACACAGGCCTCCTACCCTAGAAGTAGCCGGTTCCGTTCCCACTCCCGTAATCGGTGGCATAAGCAGTATTTCACTTAAGGCTTCTCTATTGTAGTCAAAGAGATTCTTGTAGGCTTATCACCCCCAGTCAAGGGTAACTAACGGAAAGGACAAGCCTAGTGGCAAAGGAATGAAGATGAAACAACAGGACGACTTTCTTTTGAATGTACAGTTCCCGGGTTCAACACTAATGGCTGAAGTCACTCAAACAAGAAAACACTGAATAGCTATTAACAATACTTGACTTTCAGTTCTCTCGGCTAAGCCATTCTCTTAATAAAGGAGTGGAAACTGTCGTACTCCAATCATAGTCTTTTCTTTCGGTACATATCCCTGGTTACTCCAAACTCAGAATAAGAGGAAGTAATTGATTCGGCAAAGGCAGAAGTCACATCTGTCTTTAGAAGCCATATTCCCCATATGTCCAATAGAACCAATCAATAGGAAGGGTATGAGAAGTAAAGCCAGTAGTAAACCCTACTAACAACCCGACCTCCTTCCCCGCCTACTTCTCTTCAATCTTATGCCGATCCGTTACCTTTTGGATGAGTAGGTAGTCCTTCTTTTACTTCCTTTCCCGCCCTTGGGTTCTGCTCCTCGGACCCGGCACGGAAAGATCAACCTATGCATTGGATCTAATCAGACCCGGAACAGAGGTGCTTATCCCCTTTTTTCTTTTTTTAGCAGGCTATTTCTTTTCTTAAATAATTTAAAATTTCTAGTATGTCAACCCTCGGTCATTTCTTTCACGAAATGGCTTATCGCAGCCAACTCCCGATCCCGAAACTGCAAATACATGGTCAACTGCGTCCTCCTGGGGTTGGAACGAGATCAACAGATAAAGCTCCTAAGGCCTATGACAGAGATTCCCCGACCCGGAGACTCTCTAATAGAGCGAGTAGAACTAGCATGTGTTAAGCATATAACATCAATAGAGAAGCGATAAGTAACATGATTTAAGCTACAATAGAGAAGCAAATAAGATATGTCGATCACTTGCTCCATTCATTCGACTAAGGGAGAATGCCGCTTCGCCTCTTACTTAGAGAGGTATAGATGCCGAACTAAGCTTCATCCAATAGGGCTCTTTATCACTTCACTTAAAGAAGGGATGACTCCTGGAGGGGCACGTGAATCCGATCTGGGCTACTAGGCTAGGAAGGTAGGGGACGAAGAAGAAGAGCTTTCACGAATGAAATAGAAGAAAATAACCGCTACAAAAGGAAATAGGCTCCCAGGGAAGATCCTTCGAAGTCAAAAGGAAATTTAGTAGATAGAGTCAACCACCTTCGTGGAGTTGCCGATTCGCCCTCTCCTCCTAGGACAGATACAGATGCTGAACCTTATAGTAGCGCTTAGCTTTAGAAAGTCTCCCATTGGCACCTAATCTTCTATGCCAGAGCTGTAAAGCTGTAAAAATAGTTTAGTAGTTATAAAAGTCCCTGGGTATTTAGCTCTGTATTGATCAATGGCCTTCTCTTCTTATAGTCGAAGGGGATAGCTCTCTCCCTGTCTAAGTGGGGTGCTTCCCTTGGGTGTTGCTCGATTTCTACCTTGGTTGTTCCTGGTTAAGATGGGTCTTCTTCTTCTTCTTCTATTGATGGCGCTGCGAAAGAACCTTTTCTTTTATTCTTCGTTGCTTGATTGGGTATGGGCTAGCCTCCTCTTTTCCTATTGCTTCTTCGATCAGAAAGCTAATTTGTTGAATTGCTTCCTTTGATTACGGGAGTGGAATAGGTAAACCTGTTGTTCGAAGGCGGAACCGATAAGGGGAATGCCCGGAGTCTGGGTTCGCGAAGTGGAGCTAGCCAACCGAGCCGAGCCTAAAGAGCGATAAGTAAGACAGACTCTGAAGCGTGAAGAAAAAAGTAGAGCTAATTAGAAAGAATATTTGATGCCTCGAGAAAGGTCTTCCCTTGGATTAAGCCTATAGTTTGGGGGATGTTGTTTGCCTATTGCTTGACTTTCTTCTTTGTTGTCTTTAACCTCTATTCTTCCTCTCATTTGTGGTCTTTGTTCTTGATCGTCTTTTTTCTCGCCCTCGTATGAAGAGAAATCTTGTTTGGTCAAGGGTCTTTTATATGCTCGACCAAAGGGAGAGGTCTCGGTAGGGGCGACAGAATGGAATAGTTTTCTTCCCTTTATTGATCATTTCTTTCATTCTCTTCTTTTCTTTATTGCTAATCGGATGCTAAAAAAGACTCCCATTTGGATGCCATTTTGGATGCAGCTAGTCCAACTTTCTTGAGCTGCCGAGATATTGAACAACGAATATCTTATTGAATTCCTTGCCTCACCCTGAGATGAAAGGGAAGTGCGAAGGTAATCGAAAGTCGCTGCTTCTTTGTTGCGTGTTGTTGAGGCTTCTCGCTTGATAGATCTCTGTTCCGATGCTTCAACGAAGACTTCCTTCCCTTGTTCTTTTAGTTCCTTCTTTCTTTTTCACTTTCTCATAACAAAGGCTACAATTTCTTTATCTGCTCCGCTGCACTTAACAAGTTAGGCCCTTCTCTTCTTCACCCAATCTAATAGGGAACTAGTCGAGAGCTCTGCCCTATCAACTAACCTTGCTTTAGTTCGAGTTGCTTCATTAATAGCATCTCAATCATGTAACCGGGCTAAGAGATAGAATTGGAAACCAGGATTCTGTGGCTGTTAAGCTACTTGAAAGCGCTAGGATAGGTAATGATCTCTTCATCTTATAGCGCGTTACAACTCAAATAAAGCTTATTCTAGCCTTATTAAAGGAATACGCATTCAATGGCATCTTCTACAACCAAATCATGTCTTCTAACGAGAGGGTGAAAGCGAAGAACGATAGTGAGAGGGTGGGCGTAGACCAGCTCGACCAAAGGGAGAGGGTGGGCGTAGACCTATTCCTCTTATTATTCTCCCTTCCCCGGCCCTACTCGGGAACCAGGGAATCTAGCCTTGAGCCTTTCTTTGTCTGCTATCCGCAGCAGCCTTGCCATCCACTTAAATAAAAGAACATGGGTACCGACTTAGTGATACCATATTTATCCTCAAACTAGAGGTACCCTCTTTCGCTTGCAACTGATGAGTACGCCAAGTTTCGGCTTAACTCCAGTTCCTGACTCTTAGAGCTCCAGCCAGGTCTTTCGAATCTGCTGAAATTCGCTTATTCATTTATTAGGCTAATTCAATTAGTTGATTGGGACGGCAGACAGTACCTAGGTTCTACCTTGATTGAGAATTCGGCTTTTCAGCCTTGTTTTCTATTAGACCTTGTCCCAAGCAAAAGAGAAAGTAAGAACGGAAAGACTTTGCTTAGAAAAGAGAAAGTAGCACCCGGGACTATAGTATAGATTGGCCGTGAAGCACCTTTTCGTGGGCCTTATTTGCCCCCGGAGCGTAAGCCCACTTTTATCAGAATAAAGCTTATTCACATTCGCTTGGAATTAGGTGGGACTTAGGTTTGACTTTCGCGGTAGAGACGGCGGATGTTAACGCCCTGGAAAAGCTTCTTCAAAACCCTGCCTTAGCCTACATAGGACTGGGGCCCGCCTTTAGGTCACAGCAGGACATCTTGTTATGAAAGAAGACTACTTAGCTTTGTACTTTACTTTGAACATTGGGCATCGTTCTTTACTTCGGGCATCGGCATTAGCTTCGGTAGCTGACATAGAGCCTTAGGTCGGATTCTTTTTACGAAAGGAGACTGCTTGGTCTTTGACATGGGAGACCACGGAAGCGGAC
>JALGPY010000073.1:165000-182500 GCA_023055425.1 Linanthus parryae | reverse complement strand
TGTTTACCTTTGAGTGAGGGAGGGAATCTGACTTCTTTTCTTAATCAAATACTTCTCTTGTTTGCCTTTCGAGTTGACTCTTTCTGAGTTAGTTGATAGTGAAAGCAAGGAATCGGCGAAGTGCATCTTCCTGTCAGCAAGGCATCCATATATATGTATGGTATTTCCCTTCCATTGAAAGATATCCTCTATTCATAGGCGGGGTGGCGAAGGGAGCTCAAGGGGCTAGGGTCGCGGATTCCCAACTATGTGGAAGTACCCGATTTCTAGGGGGTTTCGGTAACGGCTAAAGTACCTGAGTCCCAACTGCGGAAGGTGAAGTGAACGAAAGTATAAAGTCACTTATATATGAGAATTAAGACTCACTTTGACTATAGTAAGAACTAGACTATTGTTAAGAGTCAGACCTTTCTTGTGATTCGCTCTAACAAAACAGAGAGAAAGTCGTTTGCGGACACCAACACAATTCTTTACTTGACTTCCAACACTACAGATTGAATGAGACCATTGGTTTGATTGTACTTCTAGTCTTAGGCCTTCCTTAGCTTTCGTTCTTTAAGTGATTCTTTTACCTTACCTATTCTCTTTCTCCGGTTACAAGATGTAGGTCGTATTGCTTTATTAGTATTGCTTTAGCTGAGCCACAGCTAAGCGCCCCATTTCACAGCACGTAGTAAGACCGCACGGCAATCTCAACGGCCTATCTTACCCGTTACATGTGAAATAGAGGGCAAAGGAAGTGGCGTCAAAGGCACTTATCCATGATTACCGCCCTAGCCCGGAGCCTACTTGGCTAAGCAATGTGTGAAAGGGAGGATTAAAAACCAGTATCGGTATTTGAAGTCAGGGACTGGATCTTCCTTATAAAATAATATACACCTAGAGCTATTACTCTACTTAGAAAGTGACTTTCTGCTTAGACTTTGTTATGCCTATTGCTGAATGAATCCTATTGTTGTGTGGTTTAATCCACAGTAGCTGAATAGAATGATTTTTTACGTCCTGGCTCTACCTAATAGGCCTTTCCCTTTGATTTAAGGCGTGTACAAGAGCCTCTAAGGCGAAGACCTTAAGCGAGTGAGAAGATTATCTAGTCCAGTCTGATAGGCTGCAAGTAATCTATTCAGCAACTGGAATTCCATATGGTGGTTCTTTTTTCGAAGAAGCATACCCTTCCTCTCAATCAATCGAACGAAGCAAGCCTAGCAAATATAAACCTTTGATGGTAGTGTGATCACACTAGTTGAAAGAGCGGGTGTCTCCGTCTATGAAATATAGTATACAGAGTCAGTTCCAATGTATCGATGCCGCATTCATCAACAAAATAGTAAAAAAAAGGATCGAGTCTCGATCCTTCGCTCATCGAAGAAAAGCCAGTCCTTCTCTTGAGATGCTGGAAGATTTCTTTGTCAGAGGCCTTAACCTACAGTGTCAAGCAACTTCATTCTTCAATTGGGGGAGGAACCCGAAGATGAACAATTAATAAAACAGTGCTGAGGACACCAAGCACCCTCCTCGGTGCATGGATGAAATACCAACTCACTCGAATTAGAGAAAGTCAAGGGCTTAATTCGGGTATTAGATAGCGTGGCCCCGCGCAAACACTCGCGCAACTCCAGGAACTTTTCCTTTACCGGGAAATGAGCTAACTTTATTATTAAGGCAAATCGGCTAGCCATTGAAAGGGGCTTTAGACCATTTGATGACTCAGAGTCTACTTATGAATTCGGAATCCCCTTGCGCTGACTTTGACAGCTATGCAAAGGAGAAAGAAAAGAAGGTCGGGTGGGAAAGATGTAGTGCTCGTTGAAAGAGTCCCAGTAGTTGGATCAGTAGATCCGCAAATAGCGGTAGTAGAAGAGTGCTGATTCCCTATTGTAATAGCCTTTCGCGGTAGATGACGATGGTGAGTTGGGAAGCGAAGAAGAGTTAGAAGTGGAACCAAGACAATCAAAGTTATTCTATCAATTTGCGTATGGAACTGAGCGAAGGGACTTTAATAGGAGAAGAGAGTCAAACTTCCAAACTTCCTAACGAAGGGGCAGCCCAGCAATAAGCTCAATTCTTCCATAACATAAAAGGGATTGCGCGCGAGCCGAGTGACGTAGGTGCACAAGAGTACTTCGCGCCACAACCATCTCTTTTTTATAGGTTCTACGGACCGATGCCTGCTGCTTCATCTGGGAGAAAAGAATCATAGATATGCCGGTCATTAGAAGGAAGAACCACCATAAAAAGATTCCTCGTGTATCATCTGTAGCAAAACTATGAACGGAAGCTAGCAATCCGGACCGTATTGAAAAGGTTCCTAAGACACAGCATAGAAAAGTCACAATATTAAGAAACAAGGTCCAAGAATGAAGAAGGGGTAGAATTACTGAATGAATACAAGCTGTGGCTAATACCCAAGGCATAAAAGAAGCATTTTCTACGGGATCCCAAAACCACCAGCCACCCCAACCTAATTCATGATAAGCCCACCAACTTCCTAGCAAGATGCCTACGGTTAAAAACCACCAACATGTCAAGATCCAAATTCTAATTGGTTCCTGGTCCTGGTCAGAGACCGCTGTATTCGCGCCGGCGGTCCAACAAAGAGGCAAAGTAGTGGTATCTTTCTGTCCATTACGAACGACAGGCTTCGCCTGTTCCCTCCCCGCGTCCACTAGCGCTCCTGTCCAGAGCGAAGAGAAGGCGAAAAAGCGCCGCCGAAGCAGCATAAGCAGGCTTCTATTGCTACGTAAGAATAGAGCAGGATAGCATTTTGCGCCCACATGTTTGAATTTGAGGGGGCTTGTACCCGCCCCCTCGCTTGTTATAAGGGATCCGACGCATCCAGCAGAGCAAAACAGCGTTCCATTCTTTTCGGCGGCATCCTTCCGCATTGGCGGCGAGTGGAGTGCCACAATCCCATTCATCATTTTTGATCTACATAAGCCAAAGCCCATAGCACTGGCGACGTCTCCGGCATAAATGCAAGGAGGATGTATAGCTAATATAGGATCTTGTAGAACAGGATTTAATTCTGCAAGCGATTCGGTACAAACGAAAAAATTGCGAACAAAAGGATCGGAACTCGCTAATAGGAAAAGAGAGAAAAACAAAGCAATACCAAGAGCTCCGTCAATCCGCTGCTCATCGATAGACGAAGCTCTCTCTTTATCATCTCTCATGGGTTGCAACAAAGGACTCATCCTTTTTCCTTCTCGCGAACCACGGGAGCGCCTAGCGCCCAGAGGAGCAAAGCGAATTTT
Source organism: Linanthus parryae (assembly GCA_023055425.1). Classification (NCBI taxonomy): domain Eukaryota; kingdom Viridiplantae; phylum Streptophyta; class Magnoliopsida; order Ericales; family Polemoniaceae; genus Linanthus; species Linanthus parryae. The sequence continues at coordinate 179,246 of JALGPY010000073.1, read as the reverse complement.
CCCTTCAGGGTAAAGCGGCGCATAAAAAGGAGATGGCCCGTCAAAAGTCCGGTTCCTTCGCGAACGAAGTTCAGAATCAACAAGGGGGCTTGTACCGAAGGGAGTGTACAACTGGGGCGCAGCCCCGCTTTTTTGTTCGTAACGAGGGAGAGATAGAATAGAGTTCTTCACAAAGTTCAAGACAAAGGAATAAAAAAGACTTTCTCTAGGGCCTCCTCGTTTTGAGACATTATGGCTTTGGAGTCGACCCCGGTAACAAAAAAGAAATCCATAAAAACTTAGGATCCAACACCATAATAAAATACTACCCTCATGATTAGACCATGTCCCTGAGATTTGATAAAAGAAAGGTGCATTAGCAGTTAATACGTTGTAATTGGATAAGTTATTAGAAATATGACAGAACAAAAGACCAAGGAAAGACAGAAGAATGCACCAAAATGCAAGTGCTGCGCCAAACACTGGTGCTTGTTTCTTGTTGTAAGTGAATGCAACGAAAAGACCCATAAATAACGAATAATGAAACAATTCATATATTGACATTTCGTGCTCATTTCAAAATTTCTGCTTTGTTATTCCCATCATCCGGTAACCACAGGATGATCCACAAGAAAGGTGGCAGGATTCGAACCTATGCCGCCCCTGACCTGCTGGGTTGGGTGGCGCTAAAGCCCTCGTCGCCTCTCCGAAACAGATGCGCTGCGCTACCCAGCGCGTAACCTTGTCGGTGTAGGGCTTCTGGTTGTGCCATTACCAATCGCGGGTAAGCCCCGGTCCGGACGCCCCTGACCTAATAAGAAGATTATCCTTATGACCAAACAAGGACCAGCTTACTCACTTCTCGAGCGATAGTTCCACGATCCCAACCAGCAACAAAGATCGAAGAGAAAGTTCCTAGAGCGCCCCTATATACAATTCAGTTCCGTTAGCCGCTCTTATAGAGCCTTTCCCTTATTAAACTGTCCAATGGAGCAAGCAATTCAATTCTATTAATTATGTTTATGTGTCATATTTGGTAAACTAAATCCTACCATACATCTTCTCCCTTACGTTAGGCTAACCTGCCTGGTAAAGGGGTAGGAGCGGGAACTCGGCCTTATGAATGAATTACTTCATCTAGGGAATAGCACACAGAGAAAGCAGAAAGAAATAGATCGGAGTTCCATTCCAGCGCTGCTTATTTATGCCTTTTCTGAATCTATTGGAAATAATGCTTTTCCCAAAGAATCCACTGATCTTCTTCCTCAGGTAAAACCACATTCGCTATGAGCTACGAGTTCCTCAGGAGTATAGTTCTTCTCTTCCTACTCCTTACTTGCTTGCTTCAGCTTCCGCCTTCGATTCCGAGTTTGTTTCATACCTGAAGGTATATGGGACCGTGCCGTGGAACTCGCCGACCGAGCCCGAGGAGAGGGATAAAGAAACAACTCCGATTGTTGACTCTTTCCGTGTTGGTTGTTGAGTGAGATGAGAGAGCTAGAAGCATCCTTCCCACGTCTGCATCAATGGCAGAAGCAACTGGACTCTTCTAGTTGCTGTTCTACTCCTCTCTTCCTTTCGAAAGAAGTCTATTAATAAGGTTCATCCTTTCCTTTGGCATCTCTCTTTCAGTGAATGATTCGTCAGGCCGTCCTTCCCCCCCTCGCTTCCCCAACCTTGGAACCTTAGCGTTAGCTAGTCCCCCTCAGTAAAGCACAACGACAAGCCGCAGCAGCAACCACAAGCGGCGATGCCAAGCACACAAGCACTGGAAAGGCAGGTGTCTCTATTCGAAGTCTATCGAAGGAAGGTGGCTATATTCCGGGAAGGCGAAGTACCGGTATGCCCGCTCTTACTCGCAAAATAAGGAGCATACGGAAGCAAAACAACGAATCAGCAAAATAAGGCTTACGCTACAGCAGCTGATCGAGAGGGAAAAACAGAATCCAATCTTCGAAACAAAGGAAAGAACTCCGTGGGGCGATCGGCCAACACTTCGAAAGAAATAAAAGCTTTGGCACCGGAAACGTAAAAGATAGGATCTCACCTGGGCCAGGGGCAGAAAGCGAGAAAACCTTTTCTCAAGAAAGGCCTTTCCGGACGGGTACACTTAAGCGAGGAAAATGAAAGCAAACGGATAAGGAAGAAGAAAGAGACATATATCACCCGTTTTCCACTATTATAGTACCAGAGCTTACTTAAATCATTCTAGAGACGTAGCCTAGGTAAATGCAACTATGAAAGAAGAGAGTGCTGCTTTAAGACTGCTTCTTGGTTGTTTAGGGAACACATTCCACTTCCATTTGTTAAGCATATAGCTAGCCTTTCGAGCACAGGAACACCAAAATTAGCAGCTGCCCTTCCCGCGTCCTTGATCGTTGCATTGCATCCCTTGTCCTGCCTGCCTGCTGGTCGGGAAGGGGTATGATGCCTAAGCGAGATTGTAGGAATATCTGAAACAGCAAGGCGGCATATTAGTAGCTAGATCGATCGGATTCTTCTGAACTACACCACTGCGAAGCAGCCATGGCAAGAGGATTATATTCTATTTAGGTTACCTTTTTACCTAGCCCGGTTCGAACATTCAACTCCTATCTATTCTTTGACTATGTTAGCTGATCCCTCTGACTCTCTTCCAAACTTGTAAGAAGGAGAACTACTTGAATGGAACAGAGTTTCCCACCGGAATCAAAAATTCTATACTGATGGATAAGACGGGGGTCTTGTATCCCCACAGGGTAACCGAAGTCAACAAGCGGAGCTTTGTCCGCCCCTACCTTAATCAACAAACAAGAAATAGAAGAATTGGGATTTGAAATTAGAATATGCCTACCAAAAACCGAAGGTAAGGTGAACTCCTACGAATTCACGTAGGTCTTTTCAGTAGATAACTAATAGTAGAAGTAGAATACGTGTAGGCACCTCAAGAAATCCCCACCCCAGTGATGACATGACAGTAAGAAACCAAGTTCCGCCTTATTATTAGTGGCTTCTTACCTGGACACTCCATATCGGATCGACCAATCTTGACCCGCTATCACTCGACCAAGACCCAGCGCACATTAATAGAACTCCCCCTTCTCTTCGCAAATCCCGGCATATAAGCCAGCCGCGAGAAAAGAAGGTGCTTTTACCATTCCTTCCAACTCTATCTTTCACTCTTTTACCTACTTCTCAGTTGGTTTAAGCGGATACCTTCGATTGGTACACGGTAACTTCCTTCTTGTTAGAGCCTGCCTATTTGTAAGCTAATCTCTATTTATCAACTCCTTCTATGTAGGTATGCTTAGTTCCCCAGTGAGATGTCTCAGGGAAAAAAGGCCCCCTCTCGTACGCCTACTGACTACCGAAAAGGAGCTTCTACAGACTAGGTAAAGCAAAATGTTAGATCTAGATCTGCTTCCATACATCACGAAATGTCCAAACTAGCGAAAAGGAAAGGAGAGTGGGATAAGTTCTAGGATCTCTTGCGGGCTAAGGTCAAAGCAAGGGTCCAAGTAATCTTCTTTTATCCATTGATTACCTGTGCGGGAATCGGTTGTATGAAATGAAAAAGAAAAGGCGGACGCGAGACGTGAGAGCCGAGCCCAACGATCTGTCCGAAAGACTACGGCGAAGTAGGAGAGGATAATCCTAGTTGCTTTTATTCGAGCTGGAAATGAATGCTGCATCTTTCTTTTGCTGAAGCCGTTGGTGCGGGAATAGCTAACTGAAGGGCTCGCTTCCACTCTTAGAGAATAAGCTTTCTCTTCGATATTATATTTATTCCTCCTCCGGACCCGGTAAAACAAAAAAAAGGGGTGAGGAGTAAAGGTAGCTGCGTACCTGGGGCTTTAGCCGGTATGCGGCAAGCGCATTTGCTCACATCACCTTAAAATAAGGGCGAATCCCTATCCTGGGAACTTCACTGAGCCAATAATGCAACAAAATGGGTATTCAAAACCACAGGAAAAGGGGATTGAAAATAGGAGGTATCTTGTGATGTGAGTGAGTCTGATCTTTGATTAAGGTATTACACCTTGGGCCTTCTGCTCCCTCCTTTGCTTCAGAGTTCGTTTACGCTACCTTCTGGACGAGGTAACCTTCTAAGAAAAGAGGGATGTTACGCGTTGAAGACTAGTGAATGGAGTGAAAGAGTGATTGTTCGAGCCGTGGGGAATTGACCCACATCCTTGATAAGATACCACAAAGTTGAAATAGAGAGGCGTGAAAAAGCCTAATCAACTGAAAGAGATGCCGCCGGTGGAATAGCTCTAAGTAGCTAGTTCGCCTAATTACGTACTTCCTGCTGCTTAAATGACTAGGTACTTAATCCGGATATAAGTACTTGCTGAAACGAGTTAGCAGAATGGAATATAGGTTATAACAGAAGCCTAGGAATCCATAGAGCTCGGGGACCCTCCCCTGCAGGTGCTAGAAGGTCGAGTCGAAGGTGCCGATGAGCCCGCTCCTGACCCGGATCCGATACACTGCCCTTTACAATGGAGATAGGCGGCAGGAATTTATTCAACCACTCCTTCCCATTCATTCATTAAGATTACATAGTTTCAATAAAATTAGTTAGGATAACCCCAATGGTAGATACAAGTGATAGTTCATTCCTTGTGTCTGTGGTTCCAGGCAAGGATGAAGAAGTAACCCGTACCAATTGGAAGAGAATCAACCTATTCTGCTTAAAATAATACATTCAAGATCTTCTTTTCCCGGGTTCCGCTCTATGGATCCTTAGCCCTACCCTCGATCTCACCCTATTCGAATCGAATTATAGGCTCAGAAAGCAGCAACTAGGAATTGCATAAGAGAAGATGCGAATGCCAACAATGGAGGCTATCTTTCAATCGAACAGAAGGCCACTTCCAATAAATAGGGTATCGCTAGCTCACTCTACTCCCTCCGGAATAGTTATAGTATAGGCCCGCTCATCGTTGACTTGAAATATCTTAATAGAAGAGAAGACTGCAACATTCCCAAACTCCCATGCGTTGGACCAAGCCCTTTCGGAAAAGCTTCACTTCAAAAGGAGCGACTCGCCAGACTCGAACTGGCACATGGAAGACGGAGATTTCCACATTCTATCCCAACTCTTCCGAAGAGAGTAGTTAGTCGCTTTGCTTACACAGTTCGGGACCTACATCTGCGTAGAAGCCCAATAAATCTCCATTAGATAGGTAATAATGCTATTAATTATGGAATCCCGAGATCATAAGGCAACATCAAAGATTACTTGCTCCTGGGAAAAAGGAAGAAGCAGATAGAGCAAAGGCCTCCCGTCCGCTCTTCCCGAAGTGAGCTAATTGCATGTAGAGATCCGTAGGGGCTTATAGTTTAATTGGTTGAAACGTACCGCTCATAACGGTTATATTGTAGGTTCGAGCCCTACTAAGCCTAGCCTTTAGCCTCCGGTGGCTTATCTGAGCCCGATACAAGGCAGTCAAAGTCCCCGCCAAGCCGCTTCTATTTAATTAAAAAATTTTATTACCTGGGCGAAAGTTACATAAATAAGATCTTTGCATTGCTTATGCAGGGGGCTTTGTAGAAAGAAAAGAAATAAGTCAATAGAATAGTATGAGAATTTCGTATCTTTACTTCAATGATTGGTAGTTGGACAACTTCTCGGAAGAATTGAATTGCTCTACTCATAAACCAAAAGAAAAGCTTTGCATTCAAAAGTAGAATAAAGTAAGCTAGAAGTAAGGGATCGCTTTTTCATTGCTAGATTGTGGGCGCTCTCTTTAATGAACTTTCTAAATTCCTGAATAGGGACACGTAAGTAATGTCTGATTCGATTCTAGGGTCTGTTATGACAGAGTAGCCCTTTCCTTGTGCTGCCAGTGGGAAATAAGAAAAATAAAGAAAGTCGCTCTTTTCTTCGCTTCTGCGTTGTCTGCCTTCTCCCGGGCTCGGTACTCACCTTCGACATTGTTGTCTTAGCGTTGCCGATAGAGAAGATGAGTCTAGCTCCATCCCCTCATCGATGCCTTATTTAATTTAGTAGTCCTTATGTATAGGAAGTAGGCTTAGCAACATTTGTTATTTAAATTGAGCTACCAACCTTCGGTTATTCTTTAGTTATTCTTTCACGTTGTTTACCCTATCCGCTCCTAATGGAATAGATTCCGCAAAAGCGCAAGGCTTGAAGGCCTAGGTTCAAAAAAGGCATACGTCCGCACTGATGGAATTGAATGAAGCTGTAGTTACCACGTCCGCACCAGCAAGGATAACTCCTTTCATTAAGGCAAAGTATGAGTCCGGTAGTAAGGCGGAGATGATGAAAAGCCTAAATTGCTCGGCCCTGCCGTCCGGATATATAAAAGTTGAGGAACTCTTTTTCTCATGCATGTTCGCTCACCAGGTCCTCCTCTAAGAGGAAGTAGAGCCAATTAGAACTATTTTAGTTGTCGATCCGCGGATTGCTCAGTAGATAAAATTGCTCCTTTCAGGTTTCTAAACGTTTTTGCCTTTTCAAGCTCTTCTAAAGAAAGAAAGAAGCCCTATTTTATCTTCTTTTCACTTTCTTTTTTGTCAAAAAAGTAGGAATCAAAGGCATAAAGCCTAGCTACTTCAATTGAATGATTTCAGCTTCGCCCATTCTCTTCTACCTATACTCTGGAATCGAAGTACGTAGATTCTTTAGCCCCTATCGCCATTTAGCAACAAGAAGAGCAGAAGCGGAAGAAGCGAAGGGGAAGGACACGAGAAAAGAACAGTGACAAGAGAGCGGGAAGAAGCTGTAGCGAAACTTATTGCAGTTGCCGCTGTAGTAGTTTCAACAGTAGCTCATCGAAGAGAGCAGCCTTCACCTACCTCATTCCACGCAAGCCTATTAAAGGAATTAGAAGAGAAGAGTGGAACGAGTTCGCCTACCGGGGCTCCCTCAGGCCAATACCGAACAAGGCAAGCCAAGCCGAAGCAAGTAAATAAAGATTGATTTGCTTTCCCAAAGAGAAGAAAAGGTAAGCGAAGGCGAAGCAAGCCAAGCAACAGCAGGCAAGAGTTCCATCGGAATTCCATCAGAATAGAGGACGTAAGACCAAATAAGGTGGGTAAGGTTGTCACGCCTAGCCGGTCACATCGAGTTAGTTTTTCAGTATTAGCGACTTAGCTTTTCTAACGCTATTTCGAGATCTGACTTCCCTGAAAGACTATGCGCTGGCACTAGCCCACTATGGAAGCTTCGCTCCCTCACTAAGAATAAAGAGAAGCCAATACCTTCTTCGAAGGAACGAAGTGCTTCGAGCGAAGAGAGAAGGGATTGAGGCCTATCTCCCTATCGGCCAGGGGTCCTTCGAGGATCGCTCGAGAGGTTTCCTCTATCCCAAGTAGGCGCTTTCCGTGATCATTAGTCGACAAGAGGAGGAAGACCGGCCCCAGCCATTTACCCTTGCGCCAACTGAAACGGCCGGAAAGTTTCTATTTCATAAATAGAGAACGGCATCTAAGGCGGAGGGGAGCATCTATATGGCTCAATGCGGTTTCCAAACTAGCCTGCGCAGTAAGTCCTCTCCTACACTACAGAGCGAGTAACGTGGCAATAAGAACATGGTCGAAGCCATGAGTCTGATCCTTCCTTATGTAATGGTGCAAAGACGTCTCCTCTTTCCTATTGATAAAGTAGGACTAGGGCTGCTTTTCTGTTCTGATATTACGTAATGAATTTCCTGCCGCTTCTAGCGCTATTCTCCCTTCGGACGGAAATACCAACCACTTCTAATGATTCAATTTACCTTCCTGTGCGGGCAGCAGTCTATTCAAGAATGGTACCTGCTGACAAAGAGAAAAGTACGACTGCGGCTAGCTAAGGAAATTGCTTTATTTAAAGAGGGACGCTCATTCCAACTAACTACGTAAGAAGACAGGGAATCGAAGAAAGGATAAGTCAAGGGCGGGGGTAAAAACTTCTGTAAGATGTCCCCGGAAAAGAGCATCGATAGGCTATAGAGCCAGGAAGAACAGCAACTCGGCTCGTACATTCATTCTTAGAAGCTCCATATCCCATCTTTTCTCCCAAGAGAAGGCAGCAGTCTACCGAGACCCGACCGGGAAAGAGGAGCCTATGCAAACTGACTTAAAAGCGGTCTTTGATTGAAAAGCTGCCGTCCCCATCTCCTATGAGGGGAGAAGCTATCATGGCAACCTCACTCGACTAGTATTTTATTAGAGGGAGGGTTGAGATTCCCAAATATGACGCCGGCACAGAGGGCCTCAAGTGTCCGAACTAATATTCGAAATCGTGAACTTCACTTCCTAGGGAGGATCAAGTGTGTAAATAGAGCAAATATACCGAGAGATTTAGGAAGAATGGTATGACTTGACGAGTTAAAGAAATCCCCTGAACCAGTCTTCAGTCTTTGATTATACCGAGTCCTTCTATAAATATAAGGCTCGCACGGGACGGTTCGGAAATCTTTCCGTATCAGTTGGGATTCCTATTTACGAAAACGGGATTAGTAGTTGACGATCGAAATATCTTAAGAGAAGAATACGTTGACGAAAAGGAAGGACTACGACGAAGAAGGAGTCGAGTGGGCTAGTACCTGAACGCCTACGGGTGAAGAAGTTACCGTCTTACTGTTCGCCTACCGGAATTGAGTCGTAAAGGAGCGGAGCCATAAGTCCTTTACTTCTCTTTTACGAACTACGGCTCCCCTTTGGTTGACAGTAGTTCATTGACCGGACTCTCTCTCTTTCCTTTCCCGGTTGGCACCAGGGTAGAGATCGACAACCTATCAATTGCGTCGGTCGGTCAGTTCGTTTTACACCGTAACGGCTTTCACACCGGGTGTCAGTTTACAACCCTTACCCGCTTGGTCCTACTTCTTGTGCCTAGGTCTCATCCCGTTGCATCTTACTTCTGAGCTGCCTCGTACCGATCCCTCTATTTCTATCAGCAGACCCATCGGCGCTGCACTCTCTTTCCCACCAACAACAGTTCGGGTAGTTGAAAGTCGTATGTGACAAATTACAACATAAATGAAATGTTCGCTCCCCAAGGAGAAATCCCCTATCTATGATAGGTTCTTATCGTTGGTACGCCAATTTAGAATAGTAAATAGCTCAGCGAAATCGAAAGAAGAGGGGATTTCTTCACCGATTGGTGTAACAACCTAGAGACAATACCAATGGCTTATATCTCCCTATGGGCGAAAGTAAGTTAACTAGTTCCCTAAAACGCCCTTTTAGTAAAAGGGGAATTCCGAAGTGTATGAGTCTTTTGAAAGTAGGCTTTGATCTTCTCTTTCTGCCGGGCTTTTTGTCCTCTCTCTCTTTACGCTGGACTTTGACTGAGCATACTCTTCTCGACGAGAATAGACTCGCTCATTTGAAGCGGCTTTCTAAGCTAAGGGACTCCCCTATTGCTTAAGCACAGGTATTTGTGAAAAACAAACGAAACTTGACTTCACGGTTCTGCCATGAACAATAGATGGCCCTTGGTACCAGAGCCGGTGAATGTACCCTCTTTTGCTTGTCCAAGCCTTAGGATTGAGATACCGTACAGGCCTAATTGATCAATAGCATCCTTGTCTAAAAAAGGAGGAACGGCTTGGCCTACCCTCGGGGTTTAGCCCACTGGACCAATCTCATCCTTAAGCTAAGCTCATCCCACTTACTTGGGTAAGGTCCTTCTTCGATGAGCTTCTCTTCCTGTTAAGTAATTTCCTGCCTACTTACTATGGTATCGATGAGCTAGAGCTAACACGGGAAGCTAGGGCTCTTCCTTTTCCCAGTAAATGCCGCAGGAGTTTTCGTTGGAGTAAAGCTTTAAAGCTCTTTCTTAGAGAATGCTTCGTCCATTGGAAGCCGAACTATTGCCTCTAAAGACTCCTCTAGCTTTGTATTCCTTCTGGCTTAGGCCGGATCATCTAAGATGTAAGGAGCGTACGTAACAGCCCTGCTAAGCTAAAGAAAAGAAAATATGAGTCTTTCTTGCCTTCCGAAAGTCCACTGGGAACTGTTGCTTCAAAAGAATAAACAACTCGACTAGTAGGAGAAAACCTTGGAACTCTTGCCTAAATGGGGTAAGCTAGGCCGGAAACAAACATGCGCCAAAAGGCCATTCCCTTGCATGGGCTATGCTAATGCCATTACCCTTTCTACTAGATATTCTCCGTTATAAAGAAGAATAGATCCAGTGTGGACAAACCAATAGGAAGTGAGTGCGAGAAGAGATGAGGCTTGAGAAAGGAGATTGTTCCAGGTATCGATCTAATACGAAAGGGGGTGAGCAAGCAAGGAAGACAGGGATTTAGCGCCAGAAGAGAAACGGAAGAAGGCTTTTTAGAAAGCGGGATGGATCTCTTGCTATGTAGGAAGTGGCGCGGCTTATGCCACCAACATATCGGGTAATAGTTGTTCATGTGAATACCTGCTAGTGCAGGTGAATAGCCTATTGGCCGCTCGGTGGCTTTAAATTAGTGTCGAGTACGGTACCATCTTCAGCAGTGGTGGGAACCATAGATACTATGTGAAATAGTGAGATATCCATTTTCTCTTCCTAAGATCTCCGTAATAAATAGATAATACCCTTCTCTTATGGGACCTTTCTATCACTTTTCCTCCAAAAAGACATGTCCAAGGGCATATTTCCGAATCGCTGTTATAGTTCCTTCCATCAGGAAAGAGATGGCTTCTGTGTTGCAAGCTACCACTGCTTTACTTAGTGGCGCACCAACGCCAATATTGATTACGTAGCTTTGGTGCCAGCTTCCTTGACGGGTGAGCGAGCTAGGTTTTCATTTAGGAATATGGATTCTTCGAACTAACACAGACTCAAATCGAGGATTCCATTAAACAAGAGAAGCGAGTTGTTCGAACAGATAGCCGGAATGCACCAAGGTTAAAAACAAGCTAAATACCTGGTAAATAGGAGAAAGTAAAACAACAAGATGAATAAAGAGGTTCAACTCCCACATCCAAAGGGAAGCCCCAAAGCGACGGTTTACGAGGTACCTGAAAAAGAAAGTTAGCCCATTTGTTTGGGCTGTTTCCTAAGAAGAAGAAAAAGGGAAGAGTTACAAAGTAATGAGAAGACCAAGGTAATGAGGTCGCCAGAGGAAGCCCGTCTGGTAAGTCTCGTAAGACCTCGCTATGGTTCTTTTCTTAAGGAATTTTCCGCAAAGCGGTGGCCATTTAGCAGGCCGGGGGCCTGATAGGCTTGGGAATATCGAGCTTTTCCACCGGACTAAGCCTAATACGTGTGCTCTACATTCTGAGCGAGTTGTTTGAAACTCTAGAGTCGTTGACCCAGAGAAAGCTGCTGCTACCTACTCTTCTCCTCTTCTAGAGATTTATAGCGGATATACAGATCGTAAAAACGTAAGCTTGTAGGCTCTTCTTCCGCCCTGAAAGGGGGCTTCTTAAATGAGACCGACGACCCATAATCTTTCCTAGAAACAGCTGACGATAGGCATAAATGTAGTTGTTCTACTAATAATCTCACTGCTAAAAGTAAACTGTGCTGCGCCAAAGACTGGTGATGCCGGTCCCATCCCATACCGCTCCTTCTAAGCTTACTACCTAAAGTAAAAAAGAGTTCTTTTCTCTATTTGCTTGACCGAGCTCCACCACATCTTATGTTAGGCTTGAGATACCATAGAGGCCCGATCAATAGCACCTAAATAGGAGGAATGTCTCGACCCGATGGGGATAGGAGGCCCGGCCCAAGGGCGAAGGCAGAGCCTATGCTAGACATGTGTGTTAACAGGGATGCGACTAGACATGTGATAGGGAGGATCAAAAAGAAGGTAAACTAAAGTTCTAACTCCAATTGCCAGCAAGGGAGCCTATAAAATGAGAAATAGGTTGCAAAAGCCCCTATTCCCAGGGTAAAACTGTCCATAGCGCGAAAGTAGACCTTCCAGTGAACGACAGGTTGTACCATCACAAGCCCCTTTCTTCCGCTCCCTTATAGGTTGTGACCTTACTTACTTAGGAATCCCACTTTTCGCTTTAGTGTATTATCTTATAAAAAGGATTCCTTACCGATCACACTACCGACTATATCTTTTATTTCTTCTATTTCTATTCTTCCTTGATGAAGTACTGGTCGAGGGATACTCCTAAGCAGGAGATTGGGCGCTAGGTTACAAAATAACCAAACAAACCGGCCGGAGCACGCCCCACTCTCTTCTAATAAGTAGCACCGCTTCATCTTTCGCACCCTCGAGTCTCGGTCGAAGGGATTGTATCAAGGGCTTGCCCTCGCTACTACGGCCATTGAAGAAGTTTCAGTAAGCTTCGCATCTCATCTCGGAAGGTCTCGTTTGCTGATCTTGGATCCGAAAACCGGTGAGTGAGCCGCTGTCTTCATTTATGATATGGTTCTGTACGCGTCTTTATTTAATACGTAGTTAGAACTTGGGTCTATCTAGTTTGGGTGAAAGGCTCGCCTCAAATCCCTTATCTAGGATGTCACCTGAGGGGTACTTCTATCTCTAGCAGTTGTTCAGAGAGGTATAGGCATAGGCCCTCTGCTCAGCTTCGGCTTCGATAAAAGCAACTTATAGGTATAGAATTATAGAAAGCACAACATCCGCCCCTTGTCCTAGTGAGGCCTCAATAAGATATATAAATAGCTCTCTTATTGAGGCTACTCGTTACTCTTAATAAGTTAAGGAATTCTCTTCTACCAGGGCTCTCTCGATAGATGAGATACCTAGATCTAGGGATATGATCATAGGAGGAAAGGAATAATATGTGTATTCTCCCAAGATAAAGTAGGTAAAGAGCAGTTCATGCAAGCTCTTCCTTACTAAAAAAAGGTAAAGCCACCAATGGTATTCAATTCTTCTTTCTACGGGAACGGAGCAAACTAAACCGTAAACTACCTTGACACTGGTGTAGTGACTAGAACTAAGGGATCAAAAGTATAGCAGATAACTGTCTCCGAGCCAAACAAGAGTGAATACAGACAAGACCAGGCAAAGGGAATGCTGCTTGCAAGTGATGCTATGACCGGTCCTTCCGCTTCTACCAGATCATCTAGTCGTTCTAACTAAATAAAAAGGTTTTATTCCTTGCATAATACGATGCTATAAGAAATGAGGCTACCCTTGATCTGTTGCTAGATCAAGCCAATGCGCTAATGCAACCTAAGCAAAACCTATTTCCAAGTAGCATAAGAAGTCATTCAATTCCGAGCTAAGGTGAAGTGGAGCCCCAACCGAAGTGATGGCGCAAGGACGAAGGCGTAGAAGATGCCATAAGACCATGTAAACAGGGATTCCAGCAGGATGATAAAAAAGAAAGTGAACTACACTACAGGTACAAGCCCCCTCAAGCTAGTTACCTAGTTCGAAGGTGCTGCCCTAATAAGGATAATAGCTCCACACCTTAATAAAGAGGCATCGCTACCAGAAGAGAAGAAGAGGAAAACGAAGGTAGCAAACATAGAAACATATGTTGTGTTGATGTACCCAATTGGCAGCACTCGAGCAAGTACCGAGGTTGCTGTACCCTTCTTTGAGAAGGTTAATATCTATGATAGACAGTAGTTCCTAGACTAGAGTTATATGCATGCATAGACCTGGTGGTAAAGGGAAAGGCCCTATAAGAGAAGCGCACTTAGGAACCATCGATCGGTCCAATGAGTCCCCTTTTCTAAAGGGATTTAATTCCTAGATAAACTAGTTTCTTTGGCTACCTAAATCATTAACAAAAGAGGCATCGGTTTTACCCAATATTAGTAGCTGTTGCTGTTAAGCAAGTAAAGATAATTGGCACCTATGCGCCTAGCCTATAAAGGTATACCGGACTGTAAGACATTAGTATGAGCGTAGCTTCCTCAGCTTGAAAGCATATCCCAAATATAAATGCTTCGTTGGGCTACCCACACGCTGCTCTCCTTTTCTTAATTATATATAAGAATAAGAGGCAGGAGTAAATAAAAGAATAGGAATTGCTTGGTATTATGTCCCAGTAATCGATGAAGCAAGGGTAAAGATGTAGTAGCAAAGATGACTTGTTCCTCTTGGAGACTAATCATCGCTGGAAGTGCCTTCTAACGCTAAAGATACCTCTCGTCCTACTACTCGAGGGGGCGTAAGTCCGTCGAATAGCCGGGATCTTTCAAATCAAGTATTCTATTAGGACAGCAGCTGATAACGAGTGAGTAAGAGTTCTCTTTCCAGTAGGACTACACAAGAAGATCACATTATATGTTATATAAGTTTCATAGTTCCAGCCAGGTTTCGGTTAATTAGTGCCTCTCGGGAAATGGAGATTTAAGTCTAGGTACGCTTCTCCCTTTGTTTGATTGTATCACGCGGAAT
>JALGPY010000073.1:142500-157500 GCA_023055425.1 Linanthus parryae | reverse complement strand
ATAGGTAATTGGAAGGGTCGATGGTACTTCGCTCTCAATCTATCGATCGATGGTCTTTGTCTTTCCGGAGTTTGTTGATGAATGAGTGGGCTAAGCAAGCCTGTAGGCGAATCCAGTAAATGCACATGTTACTACTTTTTTCTAACGCAGCCGACTACTACTCAACCATATCCTCTTCTAACTGCGCGTGCCTCATATTCTATAAAAGAGGCTATTAACTCTGTCCCATCTGTCGATGTTCACTCATTTCTTAAAAGAATTGTTGTTGACACCCGGTTTTGAGATGTGATTTCATTAGAAAGCGTGGCAAACAACTCTCAATATTTAGGGAGTTGAAAAACTCTTAGTCGGCTGTCAATCGCAAAGCCAGTCGCCAACAGGAGTCCAAGGAGAATGGTGACCCGCAACGCAACTGCAAGAGCTTCTTCTGAGTACTAATAAGGTTAACGAGCTTAACTGCTCCCTAGGGTACAAGCCCACTCACTTCTAAGACGAGGAACAATAAGTGTCTTTTCTCTTTCGATCGAAGCAGCCAGCGAACTCGACTCATATTTTCTTTTCGCTTTTAGCTAGGTTACCACCGATCCATCCTATATATGATATAAACCTGCTTTCCCCTCTGTCTGACTTGAAGAAAGGAGTCACTGAGCTACAACTAATTGAAGGGTAGAGAGGTTGGATTGCCGATGTGAGGCTTGTTGTTTGTTTCCTGTTGCTAAGAATGAAAATACTTCTGGAAAGCTCATCTAAGATGTTGGTGTGCAGATTTTAATGAAAAGAGTTCTCTTGTTGTTCAAATTTATTTCTTTCATTGAATGAGGCATCTGCTCTTCTTTGCGCGTGGGACAGCTACCGGAGGGCAATGGTTCGTTACCCAAGAAGGCAGGACAAGAGGTAGCCCCCCAACAGATCTTGTTTAGGTTAGTTCAGATGATTCACGGTATCTGCAGCTGAAAAAAGAATGTACTCACGCTTCCTCAAGAGCGGAACCTGTTATTTCCCCTCTCGCAAGAGAAGAACAAAAAAAAGAAGATTAGGCGGCTCTGCAAATAGTGTATGAAGGAAAGCCCTTTAAGAAAGGGGATTCATCAAAGGTGAAAGCCTTAACTGCCCTAGTCAATCGCACCTATTATCTCCAGCTACGCAGCCAAACTCGGAATATTCTATCTATTATAAGAAGACTGCAGTTCCCATTGGGGTTGTAATTGAATAGGAAACATCAACAGCAAGCAAAGATGCAAGCCTTGGTAAGGAATAGCCCCCGCTGCTCCCACCCAAGCAAAGGGTCGAAGATTAGCTCCTTAAATAAGACCTGTTTTCTTCCAATACCATCCTTCCGGTAGTTCTCCCTGAGTGTGAGTGGCATGATATATCGTAGTAGCAGGACTCTTGTTCCTAGCCTCTTCGTTGTTCGTTGAAGTCTCAAGAGATGAAAAATTCCACCACTGATTCTCTACAGGAGTCTGGCTTCTTTCTTTATAATCTTTCTTCTGGTAGTTTCTTTAGGGAACGAGAAACCTATAGTAAAGATTCATTCACTCGAAGAGAATTAGATACGCGAGTCCCCATCCAGCCACGCCACAAGTTATCCTAGGCAACCGCGCCACCTTCCGTGATCTCGGGTAGTCGGTGCAGTGCACCTTTTTCTTTTAGAGCAGCAGTCCCACTAGCGAAGATCGAACAGCATTCCTAATGCCATATTTAGGTAGCGGCTCATCCCATTCCCCAGGCGGATCATCAACAGCAACCGGAGTTCAATCCACCCTCCCGGTGGGACAAGCGGTAGGTAGTACGAGGGAATTGGACACTCCCGGAACGCATATACCAAAAACTAGAGTCGCGAGGTGTTTCTCTCTCTTTATCAGATATGGCTCTCTTTCTTCAAGCTTTCACGGAAGGACTCAAAGAAAGAGGTACCACGCTCTTCCGCGCTCGTAGGTTGACTCCCCTATGCATCCAGCCGCTTCACGAATGTGAATAGGTGAAGGGTGGGTTGGTTATCTTATGCGCCTTCCTTCTTCGAACCTTTTGGTATGTATTGCCCCCTAACTATAGATCAGATCCACCAGACGAGAAAAAAAATTCCGCACTGCTGCTGAGTCGTCGGACTTATCCACCAACGGATTCGTGGAATTTCTGTGGATTGCGTTGGGGGAAATCTACCAAAGCTAGGCAGATAGATAGACTCCTTTCCCGCTGCTAATGGAGAGCAACAAAGAAAATAAAATGATTGTTTTTTAACTAACGCCCTTGGGTATGCAGGTACTAAGAGTCCTCTCACTACCAACCAACAGACATCATCTGGCTGGGTCTTGCCGGTATCAACAACGATAAAAAAACAACCAAACGGAAACAGCAACTAACTATGGCTCTTGGCCCAGACAACGTCCTAGGCGTAGGGGGGATCGGAGCAACAGGGAACGCCTAGACGACGTTGTTATTTCTGGGCTGCAGTAAGTAGATCGAGAGGTCGTTCCGCCCCCGGTCCCCGAATATGGGTAATAAATTCTCATACAATGTTGCTCCAATCTGACCTAGCTGGCGAGCAATCCCAGTTCGCGACAGAGAACAAGACAGCAAGCAAGCGTACCTTTGTTCGCTTCTTCTCCACCAAGCACGGAAGTTTAAGGATAACTGTAGGTCGGTGGCTACCTAAGGAAACTCCGATTCGATCCGCCCCCCGGCTGGGAGGCATCTACCTCATCCCGATCACAAGGAGAGGTTCACCATGATGGGGCACTTTTTTCGCTTCCGGAAAGAATGAGATGCATAGGGGACCATCCTTTTGTTGCGGCATGCTCCTTAGATTTACGGATTCGCAGGGGGCGTAACGACCTACTTAGTTGACTGACAACGACAAAGGCTTGCGAAACTAAGTAGGGCCTTTTCCTTTTTGAATAACCCATTCTCATTATCTTTCATAACTCAAGTAGGCGAGCTGGTAGCTCTTTAGTAGCGTTGACAAAGAAGAACAGCCGGTTAAAAGACAGCGAATTTTTCTTTTTTTATTATAAGCCAGCTTGGCAAGCTACCCTTCCTCTTGATCTGAGGTGCGAAGAGAAGGATCTCTTTTTTTTACTTCCACCCCGGCCCAGAAAAGTGACCGACCAGGGCCCTATTGATGAATGAAAGAAAAGGTTTATGAGCCCTAGCCCTGTAAGCCCACACCTGTGTAGAGTAGATCGTTCAACACCTGCGGCACAAACCCATTTTTTGACCTATTGGTCCTAGTATCATAGGCGACCGAACGGCCGCCCCCTAATTACTAGACCAACCCGCTATAATAATTCCATAAACACCTAGCGAAGATATGGCAAACAAATAAAGTAGCCCTATGTTCAAATCTGACAATACCATACCATAATCAAAAGGTACAACGGCCCAAGCAACCAGACTTAACATAAATGTAGCTACTGGAGCCATTCTAAAAAGGAAGAAATTAGCACTACTTGGTGAAATAGGTTCTTTTAGAATCAATTTCAAACCATCTGCTAGAGGTTGTAACAATCCAAACGATCCCACTACATCAGGACCCTTTCGACGTTGCACAAAAGCCATTACTTTACGTTCAGCTAGCACTAAAAAGGCTACTCCTAGTAGAAGTGGTAGAATTATTCCAAGTATTTCAGCTGGAACTGCTATGTACATTTTCGATTTTCTATTCACTCATGATCTGGCCTGGTCGACCCAATCATGATATTGAAGGATGGGGCCTTTTCTCGAAAAACTCCGGATCCTGAGAAGAGTTGAAGATGGTGCAACATCGAATCCTCTTACGTTACCTCGAATGGGCCCGTCCCACTTGCTTTTTTACTGCATAAAGGCATAAGCTCCGCCGATTTCCTTCTGTACTAAAAGACTTAGCTTAGCCATTCGGCTTCCCATGGGAAGATCTCGTCTTAATGAACAGGGACTTCATCTTCGATACCTGCTAATCTGGTACCGGGAAGATCCCTATTCCCCTTCTCCTAGCGGAAATGCATTTCCCGTTATCTACCACTCATGGACCAAAAGATCACTCACACGTCGGTCGAATCATTCAATAAATTAGACTCACGCACACTATGAACATTTCCAATTCGAACAATAGGTATCGACAGCTTTCTTCCTCGATGACGCTACTAATAGTTCTGGAAATGCTGTAAGCTTTCTCTATGCTGATACTCGAGTACTATCTACGTTCGCACTAGAATCAGAAGAAGCGCCCATAATAATCGAATCTGACATTACTATATAAAAATACTGGGCTCCATTCCCCTAAGGAAAGTAGGCAACAAATGATAGAGCTAATCATTCCGGATTGATTCGACACGGCTTACACTATAGCTATGAGCAGAGCCCTACCGGAGTTGAGCCTTGAACTATTCTATCTATCAATGAGCACTCCGAACCTTCCAAGTAGATACGCTAGCTTGTCTTTTGGTTGCAATGCTTTACATTAGGATTTGTGTCCTACTTGCTTGAATGAGAAAGAGACCAACGGTACACCTATCTCAGCAACCCTACTAGCCTTAGCAGTGGAGCAACGATTAGATAGAGCTAAGGCGGTGTTTCGTAGTTTTAGTCTTTTAGTTACTTGCTATTGACCTAGAGCCTTAGAGTCAGATAGGGCATCTTACCTTACTATATGAGTTCTGCACCTTACGGACACGATCTCCGCGTAAGCAACCAAGCTAGAGGGGAGAGCGATAGATAGAGTTCTTCTTCTTTGTAGCTAGCAAGCTGAGGAAGCTGACGAATGAATCAATTCATGAACTCCCATATTTTGGGATACTTTCACAATTCCTTTGATAAGAGCGGTTCCGAATCAATTGATGAAAGCCCCGTCCGGATCATTCTTTCGACTAAGGGACGGCCGCCCTATAAATAAGAATTTGAAATCTCGTTTCATCTGTCTGATCATTCTCCTACCGCATTTAGGAGTCTGTTTTCAAGCGAACTTCATGCCTGGTGTCTGTGTTATATAATAATAGTACTCCAACGTCCTTTCGCGGCCGGTCTCAGGTGACATAAACGTAGCGATACCCGACGGGAAGAGAAGCTTCAGCTACATATTCTAAGGCACACCTCCGTTTACCTCCAGCGGATAGCAGCCCGGACATCGCTATATGTGAATTGCAGGCTAACTTTATAACAAGGGGAATAGGCTTGCTGACTTTTCCATCTAGATCCGATGCACAGCGTTCTCGTTCTTTTTCACCGCTAAAAGCGGGTATTCGCCATAGCTATCTATATAAATCAAAGGTTCTTACGTCCCCTCGAGAAGAGCTCTTTTCTTAAGAGATTGAAATCTCACCACAATTATAGCAGGGCTATGGAGCCAGCACCTTTAGCCTTCAATAATAGACTATCATTCTTCAACTACAACGGAAAGAGCGGCAACAAGGAGAGATGCAAGCTCAATTCCAACTCACTCTGAAACAACAAATTCATATTTGCTTTGCTCTACTAGAAATTGAGAAATAGGTGCGAGTAAGCCTACTTTGAAGCCAAAATCTCGGGTTTACACTACTTTTTCTCCTTATCCTTCGCCGGCGAATGCCCTTATTTTTCTTTACAAAGCTTCCTCCCGGTGAAGAAAGACTATTTTAATACCGCTGGAAGATCAATTAAAAAAAGGGTATCCTTCTCTTACATCAATAGTTGAATGATGTGAAAGAGAGTGTCGATAATGAGGAATGTACCTATTCCGAATGGTGGTATAAAGGCGATAGAAAGAGTTCTTATTATGATGATTCTTGTTTCAGGGCTGAAGCTGGGTCATTTCATTCATTCCATTTGTCATACGTCGAAGGACTACGATAAAGATTATGAATATGAATACGTAGCTCACTTGAATATATGACTCTTGTTGTGAATTCGGATGGTTCCTAAGAATAAACCGAATGGTAAGGGTGATGTTTCTTCCTTTGATTACGAGAATGGTACCTCTAAGAATAAGTAGATGAAGCGAATCATCCAGATTCTGAACGGGAACAGTCTCCTTTTATTCCTAGTTAAGAGTGAAACCTAGGGATTGGCGAACCAACCCTGTAACTGTTGTTTCAAAATAAAATACTCCTATTGTACCAGTCTTCTTACGACTCTTTGCTTGTTGGTTGGCAACTAATACTTCCGGTCAGGTACCAAAGGAATATCCTTTCTTAAGGTAAAAGGCTCGAGGGATGGTGCTAAGGAAAGTAGTCCCCGGGCAAAGAAAGACAAATAGAATAGATCTTTGCTTCCCTTCTATTGATTGATAGGGATACTAGCTCTCTTATATGCCTACTCGCATCCCTTACCGCTAAGTCATACCCTTGCATGTTGGTTGTATTGGAACCTGGGGACAGCTTCTACTAATGAAAAGAAAGAGGTTGCTCCTCTTGTTGACTCTTTCTGAGTTGGTTGTTTCGCGGGTGAAAGCTTATTACAGAACCAAGGGAAACCCTCTAATAAAGGGGATCTGCTTGACCCGGATGCGTACTCTGGCTGGTAAAGACATACTCTAGTTAGTAGACTAGAAAGCAAAGATCTTATTACGTAGCCCGTGGTAAAGAGAACATTCAATAGAAGGAATGCAGCCGAGTAGGAGTCAGTTCCTTAGCCGGGAAATAATGAAAGAGTCCACCCTTTCCTATAGGCTTCCTTTACTGAGCATGGGAATCTGCTAGGTATAGAACAAAGACCTCCCTGAGGAAAGCGAATACCTACCTATTCGGGAGAAGGGATGAAGGAGTGAACGAAGCAATTGATTGTTACTTATTCTATTCCAAGATTCACGTTGAGTGAGAGTTACTTGGCTTCTGCCTTTGCATCGCCTTGGCTTATGCCTTTGATTACAACTTTCTTTGTCTGCTGCTTATGCCAGCCTTTGCCTTCGGTTGCGGGGTTAAAGAAAGAGAGGCTGGGGAATGGCCTTGCAACATGAACGAGTGAACGATTAATTAAATGACTCTAATCAACTGGAACAGCTGCTATAGCGATAGGTTTTGTGACAGAATTCCGTCGGATATGCCAGCCATTTGATACAATGCCTCTTCCCTTAGGGCTTCTTCTTCCTTTCACTCAGAAACAACAATATCTTAAGATAATAAAGGTTCATCCTTTCGCGAAGGCAAAGGCGCGCTTTCCAAACTTTACCTAAACCAAACAAAAGGATTTCCCTCCTGGAAGGAGGTAAAGGAACGTACCAAAGGAGCCACTTTCAGACAAAAGAAGCAACTAAAAGGCGTTCAAACGCTCCATCAATAGCGCCCCCGGTTCGCTTACTTCGCCTGACAACCGCTAAAGGACTTACCCCATGCCTACGAGGAAGAGAGCCCTGCCTTTGACTTGGGAACTAAAAGGCTTACGCAAGATAGGGTAACTGGGGACTTCCTCACGAGGACGCTTTCCAAACTTGGGCTAAAGGCCCATTCGCGCCCTTGCTCCAACAATAGCGCAACTGGAGCCTACTTTCCGCTCACATACACTTCCTTTTCTTCCTCAAAATAAGGTACTTTCACCAAAAGAGCAGCCTTTCCTCCTGCAAATCGGGTACTTTCGAGACTTTCGACGTTAACGAGAACCTACTTTCAACCTAGGAATTGGCTACCTTCTCCTTAGGAAGCCGGGAAGAGGGAATTCTTCTTTTTCTTTTTCTCGTTCGTTCGACCGAGCAGATGAAGGTTTAGTGATCACTTACGCAATTCGACTTTTGTTCTTTTGCGAGATGAGATCACTAAAGCAATTTCATTCAAATAGCGTATAGTGATAACGAACAAGAACCGTTTGATTGCTGGGTTCGAATTGGCTGACGGGTAGCAGTTCCAAGGGCAGGGCCCCAACAAAAGAAGCAAGAGGACGAGGACGGATTCGATCATATGAGATGACCAGGTTCCAAGAGGAAGGAGTTCGCCTACAGGCTTTGCTCTAGCACCAGTGCTTTTAACTCTTTCCAAGACAAAACAAATAAGAGTAGAAAAATCGTAATAAAGCTAGAAGCCACATTCCAACTGAAGGTAGCTGCACTAATAGCAGAAGTTGCCACCGGTATAGTACTTCACCTTTGCTCAATAGATAACATAATATAATATTATTGTAATAGAGGATCTGAGCTTGAGAGCTAACTCTTATGAATGGAAAATAGCTTTGCTGACAGCTATGTGACACATAGAATTCTTTCACTAGCACACGCAAGAGCGTAGATTCTATCTTTATAAGGTAGTCCCACCCCCGTCCCTGAGATTGGATGCCAGAGCGAAGGGCAAGAAGCTTCATTCATAGATGAGGAATCTCACTCCCCTCAGAAGCAAAAGAAGGTCAATCGATCATAGAAGACAGACCCTTCGGATGTTGGAATTCGTATATTTGATGACGTGATCATCACCTTTCACCAGCGGGAGCGATAGCCCTTGTCAGGGATAGGCTTGATTGCACGGTAAATCAAAGCAATACAATCAAAGAAAGAAGCAGCCCGCTCATCTAAGAGAGAAGGACATCCTAGTAAAGGAAAGGGATTCGATTCCTAACTCACAACTCATAAAAGAGGGTAAAAAGATCAGTGAAAGGCTAGCCCTAGCCCTAAGCCTTACTCGATTTTGAAAGAAAGATGTTAAAAGATAGGATTCGAAGGCGGATACCTAGCTCCGGACTAGCACAACATTCATGACTTGCGGGCGACTTCCTTGCTTGAACACTTAGCTCACCTTTGACCTATAGAAGAGTAGAGCTCTCACTCACTACCTGGCACTGGCGAAGAGAATAGGACTCGTTATAGGGTTCTCGATCACTCCGTTCACTTGGCAGTAGAAATGGTTGGTTAGCTTCTTAGCCACCTTGAGACTACCATAGTGCCTTAGCTGACATTGTGCCCGGGACACCTGTTGGAAAGGACATACTTCGCTTGGTTGGGGAGTGGAGATCAATGGCCGGGTTCCTCGAGAAACCTTCCTTTCCTGACGGTGAGTTGATCATTACGTCAGAATTGTCATGGATCTCCTTTAATCTAAGGGTTTCCGCCTCTTGCTTGGAGATGCGAGACCTACTGTCTTAGTACTCGATTGTCTTCTATGGTCTTTGACCACATTAGCATTCCTGGTCTTGACTTCTTCTGCGTACTACCGCTTATATAAGCAAATCTGACTCGATATCCCTCTTTCTCTCTTGTTACTCCTCAAAAACATTAATGAAATAGGATCTTCTCCTTTTCCTGCCTGTTCGGGGGTGGTCAGGACATATACATATGGAGGTAGGCCTCGTAAGGCAAGCGATCCTCTAGCTCCCTCTTCGCCCAGTCCGCTCACTCCTTTCTGTTGGTGGAATAGCTGCTTTAAACTCTGTCCTTGTTGATGCCAATCTCGTAGTCTTTCGTTTTGGCCAAGGGGAATGAGATGAAGGCGAGGGAATAGAAAAGCGCCCTTTTCTTTAGGCGGGAGCAAGGGTTGTCGCAGCTGTAACCCTGCCGTAAGAGAAGAGGAATAGAAGTCCCAAGGGGAAGCTTTGCCTGTGGTTTGAATTGCCATTTGTACCATTTCAGAAGGAATACGTTAGCAAGATATTCTTTAAGAAGAAGTTACGATGCCAATAGCCAATGGGAGAAACCCTTTCGTTAAGCCACAACACCGAAGGCATGCTTCAGTAGTACCGCTAGGCGGGAGTACCGGTGCTTCAAGGTATCACATACGGCAATTCACTTGAGTGCTCTATCTAGTAACCTAAAGACGTCTCTTTATCAGTAGAGTGGTCTCCTTGTTCTTACACACTTTGGGTACAAAGAAAGGTAAGGTATCGATCTCACCCAATAACCTTAATAGACGATGCGCGTCCCGAGAACGATGTCCCCCGCTCCTAAGCCTTCCTTAATTGAAAGAGAAGGCCGAAGGGAAAGAGTGTTAAGTAAGTTCTTGCTCCTGTTAGTGATTCCGAAGACCAATCTACTGAAACAGAGCTCTGCTCTTCTCTTGCTTCTCATCACGTAGTTGACTCCCCTTTCCTATCTTTTACTGGAATTGTTGACTGATAAGGAAGGTAGCTAGAAAGAAAAGATTCCATATATACGTATATGCTTAACACATCCGAGGTTAATGTTCTTTTCGAAGGTAGAGAGAGCCTTTTCGTCCCTTTTATAGGCTGTTTAGGGACCTCTAGGGCAAAGTACGTCTTTTCGTTGTCACCACTTACCTAGATCGAAATGGCTACTCACTCAATAGCCCTACCTACTCGAAAGATCGATTCTTTGCTTGGACAAATAGGCCTAGAGGACGAGAAGACAGTATTCTTGCGAGTTCCCCTCTGTCCAATAGAATAGAGAAAAGTAATCGAACAGGAAGAAGCAGTGCTTTCGATATAGAGAAGGAGACAACTCCGTAAGTGAAGTAGATTCTAGGGCTCTGTTCGTAGTAAGAGAATGAAGGGATGGAGCCACCGGAGGCGAAAGTTGTACATAGGCCTAGGTTTCGCTCTATTCTGCAATAACGCAACTTATAGAACAGGTTTACCTCTCTTGATATACCCATATGTGAAATAAATCTCTTGATCTGACTAAAGAGAATAGGCATTCTATCAAACTAATGAGAGATTAGTGAATGTGAAACAGAAAGGCGACTTCCGAGATGCTTGTTTACCTACTTATTGTTCACCCTTCCCTCAGGTCCTATGGCCTATTAACGTACCGTTAAGGCCTATTAAGATAACAACACGAGGAGTTTAAAAGTCTCACTAAAAATATAGCTCAATCTAGTACTTGATGAGAAGAAAGAAGAGAACAGGAGGTCGCTTATATGGTAGGCTCCTTCCCTGAACCAAGTAATCTAAGGAACAAGTAAGAAAAGGCTGCCGCGAAAGAGAGGGTGGATGGCACAAGGCCAAGTCAAACAATTGAAGTCTTTAGAATCGGCATTCCCATAGGGCCTAATGAAATGATATCAATCAATGAAACCACTGTAAATGACTTATTAGATGGAGGCTCACAACAAACTCGTAAGAGACCCTACTTCCTAGAAGATAGCCAGAAGTGAACGATACCTCATTCTTACCAAGGCCTACCGGGAGTGGGGCCGGCTTCGTCCGAAGAAAGAACTCGATCATATGATATTACCAGAGGAAGAAGCAAAGGCAGAAGTCACATCTGTCTTTAGAAGCCTGCCATATTTTCCAATAGGAGAAGATTACTGGTTGCACCAAGGAATTATTCCATCCTTTTCTTTCGCCTTATCGCACTACCGCGGTTGGGACAGGGCTTTGGCAACATCACTTCGGCGAGCAACAACACTACACTGGCGCTAGCAACACTTCGGCGTTAACAACCCTTGATCCTGAAGTACCAATAGTTCTATATATAGAATAAAGTCTCTTTTATTGAGCAGTAAGCGGTACTCAAACCACTTTCTTATTAATATTAGAATATATTAAGTAATATAGGATTAGGTTTTATGCTTCTAGCAAGAGGTTTATTCTCGAGCTAGCAAGTGGAACAAGACAAAGAAGCAGCTCCTGTTGATGCTTCTACTGATGAAAGACGCTGCTCGTAGTCTTAGCGGCACCACTCTTTACGAAGTTGGAACTTCAGCTCAGCCTCAGACGCATAAATAAGAATAAGTTTACGAAAGTACCATGCTTTTTATTCAATACCGCAGCCTCTATTATGGAAACATCTTGGTTGCACTTCCTTTCGTAGGTGTCGTTCAGAAAGAGAACAGGAGTTCTTCTTGAGAAATAGGCCCCAGCTGATACTGCTCTTTCAACCACTGCAAGAATGAATACCTATACCTTCTGGAGTAGGCCGTAAGTCAAGATGACTTTTTGGTATACTTCAACCACCCAACTACGGCAAGACCAAGGCAAGGAGCCATTTCAGACAGTTGGTAGATCAACTGCTCCAACCTTTGCCTGCTAATCCGAGCTGATGTGAATGCGACTATGAATGAAAAGAAAGATGTTGCTATAGAATCGAAGATGTAGCGCAAGGGCCTTGGTGGAATCTCTTTCTTCCTTACCACTAAGTGGGTTAGGAGCCGACCAATTACCAACCGCTACTCAGGATAGAAGTTCTCTTTTATAGGATCGGAAAGCTCGAATGAAGCCCCTGCGGTAGTCCCAGGTTCTGATCCGGAAGGAGTTGATGAAGAAGCGAAGATGGTATTCGTCTGGGAACACCTCTTCTTTCAATCAGTTCAATCAATGAAACAGTATAAGAAGAACGTTTTTCCCTCGCTTCTCGGTTCATCACTTCCCATACCGGCCTCTCTTCTTACGATTCGGTAAGCCGGTGGCTCGTCGAACCGCACGGGAGTTAAAACAAAGAAGAGCGGTATATCGCCCTACTGGCTCGTACGCTTGCCCTCGCTCATACACCAATAGAATATTGGAATTCACTATTCTATACTAGGAGGTAATCATATTACCAGTTAGTTAGTTAACTACATATCTTTCAGTTACATTTTTTCTCCTATATATTAGATCTCGATAGGTAATCATTTAAAAAAAGAACTCCTTTCAACTACCGTTCACTCGGAAGAGCGAGACAGGGTTTGTTGTTGATGTCTCTTGGGACCGGAACCCTGTAATACCACGCCCCGCAGGGTTGGTTGAAGTGAAGTGAAAGGCGGCTCCCACGGAAGGTAGCTCAGTACCGGCACTAGTTTAAGTCCCTTTTGCCGTTCTCTCATCTATTATGAGAATACCTGTTGTTGAGGCACGGAAGATGGAATTGACTTAGTTATGGTACATCAACCTATTGCACCAGTGGTGTGGTTCCCCTACCATTACATTCAAATATGGTACAGACCAGCTAGAAAGGTAAACAATTCAACATCAGGAAGGGAAGAAAGGAAGTAGTCTTAGTCTCAGCTGAATAGTATAATGCGGAGATATAAGACTACATCTTCGACTAGTTAAGCTACAACGTAATAGAAGGTATGCCTTTAGATGTGACCTTCTAATCCGATCTTTCCCTTTGCCCATACCTGATCGAGGAAGAAATCATAAAAAGAAATTGCGTATAGAAGAAAAGGTATCGAGTTCAGGCTTCTTGAGAGGTCTCTTCCTCTAATGAATTTGAATAATGTTGAAAAATCCCCGGTAAAATACCTTCGGTCATGGTGGGATGTCGAAACTTTAGATAGACGAAGCCAAAGGAATTGTCCGCCAACGGAAGGAGAAGTCGAGCCCCAAAGAGAGATTTTTCCTTTTCTAACTAAGGTAAGAACTAGCCCTATATTGTTCATTTAGTGGTGCCTCCTAGTAATAGGAAGAAGAAGCCCTAAGGCAAGTAATCTGATCTTTACGCACTAGGACCTAAGACGTTCTCGAAGCAAGTATTGGAGCATGTAATCAAAGATGCTTAGCCCTGGAACAGCTGCTTTACCCTCCTCTGGCTTCCCTTGGCCTTGGGCCTACCTTTGCTTTTACGTTTGTTTTCTTGTTTAGGCTATAAAAAGCTTTCTTTGAGTTATACCTAGCTATAAGGCGAATCTAGCTTATTCACTATCCTAGCGCTTGAAAGTGGCGCCACGGAATGCCTCTTTTCATAATACCTATGCCCGGTAACCCTTCCTACTTTCTTCGCTTTTGTTTACCTAGGGCGGAAGTCAAAGTCTAGTCTTCAACCAATTGCCTATCTTATCCCATTTACGGGAGTTTTCATTAGTAACATTAGTGAGATCGTCTGAATCCAATGCCTTTGGTCGAAGCTCTTCTTTAGCCTTGGGTACGTGAGGTGTTAGAGTAACTACCGGAGCAGGCGGAAATAGCTTGCACGAGAAAGTCGATATGTTCTGTCTCTCCATCCTATTCGCATAGCTTCCCATTCTTGTGAGCAAGAGAAGTTACATTAGAAGAGGGCTTTAGCACTCGACTGAAAGGAGAGGTCCGAAGGACTCGACCAGCGGGAGAGGTCTTACACTACACTAAGGGAGAAGGACAACGTTCCTAGAAGATGGCAAGGCAGCAGAGTCTTAAGTAGTGTAGTAAGAGTATAGACCTCCAAGGGGTGGATGTAGCCAAGTGGTAAGGCAGTGGATTGTGAATCCATCACGCGCGGGTTCAATCCCCGTCGTTCGCCCAAAATGGACCATTTGTTACGGAGAAGCCATGCGCGGAACAGGAAGGTGGCCTGCTACAAATGGCTATGAAAAGGGATGCTAGGATGTCCTCTATCGACTTTCGATCGACAAAAGCGGCATCAAAAAAGACAGGAAATAGGACTGGTTGCCCTTGTTTCCGAGCCGGTACTTCTTCTACTATGGCAGGGCTTCCTCAACCGGTACTGACTCAACTCGGTATTCTTCTCAGCATACTGCGGCAGGATTCGACCTGAAAGAAATCCTAAACAAAGAAACAAGGGTAGTAGTATTCCCCTAAGGAAGGGGTAGAGCCCTTCGCATAGAACGAACCTAGCAACATCATCGGTTGTTTACTCTTCTCTTTCGGCTAGGGCTTCGATCGCGACTCACCTAATCACTTGATCCCGGGTAGCTTCTCTTTCGATTGCGGCTCCTGCTAGGGTATTCTTCCTTCTATCGCGGGCATGCTTCCGACTGCGCCAGGCTACCCTTCTTTCTTTAGCAGGGTTCCTAATTTCATTGAAGAGAAAGGAAGAGGTCGAAGAAGAGAACAAACTGCCATAGGCTCACTCATAAGACTAAGGATTAGGTGCGTAAATAGAGGGGAAGGAGAAAGCCCCTTTTTCGCTTCAAATAGGCACCACTGCTTATCCGGGTATTGATTCAGCCGGCAACAAGAAGGCATCCTTTTTCCCTGAGACATCTCACTCTTAAAGAGTGGAACTAAGCCATACCTACATAGAAGGAGTTGAGGAATTGAGTTCCGTATCTAATACGATATATTCTTGTTGTACCGAACGAGAAGATGCGTAAGCTATCCCCCTCTAATAGAGTTACCCATCGATCTCTTCTTTAGAAAGTACTCGCTTATGCGAACCCGATACCATGAATAGAGAGAGGAGCCAAGCAAGTAGGGCTTCCGAAGGGCGAAGTTGCCGAAATCCTAGGTCTAAAGTAGCTTAGCTTATTCTGAGGCAAA
>JALGPY010000073.1:132500-137500 GCA_023055425.1 Linanthus parryae | reverse complement strand
TATGTTATAGCGGGGGCTTTTTCTTATCACTCGGCTAGGAGCCTAGTCATCTTATTCAGATTCTCTTATGAGTCGTTCTTTACGTAATATTGAGAGCTTCTTCTTTCTCCGGATTGGAACCCTTACAATCACGAATCCGGTCACAATAGAATACTACGATCTGGTTTCTGAACTACGGTATCTGCGTGAACTGCGATAATAGATTGTGGAATACAGGAATGGTCGAATCATAAAGCATCGTCTAATAAAGGCTATCCTAAGATTTCATTTCAATTGATTATGCCGCTTCTATTACTATGAGGTATTTCCTTATTATGAATACTTCGAGGGTACAAGCCCC
This sequence comes from Linanthus parryae, assembly GCA_023055425.1. Taxonomy (NCBI): domain Eukaryota; kingdom Viridiplantae; phylum Streptophyta; class Magnoliopsida; order Ericales; family Polemoniaceae; genus Linanthus; species Linanthus parryae. The sequence continues at coordinate 137,160 of JALGPY010000073.1, read as the reverse complement.
CTTTTTTCTCTTTTCTTTTCTTTGCTGATTCCTCTCAATGAAATTTCCCATGTTGCACTAAGTTACTTACGGATGTATGCATGCAGTCCAGGAACACTTTGGGGTAAACACCCATCCAAACAACTCCAACAAGAAAAGGTATAAATATGAAAACTTCTCTGCCATTTAGATCGGAGAATTTATGGAGGAAATCGGGTTTTAAATTCCCAGAAACCACACGATTATATAGCCAAAGGGAATAGGCCGCGCCTAAAATCATCCCAATCGCTGCTAATGTGGCTACTAAGCTATTTCTTTGGAAAGCTCCTACTAAGATAAGAAATTCCCCAATAAAGCTGCTAGTACCAGGTAAACTCATATTGGCCAAAGTAAAAAAGAAGAAAATGGTAGAGAAATTCGGCATGGTGCTCACTAAACCTCCATAATATCTAACAAGTCGAGTCTTATGTCGGTCATATAGAACACCAACACATAGAAAAAGGGCGGAAGAAACCAGTCCATGACTTAACATCAGTAAAATGCTACCTCCAATTCCCTGTATGTTCAGACTAAACATACCAATAGTCACCAGATTCATATGAGCTACTGAGGAGTAAGCAATGATCTTCTTAAGATCGATCTGTCTTAAAGTAGTCAAGGAAGTATATATTATAGCAATCGCGCTTAAAGTATAAATGAAAGGAGTGAAACAAAGTGTCGCTTCGGGAAACATGGGTATTGAAAATCTTAAAAACCCGTAGGTTCCCAATTTTAAAAGAATTCCTGCCAAGATGACGGATCCTGCCGTAGGTGCCTCTACATGAGCTTCGGGTAACCAAATATGAACTGGTACCATAGGCACTTTGACAGCGAACGAGGCGAAAAAGGCAATCCATAAAAAGATTTGGCGCCGCTCACTAAATTCTGTGGTTAATAAGATTTGTAAATCGGTGGTTCCTGTTTGGAGAAGAATCAACAGAATAGCTAATAGCATAAAAACAGATCCAAGTAAAGTATAAAGGAAAAACTGATATGCTGCCTTGATCTTTCTTTGTCTCGAACCCCATACCCCTATAATAATGGTAGAGTAAGGGGTGGCCCAAAGCGGAACGGTGGTGGTTGGTCGAAGCTCCAGTAGGTAGCCACTCCCTTCTCAGGGAACCGTACGTGAGACTTCCGCATCATACGGCTCCGTCCCGAGCTTCCCTCGTCGGCCCCTGTCATCACTCTCTATGCATGTATTTTTCAGCCTGGACTCTCGAATCTTTTGCTTCTCTAAGAAGAACAATGCTGCTTGCGGTGCGGGAGCCCATAGGGCCCGGCCTGCTTCCCGCCCGAAGCTCACTAGCTAGCCGGGGTTCAGGAGACATACTGAAAAGCATGCCCGAACGCAGCGCCCATCTTCCAAAGAAAAAAAATGGGCTCGTTGGGAAGAAAGAAGGAGTGCGGCCTGTAGAGCACATGTAACGCACAGTCAGTCGGGTTGCTCACGCAGCGGATCTCTCTCTCTATCTATAGATATCTAGGGAGAGAGGGTGGGAGTAGACCAGCTCGACTAAAAGGAGAGGGGGAACAAGGGGGCGAGCTTGCGAGACCATCGCCTAAAGGCCGAGAGGCGGAGCCATTCGAGTAGTTCCGTAGGGAGATAGCCTGCTAACGCACCCTGAGAGTAGTTTAGATAGTTCGAGAGGCTATTTATAGCTCGACTGAAAGGAGAGGGCTTGGCTTGCCCTTCGAATAATTCCGATAGGGAGAGGGGGTGAAGTACCGGACCTAAAGGCCCCCTTATGTTATGGCCGCCCCCTGGAATATCTATCTGGGCCTTTACGCTACTACTACTGTGATGTGAGCGGTTCAAATTAGAGTTCTCCTTCCTTTCCCAATCATCCTGGCCGGAACTGCAGCACTTGTACTGAGGTGCATGCATAAAGGTTTGAAACTCTTTTCTTATCTGGACAGGACCCTATTCCCCTCTGCCGAGCCCCCATTTCCTTTTTCTTTTAAGTAAGACAAAGAAATGTATCCACCTGCTGCCAACAGTCTTTCTTCGGAATTATACTGAACGGCTCCCCTCCCGTTTGTTTTAGCAACTTCTCCTAAGGTCTCCTCACCAAGAGCTCCCCGGCGACGACAGAGGAAGCAACCCGCCTGCTGTGGCGGGGCGGCTTTTTTCTTTCACAATAAGACCTGGACGATTATCCCTACCCCGGTAGCTTACGAGTTTACGTCCATCCCTGGTCGGATACAGTTTCCTTTCGATTTCTCCCTTGTAGCCGTTACCCGAATTCGCGCAAGTGTGTCCACACCCCCCAAAAATGGACGAGGAATCCATTCTCGCGAACAAACACAACCCCTACACACACCTAGGAGCACCCCTTCCTGCATATCCATACAAGACCTGAGTAGGCGGGTCGAGGTCCTACGAGGTAGCCACCCCTTAGAGTGAGGTTACCCTCCCAAAAGGAAAAGATGTGTCTGTCAGGTTCGGTTCTTCTTAGTTGGGTTGGGCGGGTTCGACCAGAAATGCTATGCTTACACACAAGACTACCCCTCTTCCCGAAAGCTTCGCGGGGACTACTTTACAACGGACGACCGCCCGTAGGGGGTTTACTGCACAAGGCCCCTGCAGAGGAAAAGCTTTCTCCCAGCGAATAGAAGATGCTCAGCTCCGCACAACATAGGGATTAGCACGCTTTCGAAAAAAACATAGAATAGTAGAAGATCCAGCATGCAGAACACGGCGATCATTAGAAATTCACAAATTAGAAATGCTATAATATACTCTTTCCCATAACTTCTCATACCAGACCAACCCACTAAAATGCAAATAGGGATCAGAAATGTGGTCAATATCACGAAGAATAAAGAGATACCGTCTATACCCAAATAAAAATTGATATTTTCATAAGGAAGCCATCGAAGGCTTTCCACAAATTGAAATTTGGCCGTAGAAGGATCGAATTGTATCCAAAGAACAAGGGAATACAAAAAAGTAATAAGAGAGGCGCACAGACCAATCAATCGTATCAGTCGTATTCTTGAATTTGGAATGAAAAGAAGAATAATGCTTCCTAGCACGGGACACAGAATAAGACCACTTAGATCGAAATAGCATTCACAGAAATGTTCTAACATAGAGTCGAACATTGAAGAGATTAGTTGACAACAGTCAAAAGAAGGGCACCTAATTCCAATACAATAGGGGCGGTGCAAGTCAGCTGAACACCCTGATTGATGAGTAGGTAAGTGGGTTAGGGAAAAGGTGATGCCCAATGAAAGAAGACAGAAACTCCCTAGTGGAATACATCGATCCATTCCCCTTGAAGAATGGTGCATGAAGACAGAGAATTGAATCGTAGGATAATAATCATAGCCCTCCCTCTTTGAAAGAGTTAGGAGAGGATAGGCGAAATAGAGCCTTTCGACGGATTTCACCCTTGTTCTTAAAGAGATAAGCCATATAAGCCATCGATTCTCAGTCTTCCTAGACCAGCGGAGTCCTGCAGAACCATATTCAATACACTGTTTTTACACTTCTGAAAGTCCAAATCCCTTTCGGCACCGGTTTGAGTATTCTAATTACCTAGGCTCTATAGGCATCCGCCAAGGGCGGAAACGAGACCCACAGTAAACAAAGGAAACTAGGCAGTCCCAGGGAGGGCAGAAACTAGGCGTAGTCATCCAAGCAAGAAAGGAAGGGGAGTGAATAGTGTGTAAGAAAGGTGACGTTGGAGCGAAGGAGTTTTCGAATGTGAATGACTTTTGCAAGCCCCCTCTACCAATGAAATAGTAAGGGTAGGCTTCCGGTAGTAACGAGTACCTTCAAGGGAGCATATTCCCACGAAAGGAGAGTAGCTTGCTTTCCTGCGACAAGTATTGGGTTGTTTAAAACCGAGAGCTCTTTTTTTAAGGTTTTGGGTAACACCACCCTATTCTCAACAAGGGATAAATTCCCATACTCTGGAGGTACATGTTCCTGTAACGAGTCTTTAAGCTTATAACAGCTATCTAGTCGAAGACAGCACCACTGGGTTGTCGTAAATTCGAGTATTCTTTATATACATGTTTCCTGTTTGTTGCGAAAGGAGATCCTAGGACGGGGGAATTTGGCACCTATTTAGATAGGCGAGAGCCTGCTAACGTACCCCTTCAACTAAAAGAAAAGGAACAAGTACCACTTAGAATTAGAACGATGCCGTATTGTATTAGTTGAAGCAGAGCGCCTGCTATAGAATTAGGTGCTTTAACGCGGTCTACTGTCGTTACTGGGATGTTGGAGTTTAGCGCACATTAGCAGCGGGTAACATGAGAGATAGGGCCCTGGTTTCTGCTTTCTTCTCCATCTTCATCTTTGAGGCACAAATCGCCATGCTTCCTTGTGGTACCAAAAAAAGACTCTCTATGATCGTTACAATCAAGTATTGCTACTACTACTATCAGCCTACTAAGTAATTAATGCTCCCATCCCCGAGCCGCTTTCAAGCCACCTATCCTATCATGGCTTTTGCTATGCTAGCTATAACTACTTGGCGGGAGCTTCTTTCGGATTCCGGACGATGTCCTTTCCTCTTAGATAAGTTGGTATCGGTATGGGATCCGATCTCTCTTCGTCTCTTGCTTCTATTCTACGTTTCGTTGCTAAGACCCTCTGCTGTAACGAGAGTTAAGATGAAGATAGCAC
>JALGPY010000073.1:105000-122500 GCA_023055425.1 Linanthus parryae | reverse complement strand
GACTTAAGACCAAACCAAAAGAATATATACGAAAGTAAACTTACGGAAAGATTCTTTACTCACTTCAATTCTCGCAGATAGACTGTCCCTCTCTTACGAGATTTCTTCGCGGAGACTGCCTCTATGTCAGCATTTAGGCCAGAAAAGATGATCGTAAATAAGTAGATCCCAATCCCTTGAAAGAGAGAAGTAGAAGTAGCACAATACCGATACAGGGAAGAAGGCAAGAGTATAGCAGATTATATAGGTGATTATACAGAAGAAAGTAATAGGAAAGACGGATACGTGAATAGGAAGACTTACAGACCACCATAAATAAAAGCCATCCGGTAGCTCCAGATCTAATATGCTGGGAAACTTCCGTCTCATATAGCTGTGAAGTTAGACTTACCTATTTTCACTAATAGGGGCGATCAATAAAGTGATTTAAATGAGCCCTATCAATTGATTGGCTTCGCCCCTTTCTATAAGCAATTAGATCAACATAGCAACCAAAAAAGCAAGGTAGGTTGTGCCTTAGGCCTTGTGCGGTAGGAGCTGCTATGTCTAACCGGGAGGACTATCACTATAACTGGAAGAAGGTATACTATCTTCTCCCTTGTCTTGAACTTGCATTAGACCCAAGGTAACAAGAACGAAGTAGAGTAAGTAGTGTTCGTCGTAAGACAACCAACACAAGTATAGTTATAGAAGTAATAATGGTGGGCCTGTGAAAGCACAGGAGCGGAAAAAGGATATGCGCTACTCGACTCTATTCGGTACGGAGTGCTAAAGCCCTCAAGGGCTCCCGACGGCCTTCAGGTCTCGCAAGCTCGCCCCCTCAAGGGCGCGATCTATCGATCGAAGGTCTCACTACTTATAAGGAGGTTTTTAGGAAAAAAGTCGGAATATTTTAATTGAAAGGAGGACAAATAGAGCTCGAAAGAAAGTCAAATACTCCTACACTCAAGTAGTTGACTTGAGCGAGTCTTCTTACGACGTCATTCTTTGTTGATTACTCGTAATGTACAGAGGGGAAGAGCTGCTAAAGAAGTATATCTCCTTATACTTTCTTGCTTGTATCGATAGGAAGATGTCTTCTCGTCTTGGGTGCCGTTGAGACCAATCCACAAAAAAGGCCTACATACCGGCCTTAAAAGCACCCCTTGATCGGAAAAGCCTTTCCATACCAAAAGAAAGGGAAAGGCACTGTTCGTAGATCTCTTTGCCTCCAGATGAGTAGGTCGTTGATTAAACTGAGTTCAATAAGAATGCTGCAGCAACTTCACTCAAACTTCCTATGGATGGAAGCTCTTTCGCTTGTGCTTTCTATATGATATTTCTTCTTCCTATTGGACAGAGCAAGTAATCTTTGATTATGCGGTTAGAGATTGAATGCCCTAAAGGAGAGGGTTTAGACCTTCGAATCCCCAACAAAGAAGTCACCATTAGGGGGCGATCGCCCAAGCCTCTAAGCCCAGGCTCATAAGACGTGGGATAGAAAAAAATCCTTGTCACGAGAAGAGAAGGAACAAAAGGCACCGAAAGTAGAAAAGGTGGCTTCCGCCTCCCCTTGGTCGTTCTACTAAAGCAGCCTAATTAGATGAATAGTCTGCGACTTATAGCTAGTCATAGAAAGAGCAAGGACGAGAAGCTCCTTACCTAGGCCACTTAAGCTAAGCAAGCCGCCCAGTACTCCCGTATGAGGGCAGATGGTTGTAGCGAGCCTACCTTCTTATTGAAATAGATAGTCCTCTTCCCTGATTCGGCATACCAAAGATAATAAATAGTTTCTTTCTCTTCTATTAATGAGCCAATCGTTACTTACCCACTCGGGCACTCAATTGTAAACAAATCTCTCGATTCAGACCAAAACTGGACTAAGATATAGTACTTGAAGGAAGCCTAATCCACTCTCGAAAGGGGACTCTCCAAACAACAAAGGGTTTACTCTAACTGCACGCCATGCAGGCTATCCAGGCTAAACAAAAGAAAGAAGCTTACTAAAACTTGACTTAAATCTACTTCTTACAAAGGAAATCAAAAAGGGTTGAAGACCAGGGCAGGGTTCCAAAAAGAAGAGCTCCACGATTCGGTATTAACCGTAGGTAGAAAGCATAAGGTTAAGTGCTATAAGGCAAATGCTGACATAAGATAAATAGCCGCTTCCCTAGGTTCGGTGCCAAAGGAGAGCCTTCTATAGCGGGGAATAGAAGAGTAGCTTCCTCAGAGGGGACCCTTCTCTTTGTACCAAAAGAAGAGAGATCTTGGCCCAAGGCTCAAGGGAATTTTTTGTTTGACACCTGTTCTAGGCTCAGGCCTCTAAGTGAGGTCATTCGCTACCTTCTTTTTTAACACCCTTTCTTTACTTCTATCTTCATAGTTGTGTTGTTCGGATTACGTATAGGAACCTATCTAATTCAAAAGAAGAATTTGCTCTTAGCTCAGGAGTTTGAGAAAAAGATTCTAAATTATTCGTAAGTTGAAGCGGATTCCTAGAGCTAAGTTAGCTTCTTCCCCCGGGCTCAACTACCGGAACCCTAGGTGAAAGTTGCCAAAATGCCCGGTTCGGAAGATTCCTAGAGTCAGGGCATTAGATTCCGTTGGTCGCTCGTGCCTTCATCCTAGGTGGAAACTAGGGAACGTAACGGGGGAAGAAGCCCCTGAGTTAAAGGCGAAAGCCTATTCCTAAGGGTGAAACTACGGGATTTTCAGGAAGAAAGGCTGCTTTAGTTAGCGAAAGGGCGTTAAAGTGTCGAGATAAACTCCTAACTCTTCGCACGGATTCCTAAGTCGAAAAGGGAGTCGCTTCTAAGAGCGAAAGGTATTAGATGTTTCGTTTTATTTTGGTTTACTCCCTTTTAAGAGAAGTTTACCCGGCCGGCTTCCGATGTCCGATAAAATGCAGTAGCCTTATGTGGCTACTTCAAAGCCCTTATTTTGCATGGAAGGATTTCTACATTCTCTGTCAGATTTCCTGAAATTCTATCTTTTTCCTTTTAGTATTGGACTCAGGGGAATGCCCCGCCCGAAGGCAGGCTTCTTGCTTCTAATAGAATCATGATAGGACTATTTAATAGAACATTGAAGAAGATCGTAGGGCTCACTCCCTCCAATCCTTCCCCCGTGCCGTGGGCTTGTGACACAAACTTCCCACTTTTCCTCGTTATTGGCCTAGACAGTGTAAGAAATGCAAAATGAACGAATCGCTTCTCTTTCTTGTAATCAATCTTCGCTCACAACCGATGTTGAGATGGGTCGTGTTGTGAGACGTAGCGTTTCATCCCTCTTAGTATGATATTTTTCTTTACCAAGAAGGGGTTGAAATGCCCAAAGCTTCGAGATATTGAGCAGAAGGGCTTACCTCTCTATCATAGGTAGCTTCACACTTGACAGCGAGATGTTAAGCAATGAGCTATAGAACAACCCAACCTAGAGAATAGAGAAGAGCAGCTCAGAGCTTGGCCCAGAAAGAAAGGCTATTTAATAAGACCCCTAGGTGTAAGGCATCGAAAAGATACTTTCACTAAACTAAAATGGCCATATAATCAGATCCGATCCTGTTGAGAAAGCGATCAATCAAAGAATGGAAATTGGGTCGAAGAAAACATAACCGGAGGAAGTGCTATGAAAAGAGAAGAATAAAAAGCATTGGTTTATACGTACGTCCTTTGCTTTGATGTAGTTGGAATGGGTAGTCAATTCCAGAAAGTCTACTTTTTCTGCTAGGTGCGAGAGAATGCAATCCTTTTCGAGACCTTCGCACTAAGGGAAATAGGTTTTGGTCAAGGTCTCGCTTTTGTCGAACGATAGAGAGAGTGGGCTAAAGCTCCTTAGGTAAGGGCAGACCAAACCTAGGTCGCTCGGGCGGTAAGACCGAAGATAGGTAGAGCTTCCAAGTGTGCAAGGCAAGCGGGGGCGTAAGGAGAAGCCGCAGCTTAAGTGAGATTTAGTTCCTATAGTTCCAATTCGAAGTAAGAACCGGATTATGAACCTAGACTAAAAGGAGAGGGGGCGAGTAAGCGAAGAGAGAAGGCCCGAAAAGGCGGATTCGTAGTTCGAAGGAACGAAGGGGGCTTGTCCCCGAAGACCCTCTCTTTGGACCTCGGGTTTACCCCTTTCCTCAAGTGAACGAGGAAGGCTATTTGAATATTACCTATATTAGGTAGAGTAATCGTCGAGCTCTTACAGTGGAAAGAAATACTTGGAATGTGATCTCTAGGAAGAAGGAATGCGCACGGGAAGGGAGGTGGCTGCTCCTAATTAAGGAAATAGAGCGAACGATAAAGAACCGACTGGCGTATATATATACGTAGTTACGGAAAGGAAAGTAGGCTAAGTGGTACTAGAGGACTTGGATGATCCCATTCTATTCGAAGTAGCTTCACTTCGTTACAACTATCAAGACGAGCAGGCAACAAAGAAAAAGAAGAAAAGAATAGAAGACAAGGTGTAATGAGAGTCTCTGCTTACCATGGGTTCTTCCCCCTCTCCCAAATACAAGCTTTGTTAGGAAAATTCCTTTTAGGATTAAACGAAAAAGTTCTCTCAAGCATGTCGCTACGTCTCGATATCAAAAAAAGAGAAGAAATGCATTTTTATTCCCGGGCGAAGTGACCAACCCTTTCGCTCAGAAAGAAGAAAGTAGCACGCATCGTCTGTAGATTCAACAAAGGTTGAAGCCATCCATAGGTCTTATTGGGAATATGCCTAGCAAGTCTATACCTATAAGGATAATCTCTTGCTTTGGTTCCCCGAGGGGGATGTCTGTACCAATAAAATAGAACTCTCATTTAATTAATGAAAAAGGGCCCTTCGCTGATCGCTTCAGTGCTACTTTCTCTCGGATGCGATTGGGTATTCGCTTGGATGATAGGAAGAGAAACCCCTCTTCCATTCCGCTACTGTGAAAGACTCAACCAATAGGCCGAGCGGCTTAACTTCGCTCCATCTTAAGTTAAGTCAATAGAATCGGGATTTTCATAATACCTTCGCCCAGTATACCGAGTTCCGGTAGTATAGTCTAAACAACCGTGTAACTATTCCTTCGTTTCGAGGAATAGAGTAAGGCATGATGACCCTCTAGAGGTGTAACGTATAGCTATTCCTTCTCTCTTCGCTCGAAGCCTTTCGCCCTCAGACTCCAGAACTCTCTTCTTATATTATATATGCAATTCAAGATTCGACAAATGTCTTAATAAAGGAGATTGCCGACTAGGAGCGTAAGCCCTTCCATTATAGTAGAGTAGACATCGGGACCAAACGAATATTTTACACAGAGTCGAAATCCTTAAACCTTTCTTACACTATTTTACCTGTCGACAATTGGCTAAGTCTTTGGTTCGAGCTAAGCCTTCCGTGGCCCGGGAGTCCTTTTGGGGGTGCAGTTCTTTTACCTTTTCGTTTGCTTTATTGTTTAGGCTATAAGACCTTCTATTTAAGTTGTAACGCGCTATAAGATGAAGGGATAACACATTACCTATAGCTATAGGAGCAGTGGAAAGTAGCTTAACAGCACCGAATCTGAGTTTCCAAATAAGGATGAGTTGAAACAGTGATGTTTACAGAGACATGAAGCTGCTTTGCCATAGTGGAAGAGGAAAGACTAATTAAGCTCCTTTGTTGAGTGAGAGTTCCATTCACCTGTAACAGAACCATACTTGATTGGAACACCTCTTGATAGATGTTCTACTGGAACAGTTACCTTATTGAATGATGTTATCGATCGCATCATTACAGCTAAGTAAATTCCTTCCATTTCCTTTCGCTTACCGCACTCATCCCGCTAGTCATAAGAGAAGGTATCAGCGTAAGTAAGAAGCATGTGGGTGGATCATTCTTCGGATGGACCTGGTTTCCCAGCTAGATCCTTAGACCCTTTTGAGCCTACGTCCTTGAGCTTCCCCTTTTTGCCACCGTTGTGGCTGCCTCTTGGCCTCTTCTTGCTCTGTTCGCATCCCAACTATGGATAATATAATAGTTGGAAGAAATCCATCTTCAGACTCGCACACAGGCTTTATACCAAGTAAGGTCCTTTTGACAAGCGAAGAAGCCCTGTTCGTTGATACCGAACTAGCAATGAATGCTACTTGCAAGAGCCCCAAGAAGCGATCATTCGATCTTGTAGCGCTTGCTCTATACGAGACCTGTCAGTCAGCACCCAGAAAGAGCATTCGAAAGACTCTGTTCCCCTTTAATAAAAAGAAGCGAAAGGACCTATACTCATTCCGATTCCGCTCACTCGCGTATTCGACCCTTTTCTTAGGGCAAGGTCTTCGCATCTGACGTAACTCAAAGGGCCCCGTTTGGTCTCTGTCTTTTCTGAGGTTAAGGTAGCTGAGGAGAAGCTATAGGGCTAAGATCGGCCTCCTCCCTTCGGGCTAACCTGGTAATACCTCGGAAACAGATACATCAACATTGAGTCCTTCCGGATCGGAACTAAGATTGCTGATAGCCGAAGCCTTTCGACTGAAACCTTACTCGTGCTATCTCTTAAGTGATTTAGGAATCTGATCACGGGCAAGTTTTGGCTTAGTGGTTGGACCGCTAGCCCCGCTTCCGGCTGATGAAGAACTTCCTCGGATGTATTTATAAAAGGAATTTCAATCAGCTTACTTTCGAGACTGCCCTAGCTTAACCAAGGTTTAGAGCATCATCAACTCTCATACCACCGATCATTTCTCCATTAGCAACATTTACCCTCCGTCCTAATACAATACTGGAAAGTGAGAAAGAACTACTAGGTTTGCTTCTTGCCTTGGGAGTTGATCTGATAAATGCACTTCAAAGGGCAGGGGGGTAAGGTGAAAGCCTATCTGACCCCAGTTATGTGACTTTCTCAAACCATTAGTCAACCCTTGTCCGATAGTCTAAAGATGAAGGAAAAGCGTCCATTGTCTAATGGATAGGACAGAGGTCTTCTAAACCTTGAGTATAGGTTCAAATCCTATTGGACGCAATTTATCTATATATATAACCTTTTGAACCTAAAGAAAGAAGCTACAGGCCCAACCCAAGGGAAGTGCGATACGGCCTGCCAGTAGGAGGTAAAGCCATGGGAGATTGAGAACTGGAATTGAAGCATAAGGTCAATCTAGTACTCCTATTTCATCATAGCCAGGGGTAGAAGGCGTCGATCATGTTGAAGTCTCAGTTTCCGTCCCAAGAAGGAGAGTACGCGAAATAGCGTAAACTAAGTAAGAAGCAGCAGATGCTTTCGATCTACGTCCTATGAGCCAGGGCAGTATGCCTTTGCAATGGTACCTTCGGAGGCACCTGTTATGCTTAATACCATAGAGTTCTAGTCACTAGACTAGGGTCGACGAAGAAAGGCTTTTAAGGCATCGGAAATCAACAACAAAGATGGCACCTTACGAAGGGAGGCAAATGCTCTTCTCTAACTATAAGTGCCTCTTGCTCGAACTCTGCGACCAAGGCACAACCTTCGAAAGGTGTCACAAGGAAGAACTAAAACGTTAACAACTACATATTCTCTCGGTGTAAAGCCCTTGGAAGGGCTCTCAAGTGTGGTTTACCTATCATATAGCGAACGTGGCTTAAAAGAAGTCAAATCCACGGAATCTAAGTTTGGGAGAGGGGGCAACAGCGAAAGGAGTGAGAGTTACCTTCGGTCTAATCAACTACAAACAATCGTCATGCTTTCTTTTATTCTTGTTTGCACTGTCAACAATAACAGAAGAAGAAAAGGGGATGATTTTCCGAGTCCATTTTGAAGAAAAGGGTGATTAAACCCCGTGTTTTTCGTATCAAAAAGCGGAAATCCTATCTATTTATCAATCTGCGGATCAATCAAGCTTCTTTTTCGTTAGAATTTGCTTTACTTGCTCTAGTAATGTCAGCAAGTTTTATTTAGGATAATTTTCATTCGGCAGAGCTAACCCGGTAAATGGCATCTTCTAAAGAAAAAGTTCCTCCGGTTTCAGAGTAGAGTGAAAACAGAACAATGTAATAGCAGCCATTCCAAAAGAGAATTCTGGATTGAAGCGTGGGAAATGTATCTGCTAAAGAGAGATGTTGTTCGACTTCCTTATGCCACAGGATCGGAAAACCCTCTAATAAAGGGGATCTGCTTGACCCGGATGCGGATTCTTCTAAAGAAAAGGTTCCTTCTGAGACTAATGCATCTATCTTGTTTACGGGAATACACCTCCCTTACGGAAAGGATGGAACCCACTAACTGCACATGATGTAGATGTTCTCCTCGTCTTCCCCTTCCACTGTTCCATTGGAACCCGGGAATCAGGCTTCGATTCCAGCCGTTTCAACGGGCGACTCTTCTCTTAGCCTTCTGCTAGCTTCTTCCTAGCCTTACGTGATTGATATCATTTCATTCGGTTGATGCAGACTAGCTTTCGCTATTCTATTAGGCCTTGTTACTTAATCAATTCTGAGTTAGGTAGCTTCCGGTTCTGGGACGGACCAGGTAATATAAGATGAGTTATAAAGGATTCCTTCTTTCCGGACAATGGGATTGACGCTGGGCTAAAGAGGGATCTGTTCTTGCATCCTTCTTTGAATGGGCTACGGGATATGTAGCTGACAAAGTATATACTTCCTTAGGTTCAGAAAAGCGGTAGTCTTCTTACGGAATTTTTATAGGTTGTCCCCGCCCGGTGGGGTGGATTCGATTGTTGCTGAGGAGTGGCCTGAGGGAACAGCTGCTTCTAGCGATCTCTTCTCTTAACATATGCTATTTCACCTTGGGACAGGATGAGATGAGCGAAAGGAGTGACCTTGCTGACTTTATTCTTTACATTATAGCCTTATCAGGTAACTTAGCCGGGAAGGGCTGCTACCGAACCTCCTTTAGGAGGGAGTGAAGGTTCCCATGAGCCCAATAAAATACCCCTCTTATAAATAGGAGTGGAATGCTCATCTGCTACTTCTATTCCTATTTAGGAGTGAAACCTAGGGATTGGCAAACCAACCCTGTAACCCCGCTAGGAAGAATTCATCCTCGCTTACTACATACATAGGATCATAGGTAACCAGGATGAAAAGATTAGGGTACTCTTCGTCGATTATGGTTGCGCTTTCAAAGAGCGACCTTGCCGATCTGGATCTGATAGATCTTACTTAAGGACAACGGTGCAATAAGGGCGAGAAACTTTCGTCTCCTAAAACCCTTTCTTATATGGCGTAGTTGGAACCGCTTCTATTCGATTACTAATTCTAGTATTAGGCGGGGACTGCGCCCACTTCTACTGAATGTTGTGTTAGCTCTATTCCCGGTTTATTCTTAGAAAGGTAAACAAACCAACTATTCTTATGTAACCTAGTGTCAGCTGTAAGCTATTTGGCAAAAGAAAGTGATAAAGGAGAAAGCCAAAAGTCCTAACCTTCCGTTTTCGGCGGTCTTCTCATGCTAGTCAGCTTCCTTACCCCCCTGACAAAGCCATGCTTTCATCCTCTTTTTCTCTTATTGATTTGGCATTTCCTTCTGCAATCGATATATCTTCTTCCCGATTACAGGGACTTGTTGCCTTTTAACCAGAGAGGTTTCTTTATTTAGTCCGCATCCTCAACTGGCGTAAATCCTCATATTATGTATGTACATAGCTACTCGCTTCTAAGTGGAACTTCGTCCTAGCATCATCTCTATTCCCTGTGCCAAGACTCAATCCTTCCCGTTAACTTAACTATAACTAGTGGAATACCTACCAGTCCAATTAGGTACATCTTCATTCTAAGCTGCTTCTATGCTCCGGTCTCACTTTGCTAACTCATCTACTACGACTACTCGACTAACACCTAAAAGGAGTTATTTTTGCTTGGCTAATACAGGAGTTGAGGTGCCATCTAGGCCTAATGGATCAACAGCACCTTTGTCTAAGTCTATACGCCCTTCTTGAGAGTGGTTACACAACTTATTAGAGGCATCCGGTAAGTGTAATATCAAATAACTGTGTCGGTAACCAAAGAAGACCAAGCATCCTTGCCAGCAACTATATCATGCGGTCGGGGGGTGAAATTCTCGATCGAAAGAATCACATAGAGAAGAAAGTGTGCTTCTTCCCTTTCCAATAGAAGAGAAAACCTCTTTGCAGTCGCTTTCCAGTGTCGCAAAAGTCCGTAGATAAATCGAGATTGGCGAGGTGTGAATCTTCCTTCATCCGGGGAAGGATGAGGTAGCTGGTTAGAGCAAAGGACTGAAAATCCTTGTGTCAGTGGTTCGAATCCACCGATACCTATCGAAAGCGAAAGGAGAGTTCCGTTCCTTTCTCGTTCAAGAGCGATTGGCTCATCGTCGATAGTCGTTCAAGAGTAAGTGCGACGGCCCTGCGGGTCCCCCGATCGTTCCGAAGAAAGACTATTCGACTGTGCAATCATCGAGCTTGGATGAGGTGTGTTCTACCGGAGGAGTCATTTTTTGACCGGAGGAATCCTTTTTCTACCCAGATTACAAATCATACTCAAATATTGTGCGAAGGGAATAGCGACTAACAATATGCTTAACACATGCCATTCGAAGGTTGTTTTCGGGTAGTTTGGGCGTAAAGGGCTTATGGCGAAAGGTTCAATGGCCGCAGCTACTAAGGAGTGATATCATTCCTAAGGCAGCAAACAAAAGAAATCAATGAAGAGCTAGCGATCTCCTTCTCTATCACCACTCCTTGTTACGACTCTCTCTTCACTTTTATCAACCAGAACTCATCTCCTCTGCAGTGAAAAAACAAAGTGCAATTCCGGAGGGAGGTGCTTGGTTCCTCGATCTGGTATGAGCTGGATGGGAATAGCGAATCTATGATCTTACGACTTTGGTCTTTCATTGATTGTCGACGGAGATACGTGAAATTATGCTTACAGCGATCAACTGTCTTAGTACTCGATTGTCTTCTTCTATGGTCTTTGACCACATTAGCATTCCTGGTCTTGACTTCTTCTGCGTACTACCGCTTATATAAGCAAATCTGACTCGATATCCCTCTTTCTCTCTTGTTACTCCTCAAAAACATTAATGAAATAGGATCTTCTCCTTTTCCTGCCTGTTCGGGGGTGGTCAGGACATATACATATGGAGGTAGGCCTCGTAAGGCAAGCGATCCTCTAGCTCCCTCTTCGCCCAGTCCGCTCACTCCTTTCTGTTGGTGGAATAGCTGCTTTAAACTCTGTCCTTGTTGATGCCAATCTCGTAGTCTTTCGTTTTGGCCAAGGGGAATGAGATGAAGGCGAGGGAATAGAAAAGCGCCCTTTTCTTTAGGCGGGAGCAAGGGTTGTCGCAGCTGTAACCCTGCCGTAAGAGAAGAGGAATAGAAGTCCCAAGGGGAAGCTTTGCCTGTGGTTTGAATTGCCATTTGTACCATTTCAGAAGGAATACGTTAGCAAGATATTCTTTAAGAAGAAGTTACGATGCCAATAGCCAATGGGAGAAACCCTTTCGTTAAGCCACAACACCGAAGGCATGCTTCAGTAGTACCGCTAGGCGGGAGTACCGGTGCTTCAAGGTATCACATACGGCAATTCACTTGAGTGCTCTATCTAGTAACCTAAAGACGTCTCTTTATCAGTAGAGTGGTCTCCTTGTTCTTACACACTTTGGGTACAAAGAAAGGTAAGGTATCGATCTCACCCAATAACCTTAATAGACGATGCGCGTCCCGAGAACGATGTCCCCCGCTCCTAAGCCTTCCTTAATTGAAAGAGAAGGCCGAAGGGAAAGAGTGTTAAGTAAGTTCTTGCTCCTGTTAGTGATTCCGAAGACCAATCTACTGAAACAGAGCTCTGCTCTTCTCTTGCTTCTCATCACGTAGTTGACTCCCCTTTCCTATCTTTTACTGGAATTGTTGACTGATAAGGAAGGTAGCTAGAAAGAAAAGATTCCATATATACGTATATGCTTAACACATCCGAGGTTAATGTTCTTTTCGAAGGTAGAGAGAGCCTTTTCGTCCCTTTTATAGGCTGTTTAGGGACCTCTAGGGCAAAGTACGTCTTTTCGTTGTCACCACTTACCTAGATCGAAATGGCTACTCACTCAATAGCCCTACCTACTCGAAAGATCGATTCTTTGCTTGGACAAATAGGCCTAGAGGACGAGAAGACAGTATTCTTGCGAGTTCCCCTCTGTCCAATAGAATAGAGAAAAGTAATCGAACAGGAAGAAGCAGTGCTTTCGATATAGAGAAGGAGACAACTCCGTAAGTGAAGTAGATTCTAGGGCTCTGTTCGTAGTAAGAGAATGAAGGGATGGAGCCACCGGAGGCGAAAGTTGTACATAGGCCTAGGTTTCGCTCTATTCTGCAATAACGCAACTTATAGAACAGGTTTACCTCTCTTGATATACCCATATGTGAAATAAATCTCTTGATCTGACTAAAGAGAATAGGCATTCTATCAAACTAATGAGAGATTAGTGAATGTGAAACAGAAAGGCGACTTCCGAGATGCTTGTTTACCTACTTATTGTTCACCCTTCCCTCAGGTCCTATGGCCTATTAACGTACCGTTAAGGCCTATTAAGATAACAACACGAGGAGTTTAAAAGTCTCACTAAAAATATAGCTCAATCTAGTACTTGATGAGAAGAAAGAAGAGAACAGGAGGTCGCTTATATGGTAGGCTCCTTCCCTGAACCAAGTAATCTAAGGAACAAGTAAGAAAAGGCTGCCGCGAAAGAGAGGGTGGATGGCACAAGGCCAAGTCAAACAATTGAAGTCTTTAGAATCGGCATTCCCATAGGGCCTAATGAAATGATATCAATCAATGAAACCACTGTAAATGACTTATTAGATGGAGGCTCACAACAAACTCGTAAGAGACCCTACTTCCTAGAAGATAGCCAGAAGTGAACGATACCTCATTCTTACCAAGGCCTACCGGGAGTGGGGCCGGCTTCGTCCGAAGAAAGAACTCGATCATATGATATTACCAGAGGAAGAAGCAAAGGCAGAAGTCACATCTGTCTTTAGAAGCCTGCCATATTTTCCAATAGGAGAAGATTACTGGTTGCACCAAGGAATTATTCCATCCTTTTCTTTCGCCTTATCGCACTACCGCGGTTGGGACAGGGCTTTGGCAACATCACTTCGGCGAGCAACAACACTACACTGGCGCTAGCAACACTTCGGCGTTAACAACCCTTGATCCTGAAGTACCAATAGTTCTATATATAGAATAAAGTCTCTTTTATTGAGCAGTAAGCGGTACTCAAACCACTTTCTTATTAATATTAGAATATATTAAGTAATATAGGATTAGGTTTTATGCTTCTAGCAAGAGGTTTATTCTCGAGCTAGCAAGTGGAACAAGACAAAGAAGCAGCTCCTGTTGATGCTTCTACTGATGAAAGACGCTGCTCGTAGTCTTAGCGGCACCACTCTTTACGAAGTTGGAACTTCAGCTCAGCCTCAGACGCATAAATAAGAATAAGTTTACGAAAGTACCATGCTTTTTATTCAATACCGCAGCCTCTATTATGGAAACATCTTGGTTGCACTTCCTTTCGTAGGTGTCGTTCAGAAAGAGAACAGGAGTTCTTCTTGAGAAATAGGCCCCAGCTGATACTGCTCTTTCAACCACTGCAAGAATGAATACCTATACCTTCTGGAGTAGGCCGTAAGTCAAGATGACTTTTTGGTATACTTCAACCACCCAACTACGGCAAGACCAAGGCAAGGAGCCATTTCAGACAGTTGGTAGATCAACTGCTCCAACCTTTGCCTGCTAATCCGAGCTGATGTGAATGCGACTATGAATGAAAAGAAAGATGTTGCTATAGAATCGAAGATGTAGCGCAAGGGCCTTGGTGGAATCTCTTTCTTCCTTACCACTAAGTGGGTTAGGAGCCGACCAATTACCAACCGCTACTCAGGATAGAAGTTCTCTTTTATAGGATCGGAAAGCTCGAATGAAGCCCCTGCGGTAGTCCCAGGTTCTGATCCGGAAGGAGTTGATGAAGAAGCGAAGATGGTATTCGTCTGGGAACACCTCTTCTTTCAATCAGTTCAATCAATGAAACAGTATAAGAAGAACGTTTTTCCCTCGCTTCTCGGTTCATCACTTCCCATACCGGCCTCTCTTCTTACGATTCGGTAAGCCGGTGGCTCGTCGAACCGCACGGGAGTTAAAACAAAGAAGAGCGGTATATCGCCCTACTGGCTCGTACGCTTGCCCTCGCTCATACACCAATAGAATATTGGAATTCACTATTCTATACTAGGAGGTAATCATATTACCAGTTAGTTAGTTAACTACATATCTTTCAGTTACATTTTTTCTCCTATATATTAGATCTCGATAGGTAATCATTTAAAAAAAGAACTCCTTTCAACTACCGTTCACTCGGAAGAGCGAGACAGGGTTTGTTGTTGATGTCTCTTGGGACCGGAACCCTGTAATACCACGCCCCGCAGGGTTGGTTGAAGTGAAGTGAAAGGCGGCTCCCACGGAAGGTAGCTCAGTACCGGCACTAGTTTAAGTCCCTTTTGCCGTTCTCTCATCTATTATGAGAATACCTGTTGTTGAGGCACGGAAGATGGAATTGACTTAGTTATGGTACATCAACCTATTGCACCAGTGGTGTGGTTCCCCTACCATTACATTCAAATATGGTACAGACCAGCTAGAAAGGTAAACAATTCAACATCAGGAAGGGAAGAAAGGAAGTAGTCTTAGTCTCAGCTGAATAGTATAATGCGGAGATATAAGACTACATCTTCGACTAGTTAAGCTACAACGTAATAGAAGGTATGCCTTTAGATGTGACCTTCTAATCCGATCTTTCCCTTTGCCCATACCTGATCGAGGAAGAAATCATAAAAAGAAATTGCGTATAGAAGAAAAGGTATCGAGTTCAGGCTTCTTGAGAGGTCTCTTCCTCTAATGAATTTGAATAATGTTGAAAAATCCCCGGTAAAATACCTTCGGTCATGGTGGGATGTCGAAACTTTAGATAGACGAAGCCAAAGGAATTGTCCGCCAACGGAAGGAGAAGTCGAGCCCCAAAGAGAGATTTTTCCTTTTCTAACTAAGGTAAGAACTAGCCCTATATTGTTCATTTAGTGGTGCCTCCTAGTAATAGGAAGAAGAAGCCCTAAGGCAAGTAATCTGATCTTTACGCACTAGGACCTAAGACGTTCTCGAAGCAAGTATTGGAGCATGTAATCAAAGATGCTTAGCCCTGGAACAGCTGCTTTACCCTCCTCTGGCTTCCCTTGGCCTTGGGCCTACCTTTGCTTTTACGTTTGTTTTCTTGTTTAGGCTATAAAAAGCTTTCTTTGAGTTATACCTAGCTATAAGGCGAATCTAGCTTATTCACTATCCTAGCGCTTGAAAGTGGCGCCACGGAATGCCTCTTTTCATAATACCTATGCCCGGTAACCCTTCCTACTTTCTTCGCTTTTGTTTACCTAGGGCGGAAGTCAAAGTCTAGTCTTCAACCAATTGCCTATCTTATCCCATTTACGGGAGTTTTCATTAGTAACATTAGTGAGATCGTCTGAATCCAATGCCTTTGGTCGAAGCTCTTCTTTAGCCTTGGGTACGTGAGGTGTTAGAGTAACTACCGGAGCAGGCGGAAATAGCTTGCACGAGAAAGTCGATATGTTCTGTCTCTCCATCCTATTCGCATAGCTTCCCATTCTTGTGAGCAAGAGAAGTTACATTAGAAGAGGGCTTTAGCACTCGACTGAAAGGAGAGGTCCGAAGGACTCGACCAGCGGGAGAGGTCTTACACTACACTAAGGGAGAAGGACAACGTTCCTAGAAGATGGCAAGGCAGCAGAGTCTTAAGTAGTGTAGTAAGAGTATAGACCTCCAAGGGGTGGATGTAGCCAAGTGGTAAGGCAGTGGATTGTGAATCCATCACGCGCGGGTTCAATCCCCGTCGTTCGCCCAAAATGGACCATTTGTTACGGAGAAGCCATGCGCGGAACAGGAAGGTGGCCTGCTACAAATGGCTATGAAAAGGGATGCTAGGATGTCCTCTATCGACTTTCGATCGACAAAAGCGGCATCAAAAAAGACAGGAAATAGGACTGGTTGCCCTTGTTTCCGAGCCGGTACTTCTTCTACTATGGCAGGGCTTCCTCAACCGGTACTGACTCAACTCGGTATTCTTCTCAGCATACTGCGGCAGGATTCGACCTGAAAGAAATCCTAAACAAAGAAACAAGGGTAGTAGTATTCCCCTAAGGAAGGGGTAGAGCCCTTCGCATAGAACGAACCTAGCAACATCATCGGTTGTTTACTCTTCTCTTTCGGCTAGGGCTTCGATCGCGACTCACCTAATCACTTGATCCCGGGTAGCTTCTCTTTCGATTGCGGCTCCTGCTAGGGTATTCTTCCTTCTATCGCGGGCATGCTTCCGACTGCGCCAGGCTACCCTTCTTTCTTTAGCAGGGTTCCTAATTTCATTGAAGAGAAAGGAAGAGGTCGAAGAAGAGAACAAACTGCCATAGGCTCACTCATAAGACTAAGGATTAGGTGCGTAAATAGAGGGGAAGGAGAAAGCCCCTTTTTCGCTTCAAATAGGCACCACTGCTTATCCGGGTATTGATTCAGCCGGCAACAAGAAGGCATCCTTTTTCCCTGAGACATCTCACTCTTAAAGAGTGGAACTAAGCCATACCTACATAGAAGGAGTTGAGGAATTGAGTTCCGTATCTAATACGATATATTCTTGTTGTACCGAACGAGAAGATGCGTAAGCTATCCCCCTCTAATAGAGTTACCCATCGATCTCTTCTTTAGAAAGTACTCGCTTATGCGAACCCGATACCATGAATAGAGAGAGGAGCCAAGCAAGTAGGGCTTCCGAAGGGCGAAGTTGCCGAAATCCTAGGTCTAAAGTAGCTTAGCTTATTCTGAGGCAAAAAATGCCTTTTCTGGTAGCGGAAGTTCTCTGAAATGAGGCTAAATTAAAGGTTTCTAAGGGCGATGAAGAGCGCTTCCTAGCTCGAAGGCGGCTGGCATACTCTGAGCAATCCAGCGGCGAGTCAGGTTTTACTAAGAGTGGAGTACAGTCGAGCTGGTCTACGCCCCCTGAAGAAAATAGATTGAAGACACTACTTTTGAGGCACCACATGGGAGAACATGTTTTTACCGTCGTGTGTTAAGCACGAGTTTTAGTAGGTTGGATCGAACCCGCTTTTTGAGGAGTCTGATTGGTTCCCGGCCCAACGGAAGGCTGCTTACTGTGGTGTTCTTTCTTTACGATGATTACGGTTGGGACTCCAACGCCTAACAAGACTTCGTTCGACAAGTGGACAAGAAGAGCCGCGGTTAGAGGAGTTGATTCGGTAGCTGCAGTACCCTTGGTTCCCATCCCTAATCAATAGGGAGATGTCAAGCGTACCCCCGAGAGGAAGAAACCATAGCCCTTGGAACAACCAACCATTGCACCTTACTTCGCTGCCCAGTAAGAAAGAGAAGGAACTCATAGAATCTACAAACAAGGGAACATCTAAACTAGATCCATCTTTCTCTTTAGGTGTAGTACTCTGTCCAATAGAAGCAGTGGGAATTACAGGTACCCTCAGGTACTCGAACTCCAACTTCTACT
>JALGPY010000073.1:95000-100000 GCA_023055425.1 Linanthus parryae | reverse complement strand
GTAAACTCATATTGGCCAAAGTAAAAAAGAAGAAAATGGTAGAGAAATTCGGCATGGTGCTCACTAAACCTCCATAATATCTAACAAGTCGAGTCTTATGTCGGTCATATAGAACACCAACACATAGAAAAAGGGCGGAAGAAACCAGTCCATGACTTAACATCAGTAAAATGCTACCTCCAATTCCCTGTATGTTCAGACTAAACATACCAATAGTCACCAGATTCATATGAGCTACTGAGGAGTAAGCAATGATCTTCTTAAGATCGATCTGTCTTAAAGTAGTCAAGGAAGTATATATTATAGCAATCGCGCTTAAAGTATAAATGAAAGGAGTGAAACAAAGTGTCGCTTCGGGAAACATGGGTATTGAAAATCTTAAAAACCCGTAGGTTCCCAATTTTAAAAGAATTCCTGCCAAGATGACGGATCCTGCCGTAGGTGCCTCTACATGAGCTTCGGGTAACCAAATATGAACTGGTACCATAGGCACTTTGACAGCGAACGAGGCGAAAAAGGCAATCCATAAAAAGATTTGGCGCCGCTCACTAAATTCTGTGGTTAATAAGATTTGTAAATCGGTGGTTCCTGTTTGGAGAAGAATCAACAGAATAGCTAATAGCATAAAAACAGATCCAAGTAAAGTATAAAGGAAAAACTGATATGCTGCCTTGATCTTTCTTTGTCTCGAACCCCATACCCCTATAATAATGGTAGAGTAAGGGGTGGCCCAAAGCGGAACGGTGGTGGTTGGTCGAAGCTCCAGTAGGTAGCCACTCCCTTCTCAGGGAACCGTACGTGAGACTTCCGCATCATACGGCTCCGTCCCGAGCTTCCCTCGTCGGCCCCTGTCATCACTCTCTATGCATGTATTTTTCAGCCTGGACTCTCGAATCTTTTGCTTCTCTAAGAAGAACAATGCTGCTTGCGGTGCGGGAGCCCATAGGGCCCGGCCTGCTTCCCGCCCGAAGCTCACTAGCTAGCCGGGGTTCAGGAGACATACTGAAAAGCATGCCCGAACGCAGCGCCCATCTTCCAAAGAAAAAAAATGGGCTCGTTGGGAAGAAAGAAGGAGTGCGGCCTGTAGAGCACATGTAACGCACAGTCAGTCGGGTTGCTCACGCAGCGGATCTCTCTCTCTATCTATAGATATCTAGGGAGAGAGGGTGGGAGTAGACCAGCTCGACTAAAAGGAGAGGGGGAACAAGGGGGCGAGCTTGCGAGACCATCGCCTAAAGGCCGAGAGGCGGAGCCATTCGAGTAGTTCCGTAGGGAGATAGCCTGCTAACGCACCCTGAGAGTAGTTTAGATAGTTCGAGAGGCTATTTATAGCTCGACTGAAAGGAGAGGGCTTGGCTTGCCCTTCGAATAATTCCGATAGGGAGAGGGGGTGAAGTACCGGACCTAAAGGCCCCCTTATGTTATGGCCGCCCCCTGGAATATCTATCTGGGCCTTTACGCTACTACTACTGTGATGTGAGCGGTTCAAATTAGAGTTCTCCTTCCTTTCCCAATCATCCTGGCCGGAACTGCAGCACTTGTACTGAGGTGCATGCATAAAGGTTTGAAACTCTTTTCTTATCTGGACAGGACCCTATTCCCCTCTGCCGAGCCCCCATTTCCTTTTTCTTTTAAGTAAGACAAAGAAATGTATCCACCTGCTGCCAACAGTCTTTCTTCGGAATTATACTGAACGGCTCCCCTCCCGTTTGTTTTAGCAACTTCTCCTAAGGTCTCCTCACCAAGAGCTCCCCGGCGACGACAGAGGAAGCAACCCGCCTGCTGTGGCGGGGCGGCTTTTTTCTTTCACAATAAGACCTGGACGATTATCCCTACCCCGGTAGCTTACGAGTTTACGTCCATCCCTGGTCGGATACAGTTTCCTTTCGATTTCTCCCTTGTAGCCGTTACCCGAATTCGCGCAAGTGTGTCCACACCCCCCAAAAATGGACGAGGAATCCATTCTCGCGAACAAACACAACCCCTACACACACCTAGGAGCACCCCTTCCTGCATATCCATACAAGACCTGAGTAGGCGGGTCGAGGTCCTACGAGGTAGCCACCCCTTAGAGTGAGGTTACCCTCCCAAAAGGAAAAGATGTGTCTGTCAGGTTCGGTTCTTCTTAGTTGGGTTGGGCGGGTTCGACCAGAAATGCTATGCTTACACACAAGACTACCCCTCTTCCCGAAAGCTTCGCGGGGACTACTTTACAACGGACGACCGCCCGTAGGGGGTTTACTGCACAAGGCCCCTGCAGAGGAAAAGCTTTCTCCCAGCGAATAGAAGATGCTCAGCTCCGCACAACATAGGGATTAGCACGCTTTCGAAAAAAACATAGAATAGTAGAAGATCCAGCATGCAGAACACGGCGATCATTAGAAATTCACAAATTAGAAATGCTATAATATACTCTTTCCCATAACTTCTCATACCAGACCAACCCACTAAAATGCAAATAGGGATCAGAAATGTGGTCAATATCACGAAGAATAAAGAGATACCGTCTATACCCAAATAAAAATTGATATTTTCATAAGGAAGCCATCGAAGGCTTTCCACAAATTGAAATTTGGCCGTAGAAGGATCGAATTGTATCCAAAGAACAAGGGAATACAAAAAAGTAATAAGAGAGGCGCACAGACCAATCAATCGTATCAGTCGTATTCTTGAATTTGGAATGAAAAGAAGAATAATGCTTCCTAGCACGGGACACAGAATAAGACCACTTAGATCGAAATAGCATTCACAGAAATGTTCTAACATAGAGTCGAACATTGAAGAGATTAGTTGACAACAGTCAAAAGAAGGGCACCTAATTCCAATACAATAGGGGCGGTGCAAGTCAGCTGAACACCCTGATTGATGAGTAGGTAAGTGGGTTAGGGAAAAGGTGATGCCCAATGAAAGAAGACAGAAACTCCCTAGTGGAATACATCGATCCATTCCCCTTGAAGAATGGTGCATGAAGACAGAGAATTGAATCGTAGGATAATAATCATAGCCCTCCCTCTTTGAAAGAGTTAGGAGAGGATAGGCGAAATAGAGCCTTTCGACGGATT
This sequence comes from Linanthus parryae, assembly GCA_023055425.1. Lineage (NCBI taxonomy): Eukaryota > Viridiplantae > Streptophyta > Magnoliopsida > Ericales > Polemoniaceae > Linanthus > Linanthus parryae. The sequence goes on along the minus strand of JALGPY010000073.1, from coordinate 96,938 downwards.
TCACCCTTGTTCTTAAAGAGATAAGCCATATAAGCCATCGATTCTCAGTCTTCCTAGACCAGCGGAGTCCTGCAGAACCATATTCAATACACTGTTTTTACACTTCTGAAAGTCCAAATCCCTTTCGGCACCGGTTTGAGTATTCTAATTACCTAGGCTCTATAGGCATCCGCCAAGGGCGGAAACGAGACCCACAGTAAACAAAGGAAACTAGGCAGTCCCAGGGAGGGCAGAAACTAGGCGTAGTCATCCAAGCAAGAAAGGAAGGGGAGTGAATAGTGTGTAAGAAAGGTGACGTTGGAGCGAAGGAGTTTTCGAATGTGAATGACTTTTGCAAGCCCCCTCTACCAATGAAATAGTAAGGGTAGGCTTCCGGTAGTAACGAGTACCTTCAAGGGAGCATATTCCCACGAAAGGAGAGTAGCTTGCTTTCCTGCGACAAGTATTGGGTTGTTTAAAACCGAGAGCTCTTTTTTTAAGGTTTTGGGTAACACCACCCTATTCTCAACAAGGGATAAATTCCCATACTCTGGAGGTACATGTTCCTGTAACGAGTCTTTAAGCTTATAACAGCTATCTAGTCGAAGACAGCACCACTGGGTTGTCGTAAATTCGAGTATTCTTTATATACATGTTTCCTGTTTGTTGCGAAAGGAGATCCTAGGACGGGGGAATTTGGCACCTATTTAGATAGGCGAGAGCCTGCTAACGTACCCCTTCAACTAAAAGAAAAGGAACAAGTACCACTTAGAATTAGAACGATGCCGTATTGTATTAGTTGAAGCAGAGCGCCTGCTATAGAATTAGGTGCTTTAACGCGGTCTACTGTCGTTACTGGGATGTTGGAGTTTAGCGCACATTAGCAGCGGGTAACATGAGAGATAGGGCCCTGGTTTCTGCTTTCTTCTCCATCTTCATCTTTGAGGCACAAATCGCCATGCTTCCTTGTGGTACCAAAAAAAGACTCTCTATGATCGTTACAATCAAGTATTGCTACTACTACTATCAGCCTACTAAGTAATTAATGCTCCCATCCCCGAGCCGCTTTCAAGCCACCTATCCTATCATGGCTTTTGCTATGCTAGCTATAACTACTTGGCGGGAGCTTCTTTCGGATTCCGGACGATGTCCTTTCCTCTTAGATAAGTTGGTATCGGTATGGGATCCGATCTCTCTTCGTCTCTTGCTTCTATTCTACGTTTCGTTGCTAAGACCCTCTGCTGTAACGAGAGTTAAGATGAAGATAGCACGGGATACCTTCGACCTGCCTATCGAGTAAGGAAGCATAGTTGCTCATTCCATTCATTCGGAAGAAATGACTTCTTATAAGATGCTCCCTATCAATAAGGAAAGGAAGAAGGGGTCCCATATGGCCGGAATAGATGAGATGAGCTCTAATCAACAAGAAGCGGAAGCCCCTGCTAGGCATACCCGAGCGAGGGTTTGTTGAAAAATGAATGTACGACTCTTATAATAAGGGTTAGGACTTCTTGTTGCCCGTATTCTTCGAAAGCTCTAAAAGGAGCGGAAAGTGCTAATACCTCTTCGGGGTAGGCTAACAACCCGCTAACTTCAACACTAGCGTAAGGCGAACCCGGGAAAGGAGCTAGAGCTAGGTAAAAAGAGAAGATGCGGAGGAAAGCTCAAACTAAGGCGTAGGAGATGTTCTTGTTAATGTTCCAGTGCTTGTTGTTGATCCCTTGAAACAAGGACTTCTGAGGCACAGGCATTCGGTGTACTGTGCTTGGTTGGAAGGATTTGTCGGTATACAAGGAAGGGCCCTGTCCCGAGCTATGCTATGGCTATGGGGCTGTCCCGGCTGGTCGATATGATGCGATGATTAGTTGACAAGAGGAACTAAGGTAGGGAATAGTTGTTGTTCCACGGTTACGGGTTGACTGAAGCGTTAGGTAAACCTAGAACATGAACTAAGGATGA
>JALGPY010000073.1:67500-85000 GCA_023055425.1 Linanthus parryae | reverse complement strand
AGAAGTAATAATGGTGGGCCTGTGAAAGCACAGGAGCGGAAAAAGGATATGCGCTACTCGACTCTATTCGGTACGGAGTGCTAAAGCCCTCAAGGGCTCCCGACGGCCTTCAGGTCTCGCAAGCTCGCCCCCTCAAGGGCGCGATCTATCGATCGAAGGTCTCACTACTTATAAGGAGGTTTTTAGGAAAAAAGTCGGAATATTTTAATTGAAAGGAGGACAAATAGAGCTCGAAAGAAAGTCAAATACTCCTACACTCAAGTAGTTGACTTGAGCGAGTCTTCTTACGACGTCATTCTTTGTTGATTACTCGTAATGTACAGAGGGGAAGAGCTGCTAAAGAAGTATATCTCCTTATACTTTCTTGCTTGTATCGATAGGAAGATGTCTTCTCGTCTTGGGTGCCGTTGAGACCAATCCACAAAAAAGGCCTACATACCGGCCTTAAAAGCACCCCTTGATCGGAAAAGCCTTTCCATACCAAAAGAAAGGGAAAGGCACTGTTCGTAGATCTCTTTGCCTCCAGATGAGTAGGTCGTTGATTAAACTGAGTTCAATAAGAATGCTGCAGCAACTTCACTCAAACTTCCTATGGATGGAAGCTCTTTCGCTTGTGCTTTCTATATGATATTTCTTCTTCCTATTGGACAGAGCAAGTAATCTTTGATTATGCGGTTAGAGATTGAATGCCCTAAAGGAGAGGGTTTAGACCTTCGAATCCCCAACAAAGAAGTCACCATTAGGGGGCGATCGCCCAAGCCTCTAAGCCCAGGCTCATAAGACGTGGGATAGAAAAAAATCCTTGTCACGAGAAGAGAAGGAACAAAAGGCACCGAAAGTAGAAAAGGTGGCTTCCGCCTCCCCTTGGTCGTTCTACTAAAGCAGCCTAATTAGATGAATAGTCTGCGACTTATAGCTAGTCATAGAAAGAGCAAGGACGAGAAGCTCCTTACCTAGGCCACTTAAGCTAAGCAAGCCGCCCAGTACTCCCGTATGAGGGCAGATGGTTGTAGCGAGCCTACCTTCTTATTGAAATAGATAGTCCTCTTCCCTGATTCGGCATACCAAAGATAATAAATAGTTTCTTTCTCTTCTATTAATGAGCCAATCGTTACTTACCCACTCGGGCACTCAATTGTAAACAAATCTCTCGATTCAGACCAAAACTGGACTAAGATATAGTACTTGAAGGAAGCCTAATCCACTCTCGAAAGGGGACTCTCCAAACAACAAAGGGTTTACTCTAACTGCACGCCATGCAGGCTATCCAGGCTAAACAAAAGAAAGAAGCTTACTAAAACTTGACTTAAATCTACTTCTTACAAAGGAAATCAAAAAGGGTTGAAGACCAGGGCAGGGTTCCAAAAAGAAGAGCTCCACGATTCGGTATTAACCGTAGGTAGAAAGCATAAGGTTAAGTGCTATAAGGCAAATGCTGACATAAGATAAATAGCCGCTTCCCTAGGTTCGGTGCCAAAGGAGAGCCTTCTATAGCGGGGAATAGAAGAGTAGCTTCCTCAGAGGGGACCCTTCTCTTTGTACCAAAAGAAGAGAGATCTTGGCCCAAGGCTCAAGGGAATTTTTTGTTTGACACCTGTTCTAGGCTCAGGCCTCTAAGTGAGGTCATTCGCTACCTTCTTTTTTAACACCCTTTCTTTACTTCTATCTTCATAGTTGTGTTGTTCGGATTACGTATAGGAACCTATCTAATTCAAAAGAAGAATTTGCTCTTAGCTCAGGAGTTTGAGAAAAAGATTCTAAATTATTCGTAAGTTGAAGCGGATTCCTAGAGCTAAGTTAGCTTCTTCCCCCGGGCTCAACTACCGGAACCCTAGGTGAAAGTTGCCAAAATGCCCGGTTCGGAAGATTCCTAGAGTCAGGGCATTAGATTCCGTTGGTCGCTCGTGCCTTCATCCTAGGTGGAAACTAGGGAACGTAACGGGGGAAGAAGCCCCTGAGTTAAAGGCGAAAGCCTATTCCTAAGGGTGAAACTACGGGATTTTCAGGAAGAAAGGCTGCTTTAGTTAGCGAAAGGGCGTTAAAGTGTCGAGATAAACTCCTAACTCTTCGCACGGATTCCTAAGTCGAAAAGGGAGTCGCTTCTAAGAGCGAAAGGTATTAGATGTTTCGTTTTATTTTGGTTTACTCCCTTTTAAGAGAAGTTTACCCGGCCGGCTTCCGATGTCCGATAAAATGCAGTAGCCTTATGTGGCTACTTCAAAGCCCTTATTTTGCATGGAAGGATTTCTACATTCTCTGTCAGATTTCCTGAAATTCTATCTTTTTCCTTTTAGTATTGGACTCAGGGGAATGCCCCGCCCGAAGGCAGGCTTCTTGCTTCTAATAGAATCATGATAGGACTATTTAATAGAACATTGAAGAAGATCGTAGGGCTCACTCCCTCCAATCCTTCCCCCGTGCCGTGGGCTTGTGACACAAACTTCCCACTTTTCCTCGTTATTGGCCTAGACAGTGTAAGAAATGCAAAATGAACGAATCGCTTCTCTTTCTTGTAATCAATCTTCGCTCACAACCGATGTTGAGATGGGTCGTGTTGTGAGACGTAGCGTTTCATCCCTCTTAGTATGATATTTTTCTTTACCAAGAAGGGGTTGAAATGCCCAAAGCTTCGAGATATTGAGCAGAAGGGCTTACCTCTCTATCATAGGTAGCTTCACACTTGACAGCGAGATGTTAAGCAATGAGCTATAGAACAACCCAACCTAGAGAATAGAGAAGAGCAGCTCAGAGCTTGGCCCAGAAAGAAAGGCTATTTAATAAGACCCCTAGGTGTAAGGCATCGAAAAGATACTTTCACTAAACTAAAATGGCCATATAATCAGATCCGATCCTGTTGAGAAAGCGATCAATCAAAGAATGGAAATTGGGTCGAAGAAAACATAACCGGAGGAAGTGCTATGAAAAGAGAAGAATAAAAAGCATTGGTTTATACGTACGTCCTTTGCTTTGATGTAGTTGGAATGGGTAGTCAATTCCAGAAAGTCTACTTTTTCTGCTAGGTGCGAGAGAATGCAATCCTTTTCGAGACCTTCGCACTAAGGGAAATAGGTTTTGGTCAAGGTCTCGCTTTTGTCGAACGATAGAGAGAGTGGGCTAAAGCTCCTTAGGTAAGGGCAGACCAAACCTAGGTCGCTCGGGCGGTAAGACCGAAGATAGGTAGAGCTTCCAAGTGTGCAAGGCAAGCGGGGGCGTAAGGAGAAGCCGCAGCTTAAGTGAGATTTAGTTCCTATAGTTCCAATTCGAAGTAAGAACCGGATTATGAACCTAGACTAAAAGGAGAGGGGGCGAGTAAGCGAAGAGAGAAGGCCCGAAAAGGCGGATTCGTAGTTCGAAGGAACGAAGGGGGCTTGTCCCCGAAGACCCTCTCTTTGGACCTCGGGTTTACCCCTTTCCTCAAGTGAACGAGGAAGGCTATTTGAATATTACCTATATTAGGTAGAGTAATCGTCGAGCTCTTACAGTGGAAAGAAATACTTGGAATGTGATCTCTAGGAAGAAGGAATGCGCACGGGAAGGGAGGTGGCTGCTCCTAATTAAGGAAATAGAGCGAACGATAAAGAACCGACTGGCGTATATATATACGTAGTTACGGAAAGGAAAGTAGGCTAAGTGGTACTAGAGGACTTGGATGATCCCATTCTATTCGAAGTAGCTTCACTTCGTTACAACTATCAAGACGAGCAGGCAACAAAGAAAAAGAAGAAAAGAATAGAAGACAAGGTGTAATGAGAGTCTCTGCTTACCATGGGTTCTTCCCCCTCTCCCAAATACAAGCTTTGTTAGGAAAATTCCTTTTAGGATTAAACGAAAAAGTTCTCTCAAGCATGTCGCTACGTCTCGATATCAAAAAAAGAGAAGAAATGCATTTTTATTCCCGGGCGAAGTGACCAACCCTTTCGCTCAGAAAGAAGAAAGTAGCACGCATCGTCTGTAGATTCAACAAAGGTTGAAGCCATCCATAGGTCTTATTGGGAATATGCCTAGCAAGTCTATACCTATAAGGATAATCTCTTGCTTTGGTTCCCCGAGGGGGATGTCTGTACCAATAAAATAGAACTCTCATTTAATTAATGAAAAAGGGCCCTTCGCTGATCGCTTCAGTGCTACTTTCTCTCGGATGCGATTGGGTATTCGCTTGGATGATAGGAAGAGAAACCCCTCTTCCATTCCGCTACTGTGAAAGACTCAACCAATAGGCCGAGCGGCTTAACTTCGCTCCATCTTAAGTTAAGTCAATAGAATCGGGATTTTCATAATACCTTCGCCCAGTATACCGAGTTCCGGTAGTATAGTCTAAACAACCGTGTAACTATTCCTTCGTTTCGAGGAATAGAGTAAGGCATGATGACCCTCTAGAGGTGTAACGTATAGCTATTCCTTCTCTCTTCGCTCGAAGCCTTTCGCCCTCAGACTCCAGAACTCTCTTCTTATATTATATATGCAATTCAAGATTCGACAAATGTCTTAATAAAGGAGATTGCCGACTAGGAGCGTAAGCCCTTCCATTATAGTAGAGTAGACATCGGGACCAAACGAATATTTTACACAGAGTCGAAATCCTTAAACCTTTCTTACACTATTTTACCTGTCGACAATTGGCTAAGTCTTTGGTTCGAGCTAAGCCTTCCGTGGCCCGGGAGTCCTTTTGGGGGTGCAGTTCTTTTACCTTTTCGTTTGCTTTATTGTTTAGGCTATAAGACCTTCTATTTAAGTTGTAACGCGCTATAAGATGAAGGGATAACACATTACCTATAGCTATAGGAGCAGTGGAAAGTAGCTTAACAGCACCGAATCTGAGTTTCCAAATAAGGATGAGTTGAAACAGTGATGTTTACAGAGACATGAAGCTGCTTTGCCATAGTGGAAGAGGAAAGACTAATTAAGCTCCTTTGTTGAGTGAGAGTTCCATTCACCTGTAACAGAACCATACTTGATTGGAACACCTCTTGATAGATGTTCTACTGGAACAGTTACCTTATTGAATGATGTTATCGATCGCATCATTACAGCTAAGTAAATTCCTTCCATTTCCTTTCGCTTACCGCACTCATCCCGCTAGTCATAAGAGAAGGTATCAGCGTAAGTAAGAAGCATGTGGGTGGATCATTCTTCGGATGGACCTGGTTTCCCAGCTAGATCCTTAGACCCTTTTGAGCCTACGTCCTTGAGCTTCCCCTTTTTGCCACCGTTGTGGCTGCCTCTTGGCCTCTTCTTGCTCTGTTCGCATCCCAACTATGGATAATATAATAGTTGGAAGAAATCCATCTTCAGACTCGCACACAGGCTTTATACCAAGTAAGGTCCTTTTGACAAGCGAAGAAGCCCTGTTCGTTGATACCGAACTAGCAATGAATGCTACTTGCAAGAGCCCCAAGAAGCGATCATTCGATCTTGTAGCGCTTGCTCTATACGAGACCTGTCAGTCAGCACCCAGAAAGAGCATTCGAAAGACTCTGTTCCCCTTTAATAAAAAGAAGCGAAAGGACCTATACTCATTCCGATTCCGCTCACTCGCGTATTCGACCCTTTTCTTAGGGCAAGGTCTTCGCATCTGACGTAACTCAAAGGGCCCCGTTTGGTCTCTGTCTTTTCTGAGGTTAAGGTAGCTGAGGAGAAGCTATAGGGCTAAGATCGGCCTCCTCCCTTCGGGCTAACCTGGTAATACCTCGGAAACAGATACATCAACATTGAGTCCTTCCGGATCGGAACTAAGATTGCTGATAGCCGAAGCCTTTCGACTGAAACCTTACTCGTGCTATCTCTTAAGTGATTTAGGAATCTGATCACGGGCAAGTTTTGGCTTAGTGGTTGGACCGCTAGCCCCGCTTCCGGCTGATGAAGAACTTCCTCGGATGTATTTATAAAAGGAATTTCAATCAGCTTACTTTCGAGACTGCCCTAGCTTAACCAAGGTTTAGAGCATCATCAACTCTCATACCACCGATCATTTCTCCATTAGCAACATTTACCCTCCGTCCTAATACAATACTGGAAAGTGAGAAAGAACTACTAGGTTTGCTTCTTGCCTTGGGAGTTGATCTGATAAATGCACTTCAAAGGGCAGGGGGGTAAGGTGAAAGCCTATCTGACCCCAGTTATGTGACTTTCTCAAACCATTAGTCAACCCTTGTCCGATAGTCTAAAGATGAAGGAAAAGCGTCCATTGTCTAATGGATAGGACAGAGGTCTTCTAAACCTTGAGTATAGGTTCAAATCCTATTGGACGCAATTTATCTATATATATAACCTTTTGAACCTAAAGAAAGAAGCTACAGGCCCAACCCAAGGGAAGTGCGATACGGCCTGCCAGTAGGAGGTAAAGCCATGGGAGATTGAGAACTGGAATTGAAGCATAAGGTCAATCTAGTACTCCTATTTCATCATAGCCAGGGGTAGAAGGCGTCGATCATGTTGAAGTCTCAGTTTCCGTCCCAAGAAGGAGAGTACGCGAAATAGCGTAAACTAAGTAAGAAGCAGCAGATGCTTTCGATCTACGTCCTATGAGCCAGGGCAGTATGCCTTTGCAATGGTACCTTCGGAGGCACCTGTTATGCTTAATACCATAGAGTTCTAGTCACTAGACTAGGGTCGACGAAGAAAGGCTTTTAAGGCATCGGAAATCAACAACAAAGATGGCACCTTACGAAGGGAGGCAAATGCTCTTCTCTAACTATAAGTGCCTCTTGCTCGAACTCTGCGACCAAGGCACAACCTTCGAAAGGTGTCACAAGGAAGAACTAAAACGTTAACAACTACATATTCTCTCGGTGTAAAGCCCTTGGAAGGGCTCTCAAGTGTGGTTTACCTATCATATAGCGAACGTGGCTTAAAAGAAGTCAAATCCACGGAATCTAAGTTTGGGAGAGGGGGCAACAGCGAAAGGAGTGAGAGTTACCTTCGGTCTAATCAACTACAAACAATCGTCATGCTTTCTTTTATTCTTGTTTGCACTGTCAACAATAACAGAAGAAGAAAAGGGGATGATTTTCCGAGTCCATTTTGAAGAAAAGGGTGATTAAACCCCGTGTTTTTCGTATCAAAAAGCGGAAATCCTATCTATTTATCAATCTGCGGATCAATCAAGCTTCTTTTTCGTTAGAATTTGCTTTACTTGCTCTAGTAATGTCAGCAAGTTTTATTTAGGATAATTTTCATTCGGCAGAGCTAACCCGGTAAATGGCATCTTCTAAAGAAAAAGTTCCTCCGGTTTCAGAGTAGAGTGAAAACAGAACAATGTAATAGCAGCCATTCCAAAAGAGAATTCTGGATTGAAGCGTGGGAAATGTATCTGCTAAAGAGAGATGTTGTTCGACTTCCTTATGCCACAGGATCGGAAAACCCTCTAATAAAGGGGATCTGCTTGACCCGGATGCGGATTCTTCTAAAGAAAAGGTTCCTTCTGAGACTAATGCATCTATCTTGTTTACGGGAATACACCTCCCTTACGGAAAGGATGGAACCCACTAACTGCACATGATGTAGATGTTCTCCTCGTCTTCCCCTTCCACTGTTCCATTGGAACCCGGGAATCAGGCTTCGATTCCAGCCGTTTCAACGGGCGACTCTTCTCTTAGCCTTCTGCTAGCTTCTTCCTAGCCTTACGTGATTGATATCATTTCATTCGGTTGATGCAGACTAGCTTTCGCTATTCTATTAGGCCTTGTTACTTAATCAATTCTGAGTTAGGTAGCTTCCGGTTCTGGGACGGACCAGGTAATATAAGATGAGTTATAAAGGATTCCTTCTTTCCGGACAATGGGATTGACGCTGGGCTAAAGAGGGATCTGTTCTTGCATCCTTCTTTGAATGGGCTACGGGATATGTAGCTGACAAAGTATATACTTCCTTAGGTTCAGAAAAGCGGTAGTCTTCTTACGGAATTTTTATAGGTTGTCCCCGCCCGGTGGGGTGGATTCGATTGTTGCTGAGGAGTGGCCTGAGGGAACAGCTGCTTCTAGCGATCTCTTCTCTTAACATATGCTATTTCACCTTGGGACAGGATGAGATGAGCGAAAGGAGTGACCTTGCTGACTTTATTCTTTACATTATAGCCTTATCAGGTAACTTAGCCGGGAAGGGCTGCTACCGAACCTCCTTTAGGAGGGAGTGAAGGTTCCCATGAGCCCAATAAAATACCCCTCTTATAAATAGGAGTGGAATGCTCATCTGCTACTTCTATTCCTATTTAGGAGTGAAACCTAGGGATTGGCAAACCAACCCTGTAACCCCGCTAGGAAGAATTCATCCTCGCTTACTACATACATAGGATCATAGGTAACCAGGATGAAAAGATTAGGGTACTCTTCGTCGATTATGGTTGCGCTTTCAAAGAGCGACCTTGCCGATCTGGATCTGATAGATCTTACTTAAGGACAACGGTGCAATAAGGGCGAGAAACTTTCGTCTCCTAAAACCCTTTCTTATATGGCGTAGTTGGAACCGCTTCTATTCGATTACTAATTCTAGTATTAGGCGGGGACTGCGCCCACTTCTACTGAATGTTGTGTTAGCTCTATTCCCGGTTTATTCTTAGAAAGGTAAACAAACCAACTATTCTTATGTAACCTAGTGTCAGCTGTAAGCTATTTGGCAAAAGAAAGTGATAAAGGAGAAAGCCAAAAGTCCTAACCTTCCGTTTTCGGCGGTCTTCTCATGCTAGTCAGCTTCCTTACCCCCCTGACAAAGCCATGCTTTCATCCTCTTTTTCTCTTATTGATTTGGCATTTCCTTCTGCAATCGATATATCTTCTTCCCGATTACAGGGACTTGTTGCCTTTTAACCAGAGAGGTTTCTTTATTTAGTCCGCATCCTCAACTGGCGTAAATCCTCATATTATGTATGTACATAGCTACTCGCTTCTAAGTGGAACTTCGTCCTAGCATCATCTCTATTCCCTGTGCCAAGACTCAATCCTTCCCGTTAACTTAACTATAACTAGTGGAATACCTACCAGTCCAATTAGGTACATCTTCATTCTAAGCTGCTTCTATGCTCCGGTCTCACTTTGCTAACTCATCTACTACGACTACTCGACTAACACCTAAAAGGAGTTATTTTTGCTTGGCTAATACAGGAGTTGAGGTGCCATCTAGGCCTAATGGATCAACAGCACCTTTGTCTAAGTCTATACGCCCTTCTTGAGAGTGGTTACACAACTTATTAGAGGCATCCGGTAAGTGTAATATCAAATAACTGTGTCGGTAACCAAAGAAGACCAAGCATCCTTGCCAGCAACTATATCATGCGGTCGGGGGGTGAAATTCTCGATCGAAAGAATCACATAGAGAAGAAAGTGTGCTTCTTCCCTTTCCAATAGAAGAGAAAACCTCTTTGCAGTCGCTTTCCAGTGTCGCAAAAGTCCGTAGATAAATCGAGATTGGCGAGGTGTGAATCTTCCTTCATCCGGGGAAGGATGAGGTAGCTGGTTAGAGCAAAGGACTGAAAATCCTTGTGTCAGTGGTTCGAATCCACCGATACCTATCGAAAGCGAAAGGAGAGTTCCGTTCCTTTCTCGTTCAAGAGCGATTGGCTCATCGTCGATAGTCGTTCAAGAGTAAGTGCGACGGCCCTGCGGGTCCCCCGATCGTTCCGAAGAAAGACTATTCGACTGTGCAATCATCGAGCTTGGATGAGGTGTGTTCTACCGGAGGAGTCATTTTTTGACCGGAGGAATCCTTTTTCTACCCAGATTACAAATCATACTCAAATATTGTGCGAAGGGAATAGCGACTAACAATATGCTTAACACATGCCATTCGAAGGTTGTTTTCGGGTAGTTTGGGCGTAAAGGGCTTATGGCGAAAGGTTCAATGGCCGCAGCTACTAAGGAGTGATATCATTCCTAAGGCAGCAAACAAAAGAAATCAATGAAGAGCTAGCGATCTCCTTCTCTATCACCACTCCTTGTTACGACTCTCTCTTCACTTTTATCAACCAGAACTCATCTCCTCTGCAGTGAAAAAACAAAGTGCAATTCCGGAGGGAGGTGCTTGGTTCCTCGATCTGGTATGAGCTGGATGGGAATAGCGAATCTATGATCTTACGACTTTGGTCTTTCATTGATTGTCGACGGAGATACGTGAAATTATGCTTACAGCGATCAACTGTCTTAGTACTCGATTGTCTTCTTCTATGGTCTTTGACCACATTAGCATTCCTGGTCTTGACTTCTTCTGCGTACTACCGCTTATATAAGCAAATCTGACTCGATATCCCTCTTTCTCTCTTGTTACTCCTCAAAAACATTAATGAAATAGGATCTTCTCCTTTTCCTGCCTGTTCGGGGGTGGTCAGGACATATACATATGGAGGTAGGCCTCGTAAGGCAAGCGATCCTCTAGCTCCCTCTTCGCCCAGTCCGCTCACTCCTTTCTGTTGGTGGAATAGCTGCTTTAAACTCTGTCCTTGTTGATGCCAATCTCGTAGTCTTTCGTTTTGGCCAAGGGGAATGAGATGAAGGCGAGGGAATAGAAAAGCGCCCTTTTCTTTAGGCGGGAGCAAGGGTTGTCGCAGCTGTAACCCTGCCGTAAGAGAAGAGGAATAGAAGTCCCAAGGGGAAGCTTTGCCTGTGGTTTGAATTGCCATTTGTACCATTTCAGAAGGAATACGTTAGCAAGATATTCTTTAAGAAGAAGTTACGATGCCAATAGCCAATGGGAGAAACCCTTTCGTTAAGCCACAACACCGAAGGCATGCTTCAGTAGTACCGCTAGGCGGGAGTACCGGTGCTTCAAGGTATCACATACGGCAATTCACTTGAGTGCTCTATCTAGTAACCTAAAGACGTCTCTTTATCAGTAGAGTGGTCTCCTTGTTCTTACACACTTTGGGTACAAAGAAAGGTAAGGTATCGATCTCACCCAATAACCTTAATAGACGATGCGCGTCCCGAGAACGATGTCCCCCGCTCCTAAGCCTTCCTTAATTGAAAGAGAAGGCCGAAGGGAAAGAGTGTTAAGTAAGTTCTTGCTCCTGTTAGTGATTCCGAAGACCAATCTACTGAAACAGAGCTCTGCTCTTCTCTTGCTTCTCATCACGTAGTTGACTCCCCTTTCCTATCTTTTACTGGAATTGTTGACTGATAAGGAAGGTAGCTAGAAAGAAAAGATTCCATATATACGTATATGCTTAACACATCCGAGGTTAATGTTCTTTTCGAAGGTAGAGAGAGCCTTTTCGTCCCTTTTATAGGCTGTTTAGGGACCTCTAGGGCAAAGTACGTCTTTTCGTTGTCACCACTTACCTAGATCGAAATGGCTACTCACTCAATAGCCCTACCTACTCGAAAGATCGATTCTTTGCTTGGACAAATAGGCCTAGAGGACGAGAAGACAGTATTCTTGCGAGTTCCCCTCTGTCCAATAGAATAGAGAAAAGTAATCGAACAGGAAGAAGCAGTGCTTTCGATATAGAGAAGGAGACAACTCCGTAAGTGAAGTAGATTCTAGGGCTCTGTTCGTAGTAAGAGAATGAAGGGATGGAGCCACCGGAGGCGAAAGTTGTACATAGGCCTAGGTTTCGCTCTATTCTGCAATAACGCAACTTATAGAACAGGTTTACCTCTCTTGATATACCCATATGTGAAATAAATCTCTTGATCTGACTAAAGAGAATAGGCATTCTATCAAACTAATGAGAGATTAGTGAATGTGAAACAGAAAGGCGACTTCCGAGATGCTTGTTTACCTACTTATTGTTCACCCTTCCCTCAGGTCCTATGGCCTATTAACGTACCGTTAAGGCCTATTAAGATAACAACACGAGGAGTTTAAAAGTCTCACTAAAAATATAGCTCAATCTAGTACTTGATGAGAAGAAAGAAGAGAACAGGAGGTCGCTTATATGGTAGGCTCCTTCCCTGAACCAAGTAATCTAAGGAACAAGTAAGAAAAGGCTGCCGCGAAAGAGAGGGTGGATGGCACAAGGCCAAGTCAAACAATTGAAGTCTTTAGAATCGGCATTCCCATAGGGCCTAATGAAATGATATCAATCAATGAAACCACTGTAAATGACTTATTAGATGGAGGCTCACAACAAACTCGTAAGAGACCCTACTTCCTAGAAGATAGCCAGAAGTGAACGATACCTCATTCTTACCAAGGCCTACCGGGAGTGGGGCCGGCTTCGTCCGAAGAAAGAACTCGATCATATGATATTACCAGAGGAAGAAGCAAAGGCAGAAGTCACATCTGTCTTTAGAAGCCTGCCATATTTTCCAATAGGAGAAGATTACTGGTTGCACCAAGGAATTATTCCATCCTTTTCTTTCGCCTTATCGCACTACCGCGGTTGGGACAGGGCTTTGGCAACATCACTTCGGCGAGCAACAACACTACACTGGCGCTAGCAACACTTCGGCGTTAACAACCCTTGATCCTGAAGTACCAATAGTTCTATATATAGAATAAAGTCTCTTTTATTGAGCAGTAAGCGGTACTCAAACCACTTTCTTATTAATATTAGAATATATTAAGTAATATAGGATTAGGTTTTATGCTTCTAGCAAGAGGTTTATTCTCGAGCTAGCAAGTGGAACAAGACAAAGAAGCAGCTCCTGTTGATGCTTCTACTGATGAAAGACGCTGCTCGTAGTCTTAGCGGCACCACTCTTTACGAAGTTGGAACTTCAGCTCAGCCTCAGACGCATAAATAAGAATAAGTTTACGAAAGTACCATGCTTTTTATTCAATACCGCAGCCTCTATTATGGAAACATCTTGGTTGCACTTCCTTTCGTAGGTGTCGTTCAGAAAGAGAACAGGAGTTCTTCTTGAGAAATAGGCCCCAGCTGATACTGCTCTTTCAACCACTGCAAGAATGAATACCTATACCTTCTGGAGTAGGCCGTAAGTCAAGATGACTTTTTGGTATACTTCAACCACCCAACTACGGCAAGACCAAGGCAAGGAGCCATTTCAGACAGTTGGTAGATCAACTGCTCCAACCTTTGCCTGCTAATCCGAGCTGATGTGAATGCGACTATGAATGAAAAGAAAGATGTTGCTATAGAATCGAAGATGTAGCGCAAGGGCCTTGGTGGAATCTCTTTCTTCCTTACCACTAAGTGGGTTAGGAGCCGACCAATTACCAACCGCTACTCAGGATAGAAGTTCTCTTTTATAGGATCGGAAAGCTCGAATGAAGCCCCTGCGGTAGTCCCAGGTTCTGATCCGGAAGGAGTTGATGAAGAAGCGAAGATGGTATTCGTCTGGGAACACCTCTTCTTTCAATCAGTTCAATCAATGAAACAGTATAAGAAGAACGTTTTTCCCTCGCTTCTCGGTTCATCACTTCCCATACCGGCCTCTCTTCTTACGATTCGGTAAGCCGGTGGCTCGTCGAACCGCACGGGAGTTAAAACAAAGAAGAGCGGTATATCGCCCTACTGGCTCGTACGCTTGCCCTCGCTCATACACCAATAGAATATTGGAATTCACTATTCTATACTAGGAGGTAATCATATTACCAGTTAGTTAGTTAACTACATATCTTTCAGTTACATTTTTTCTCCTATATATTAGATCTCGATAGGTAATCATTTAAAAAAAGAACTCCTTTCAACTACCGTTCACTCGGAAGAGCGAGACAGGGTTTGTTGTTGATGTCTCTTGGGACCGGAACCCTGTAATACCACGCCCCGCAGGGTTGGTTGAAGTGAAGTGAAAGGCGGCTCCCACGGAAGGTAGCTCAGTACCGGCACTAGTTTAAGTCCCTTTTGCCGTTCTCTCATCTATTATGAGAATACCTGTTGTTGAGGCACGGAAGATGGAATTGACTTAGTTATGGTACATCAACCTATTGCACCAGTGGTGTGGTTCCCCTACCATTACATTCAAATATGGTACAGACCAGCTAGAAAGGTAAACAATTCAACATCAGGAAGGGAAGAAAGGAAGTAGTCTTAGTCTCAGCTGAATAGTATAATGCGGAGATATAAGACTACATCTTCGACTAGTTAAGCTACAACGTAATAGAAGGTATGCCTTTAGATGTGACCTTCTAATCCGATCTTTCCCTTTGCCCATACCTGATCGAGGAAGAAATCATAAAAAGAAATTGCGTATAGAAGAAAAGGTATCGAGTTCAGGCTTCTTGAGAGGTCTCTTCCTCTAATGAATTTGAATAATGTTGAAAAATCCCCGGTAAAATACCTTCGGTCATGGTGGGATGTCGAAACTTTAGATAGACGAAGCCAAAGGAATTGTCCGCCAACGGAAGGAGAAGTCGAGCCCCAAAGAGAGATTTTTCCTTTTCTAACTAAGGTAAGAACTAGCCCTATATTGTTCATTTAGTGGTGCCTCCTAGTAATAGGAAGAAGAAGCCCTAAGGCAAGTAATCTGATCTTTACGCACTAGGACCTAAGACGTTCTCGAAGCAAGTATTGGAGCATGTAATCAAAGATGCTTAGCCCTGGAACAGCTGCTTTACCCTCCTCTGGCTTCCCTTGGCCTTGGGCCTACCTTTGCTTTTACGTTTGTTTTCTTGTTTAGGCTATAAAAAGCTTTCTTTGAGTTATACCTAGCTATAAGGCGAATCTAGCTTATTCACTATCCTAGCGCTTGAAAGTGGCGCCACGGAATGCCTCTTTTCATAATACCTATGCCCGGTAACCCTTCCTACTTTCTTCGCTTTTGTTTACCTAGGGCGGAAGTCAAAGTCTAGTCTTCAACCAATTGCCTATCTTATCCCATTTACGGGAGTTTTCATTAGTAACATTAGTGAGATCGTCTGAATCCAATGCCTTTGGTCGAAGCTCTTCTTTAGCCTTGGGTACGTGAGGTGTTAGAGTAACTACCGGAGCAGGCGGAAATAGCTTGCACGAGAAAGTCGATATGTTCTGTCTCTCCATCCTATTCGCATAGCTTCCCATTCTTGTGAGCAAGAGAAGTTACATTAGAAGAGGGCTTTAGCACTCGACTGAAAGGAGAGGTCCGAAGGACTCGACCAGCGGGAGAGGTCTTACACTACACTAAGGGAGAAGGACAACGTTCCTAGAAGATGGCAAGGCAGCAGAGTCTTAAGTAGTGTAGTAAGAGTATAGACCTCCAAGGGGTGGATGTAGCCAAGTGGTAAGGCAGTGGATTGTGAATCCATCACGCGCGGGTTCAATCCCCGTCGTTCGCCCAAAATGGACCATTTGTTACGGAGAAGCCATGCGCGGAACAGGAAGGTGGCCTGCTACAAATGGCTATGAAAAGGGATGCTAGGATGTCCTCTATCGACTTTCGATCGACAAAAGCGGCATCAAAAAAGACAGGAAATAGGACTGGTTGCCCTTGTTTCCGAGCCGGTACTTCTTCTACTATGGCAGGGCTTCCTCAACCGGTACTGACTCAACTCGGTATTCTTCTCAGCATACTGCGGCAGGATTCGACCTGAAAGAAATCCTAAACAAAGAAACAAGGGTAGTAGTATTCCCCTAAGGAAGGGGTAGAGCCCTTCGCATAGAACGAACCTAGCAACATCATCGGTTGTTTACTCTTCTCTTTCGGCTAGGGCTTCGATCGCGACTCACCTAATCACTTGATCCCGGGTAGCTTCTCTTTCGATTGCGGCTCCTGCTAGGGTATTCTTCCTTCTATCGCGGGCATGCTTCCGACTGCGCCAGGCTACCCTTCTTTCTTTAGCAGGGTTCCTAATTTCATTGAAGAGAAAGGAAGAGGTCGAAGAAGAGAACAAACTGCCATAGGCTCACTCATAAGACTAAGGATTAGGTGCGTAAATAGAGGGGAAGGAGAAAGCCCCTTTTTCGCTTCAAATAGGCACCACTGCTTATCCGGGTATTGATTCAGCCGGCAACAAGAAGGCATCCTTTTTCCCTGAGACATCTCACTCTTAAAGAGTGGAACTAAGCCATACCTACATAGAAGGAGTTGAGGAATTGAGTTCCGTATCTAATACGATATATTCTTGTTGTACCGAACGAGAAGATGCGTAAGCTATCCCCCTCTAATAGAGTTACCCATCGATCTCTTCTTTAGAAAGTACTCGCTTATGCGAACCCGATACCATGAATAGAGAGAGGAGCCAAGCAAGTAGGGCTTCCGAAGGGCGAAGTTGCCGAAATCCTAGGTCTAAAGTAGCTTAGCTTATTCTGAGGCAAAAAATGCCTTTTCTGGTAGCGGAAGTTCTCTGAAATGAGGCTAAATTAAAGGTTTCTAAGGGCGATGAAGAGCGCTTCCTAGCTCGAAGGCGGCTGGCATACTCTGAGCAATCCAGCGGCGAGTCAGGTTTTACTAAGAGTGGAGTACAGTCGAGCTGGTCTACGCCCCCTGAAGAAAATAGATTGAAGACACTACTTTTGAGGCACCACATGGGAGAACATGTTTTTACCGTCGTGTGTTAAGCACGAGTTTTAGTAGGTTGGATCGAACCCGCTTTTTGAGGAGTCTGATTGGTTCCCGGCCCAACGGAAGGCTGCTTACTGTGGTGTTCTTTCTTTACGATGATTACGGTTGGGACTCCAACGCCTAACAAGACTTCGTTCGACAAGTGGACAAGAAGAGCCGCGGTTAGAGGAGTTGATTCGGTAGCTGCAGTACCCTTGGTTCCCATCCCTAATCAATAGGGAGATGTCAAGCGTACCCCCGAGAGGAAGAAACCATAGCCCTTGGAACAACCAACCATTGCACCTTACTTCGCTGCCCAGTAAGAAAGAGAAGGAACTCATAGAATCTACAAACAAGGGAACATCTAAACTAGATCCATCTTTCTCTTTAGGTGTAGTACTCTGTCCAATAGAAGCAGTGGGAATTACAGGTACCCTCAGGTACTCGAACTCCAACTTCTACTACTTCTTCTGCATCATACCCTCTCACTATCGATCGAGTCTTTCACCCTCTCTCTCATGGTGGTTTCGTTTTCGATCGAGAGGAGGTACTTCGCCCGGCGGGCAGACAAAGAAAGCCGCAAAGGTAAGCATCTTTTATGATGGCGATCATGAGTCTATTGATTCCTATTCATTGACTCCTATTTATATAGGAAACTCTTTCACAAATCCTTGTTTATGCAGATAACTCGGTCTTAGTTCCGGTTAGAATTCCGCTATTTGACTTCTTTTATTTATGATCTGGGAGGCCGATGAGAAGAAGGCATTTCTTGGACCTGGTAAGATCATAGTGACAGGAGCCGTTGTCATGATGCGATATCTTTCTCTGGCCGGCAGCTTGCTTGCCTTTCCTCGATAGATCGGTATTCAACTTCTAGTTCTTCTTTTGCCCCTGCTCCCGTACTTTTGTGAAAGTAGACCCCTTATGACCTCACCTTAACTTAGTGATGGGAATCTTTCCCAATGAAAAGGCCTTCGAAATAGACGCTATGAGTAATCTCTTAGTATACCAAAAACACGCTTTCACAACAAGAAGCCATACAACGTGGATTTTTTTCCCGTGTAACTAAATCCTTTCCTTCCCTTTGTTAGAAAGAGAAGCTTGTCTACGAGCCATACCTAGTCCTAGGAGCGGGTATGATATGGGTATTT